>NMRA01000968.1:39406-58949 GCA_002633005.1 Phoronis australis | reverse complement strand
TGGATGTTAAAACGTATCCGGAGTACCTCGGGAGGCAACGAATATACCCGAGGTGATTTGATGCTGCAGAACATCAACTAAACAATCTCTTCTGTCCGCCTCAAGTGTGTTTGAATTAATATTATAGCGTGAGAGCAAATTCAGTGGGGCATACGTGTAATTCGTTTGTACCCTAGTGGTAGGCCTGTAGTCCAAAAACATTGTACACTTAGGCCGTGAACTTCCCTGCAAGTCATGTTTGATAGAAAACGTGAGTTATTCTTTGCTAAATTCTTAAAAAAATATCTTGTGTGGTTAATTTACAGACCTTTTTTATGCTGCTGAGGTTATCATTTCTCAATATTTTTGCTGCTCCAAGTTAGAGTTTTTGAATCATCAGGTCGAATGCAAGAGGCCTAGCAGTAGAAGTGTAATTGTAGAGACCATTATTTAACAAATTTTCCGTTTATCCCAGAGTAGCCTACATGAAGTTATTAAAGGTATATTACGTGGAATGTGGAAGAAACAATGACAATCTCAGGTCGTAGACTGTGAGAATTAAAGAACTAAAATCACGCAGGCACTCGTCATCTTGGTAGGCCTAATTGGAAGTTGAGTAGACAGATACTAGTAGTTGTTTTAGTGACATCTATGATAAATTGCCTACTACTAAAATGAAGTGATCTCTACAGATCGTTCAGTGTCAGCGTCTACTAGCGGTTACTCCTTGGGTCCCACCTACGGTCTCTAACACAGCTATATGGGCCTGGCATAACGTAGAATTGTCGTGAGGACTTGACAGGGACCTCAGGGGTCTCACACTCCACTGATTTATCTAGATTATTTTGAGAATGCTTTGCCCATTCACTCATTGTGTGTCATAAAAGAGATAAGCATTCCTGCAGCTGACGCAGCAGGTAGAACTACTCTCGTTTATCACTTTGGCGTAGACTCACAGTTGAAATGTTTTTCTGTTGACACCAGACCGTCCGGAGTTGCGCCATGTACCAACTCCGGACGGTCTCTCACGACGATTTAGCGTTATGTGGGGCTACGTGCTTGTTACAGGTAAGCTTTGTATTAATGAGTCGATCAGGCCGTATTGGGAGTTACTGGCCGACGTGTGCCGTGTTACAATTTCTCCTGGGTCAATGAAGAATATTTCCGAGCTTTATTTTTTACTTTTTGAGCTTTTCCGCGACAAATCTCGGTCGTGGTTTCGGAACTCTGCATGTACAAGTCAAGGTATTTTCAACTGTTACTTGGACATAACTGAAGTAAAGGCAAAAAATACCCCAGCATTTAGTAGGGTTTTCATTGATGTGGCAAATTCAGCGTGATGTCAGGCTTTTACGTCATCTTATTTTAGAATTAAGCCGCAGATCGATGCGATCAAGGCATGATTTGCGTCGTTTATAATACCCAAACAAAAGCAAAATATGAGAAAATAACCACCAGCACTTACAGTACGACAATTTTATAATCGCCATGTACTAAAATTTTACAAATACGTTATTTCAACTAAGAATTAAACAATTTGTGTGTTTATGATGCAATAGATGCATGAGTAATTGGTCCGGAGCCATGTGAAGGTAAGCGCTATGGGGGCAAAAACAGTTCTCACAGAATGGGCGGCGCACCATGAGGGACTGGGGGGTGTATGCGCTCCCTACTTTTTTCAGTGCTGCGCCGCCCATGGTCGATCGGCTGTGCACAACATTGAGGGGGGCTGGGAGCTATAGCTCCCACATTTTTTCAGTGTTGCGCCGCCCCAGTGACAGGGGTTGCCTACAAGAACACACCTCAATGGATTCCATCGCCAGCCTTTCTTCACTCCGTCAAAAACTACATGCAAAGAAAGAAAAGTATGGAGTCATTTCACATCACAAGCCCTACAGATGAGCACAGAAACTTTATTCTCTCTTGTATTTTTGACCTTCTCACTCCTACTTTTAAAAACCAAGCTTGACTAAGAAAAATAGAGACAAAAACCCCCGCAAAATCGCACTTCCCACCTGAACTGAGAATAAAACAGTTTATACCTGGGTTAAAAAAGAACAAAATGTACATGCAGGTGCTCTAACTGCGCTTCGCTGAAAAATAAAGTTTCCTTCTTGAAATATCTTGCTGCTAAAAGTCATGTGTTGAATTTAAAGAATAAGCCTGTACCCATTTTGGTGTTATTAAGTGTCAAAGATGGTCGGAAGAAGCTACAATAAGAATATTAACAATAAATTGAAGAAAACCCAGGAACAACAGTACTCTGCGCTTGCACGCGCAGAGTAACAACAAACTTGTGAACGAGTGTTGCTATTAATACGACTGGCAGCTGAAGAGTGCTCATCTACCGGAAGCTGTTTTTCGGCACATCTCGCCAACAGCAGTCTCTAAGTCCGGCCACCCCTCACATTTCTTGCAATAGCTTCGAAAACGAGGTCAAAGTCACAAGGGGAATGGGTGAGTGTCGCCTTAAAGTTACGCCGGAAAAAATTACGCCGGAAAAAATTACCTTGCGTCGTTAAATTATGCCGCCAATATTTACTGTACGCCGTAAATAATTAGTACACGCCTGCAAATAATTACTTTGCGCCTCAAACAATAATTAATTACGCCCGTAATTTCAGAGCGTCAAGAAATTCTTCAGTTGCGGCGTGAAGCAGTTACTTTACGCTGCCAAAAATATTTACCCCGCAAATAATTAATTTACGGCTCTAATAAGAATTAATTTACGCACTTTATTTAACGGCGATACTTTCCGCCCCAACGGCGGTCCACCAGAATCCTACCGAAACTTTGGTATTAACGATCAACAAATTGTAAATCTTGTTTCTTCAGACAGAAACAGATTTTCTCGCTGCAAATGACTTTCAGGCCTAGCAATGACGAATGACAAAAACAGAAAGAAAATCCAAGTGGTGTACATGAATGTTTCAGAAACAAAAAAGCTAGTCGAAACCTGACAACGATAAAAGAGGGAAAACTGAAAATCAAATGTGGGAAATGGAAACTCAAAAAGATGAAATCCTATTAAACGAGGAAAATTCCAATCCACGCAGCTTGAAATTGATGTTAAGGTCATCAAAGTCATTTGGCGCCGCCGGCAGTTCCCTCAGCTGCAACCTTAGTGCAACTACCCGATGTGTTTTTGCTTCATTGTTTCGGCAGCTGACCGAGTACCCCTATTGGCTAATAATAGTATCAAGTAGTATCCTCTGATAGCACGTGCTTTGAACGACTGCGGTATAAAAAAATGTTACATTGTTCAAAGTATTCCATAAGAAGACCTGTCAATCATTAGCACGTGTTTGGGTGCCTAAATGTACAACAGATCTTTACACAATCAAGTGCTTCCCTTAAAAATACACCGCGAACCAGCGGAGTCTTGTTTGATCGGTCTTTTCTCTCAAGAAACTTGCCTTACTGAACACACGCCTACCTGTAGGAATACCTTAGTTCTAAGAGATGACAAGCAGGTACGTAAAAACCCAATCACGCTCAAGAACACGACGCAACTGTATCGTGTGCGCAGGCGGTCGATGTCCGTTACTTCAATTCTCCGACCTATGTTTTAACTGATATGCTTGAAGCCCGACGTCAGTGTGGCTCCGTTAGGGTAAAATCGGACCCCCGAGCATTAAGCAACAACTGACTTCTCAAAAAATTTCGATTTTAACCGCCCATGCTCGACTTACCGCCCACCCCGTTTTCTAGATTCGTAATTTAAGCGCCCAGGGCAGTAACGCGAACGAGTACGGTAGTCTAAGGCGACCTCCATGAAATATTGCGTCAACAACTCCACTGATCAAAACTTGAAATTTCGTCGTTGTAACAAACAAAAATGTAGTTCACCGAAAACCCTCACACAGGATACAGATTTCCTGAACTCAAGAGCCTCGCTATGTAAGTCAGTGGGATCACGTGCTTCCGCTTCTAAATCCATAGCGATATCCAGACTCTACGCAACGACCGCCAGTACTGCAACCTGCACATCCATGGTTACTAAAAAACGCAATCAAAAGCTCATTTTTAGATACAGAGAGCCAACACATCCCAGTTTCATATGTAACCTCAGTTTTCCACTATGCCTTAAAAATTTAAGGTCACTACTATTTTCAGCGTCTGGAGTTACTCTTGCACCTTCACGACATAACACTGCAGTAGTGTCCAACATATTATTCGGCCTTCTTGATATCCTGCCAAAAATAGTTTCCGCAAGTACCAAAGCTCAGTTTGAAAATGATACCAAAAACGACTGGCGTTTGGAGTTGCCCCACTTACACCTCAGTACCAAACATTAACAGAACATAATGATACGTCCAAGAGTCCACAAAATTATCCAGAGCACAACCTTTTTCCCACTGTGCCCTTGAGAACTAGCCAAGGTGAGTAAAACGTACTGTAACCCAGACATGTCCCACTGCCACCACTGCACAGAAAATAAACAAAATCTGAAGTTTTTTTCCAAAAATATTGTGACCAACAGATGATCAGGAGTATTGATCTCCCGCAGGAAGGCACTCATTCCCCTTTCTTAGGGTAGACACTCCACCTCAGAATAAGCGACCTCATTCTTCCAACTATGTTCTTCCACTTGGAAGAATAATGACAAAGATTGATGTGTAGTATCGACGATTTATTTACTTTCAATTTAAACTGACCAAAGGCCAGGTGCTGAAATCTTATTTAACTGGGATCAAACATGTCACGGACACTGTTTGGTGAAGCTACAAAGCCTTACATTTATAACACTTCAGTCACCGACGGGAGAAACCCTTCTGTACAGAAAATAGCCATAACACTCTAACATTCACTCATACAATAATATTAATAATAATTAGAAACGAGGCCTCGTCGCGCACACTAGCGACCCGTGTGGCCACCCGAGTGGACGTCGAACAACATAATTTCATCAAGGCACCGACACGACGCAGGAAATACATATCAACGGGAGAAACAATAAACTGAATTCGATTAACCGCGTTTGCATGCGCAAACATTTAAATTGTCAACATGGGTCTGGTTAAAACGATCTCAACAAGCGTCTACCTTAACTGTACAATACACTACCATCAAGTAGATCTGAGAGCAACAATAATACTACCGTATAATACACTGTTACAATTACAAAACAAAACACAGACGCCGAAAACCAAAGTAAAGCGAAAGGGGCGAAAGTAAAAATACACGACCGGGCACGTGTGGATTTAGCATTCACGTGATAACTAAGTTTCTGACCCAAGCACGGCCGGTTGCCTGCGGAGATCTGCAGGCTCAGTTGCCACTCCAGTAGTGGCTGGTTCCATAACTCTTGTTGAGGCTCGTCTTTTGTTGGCCTGCCCCCTGTTGGGAGCTGCGAGCTGCCACACTGCTGGCATCCTGAAACAACGATAAAAACGTCTCGCAAAAATATCAGAGATGTNCAACTGCCAGAATAAGCGACCTCATTCTTTTAACTAAGTTCTTCCACTTGGAAGAATAATGACAAAGATTGATGTGTAGTATCGACGATTTATTTACTTTCAATTTAAACTGACCAAAGGCCAGGTGCTGAAATCTTATTTAACTGGGATCAAACATGTCACGGACACTGTTTGGTGAAGCTACAAAGCCTTACATTTATAACACTTCAGTCACCGACGGGAGAAACCCTTCTGTACAGAAAATAGCCATAACACTCTAACATTCACTCATACAATAATATTAATAATAATTAGAAACGAGGCCTCGTCGCGCACACTAGCGACCCGTGTGGCCACCCGAGTGGACGTCGAACAACATAATTTCATCAAGGCACCGACACGACGCAGGAAATACATATCAACGGGAGAAACAATAAACTGAATTCGATTAACCGCGTTTGCATGCGCAAACATTTAAATTGTCAACATGGGTCTGGTTAAAACGATCTCAACACGCGTCTACCTTAACTGTACAATACACTACCATCAAGTAGATCTGAGAGCAACAATAATACTACCGTATAATACACTGTTACAATTACAAAACAAAACACAGACGCCGAAAACCAAAGTAAAGCAAAAGGGGCGAAAGTAAAAATACACGACCGGGCACGTGTGGATTTAGCATTCGCGTGATAACTAAGTTTCTGACCCAAGCACGGCCGGTTGCCTGCAGAGATCTGCAGGCTCAGTTGCCACTCCAGTACTGGCTGGTTCCATAACTCTTGTTGAGGCTCGTCTTTAGTTGGCCTGCCCCCTGTTGGGAGCTGCGAGCTGCCACACCGCTTGCATCCTGAAACGACGATAAAAACATCACGCAAAAATATCAGAGATGTGAACTTGCTCCAGAAGGAAACATTCTTTCGAAACCTGTCACAATGTTTACTTAACGATGTCAGTTTTAGACCACACCAATGGAAATAGTTAAGTCACCTGTTTATTACTTCAATTTACCACCATACTTCTCCATTCATTTCAAATGCATACTTTAAATCACTATGCCGTATGATTGTATAGTACTTTGCATCCCTGCAGTGACTGGTTGCATAGTAAATTAGAAAAATTGACAACGTCGTAATTCAACCAAGTTTCAACACATGAAACTTAGAGTAAACATCCATTTCTTTCAACTAGTGCACTTTTCGATTAATGCAAATTCTTGACAAAAAATTGACAAGTGCTGCTCTACACACTTAGCCAATATCATGGCAATTTGCCATGCAAGTCCATTTTATGTCAAACAATTATATCGGCAAATTTTCTCTTCTTTAGACTATTGAAAATAAGATGTGATAGGCAGAGCTATGAAGGAGCATTTAATGATGCTGACAAAGTAGTCAGTTGTCAAAACAAGACAAATGATGGTTTTCAAGCATTTTAAGTGCTGTAAGGTACTGCACTGTTCAGGACAGCTTCCATGCAATTCAGGTCTAGAAGATTTAAATGACCACAAACCATCATTTGTGTAGCAGAGAGCAAAAACGCCACCTACCGGCTGCATCTGGTGATGCATCATTTGCTGTTGTGGCAACGTGGACACGAACATGTGCGTGCCGTAGGGCGTGTTATGCGCGGCCAGGGCACTGCTCTGTGAGGGGCCTGGGAGGTTTGCCAGGTTGAAGGGTGGGGGCGTGCCACCATAGCCAGCCTTGTCAAACGCCGACGGGGCATGGTTCTTGGAGTAGACTGAGCTGATGTCAGCCACACCTCCTGTCGATACTGTCGTCATGACTGCAAGGAGAGATGGCACGAGATGTGACATCACAAGGAAACGAGTAAAAAATAGCATTTACTGGTTCTGGTCAGCTCCAGTCACTTTGAAATCTTCCTTTCAAATTAAAAAAACAACAAGGAAGATGCTGACTTACTTCAGCTGGCATCAGGTGACCCTGAAGCATTTGAGATAGAATCGAGTAATGGTTTCTTTCAAGTATTACAAAAAATACTGCGGCACAGAATCAGTTGTTCAAAAACAAACAGACACACACACACACAGATACACACACACACCAAAACCAATTATATTCGACATTTGGTATTTTCTTTGGCCTAAAAAAGACAAATGACAGTGAAATGTCCACGTAAACTAAATATGAGAAGCGCATAAATTGGAACAAGTGGCTCATAAACTTGTGATCTGCAGTAAAGTGCTACCATCAAACATGAATTGTACAGAATTATGCAGAGGTGTTCTTACCTGCCGTGGATCCTTTAGATTGAGGCTGACTTACACCGTAAGTCTTGGTGNTCTCTTCATTTCAAATGCATACTTCTCTATTCATTTCAAATGCATACTTCTCTATTCATTTCAAATGCATACTTCTCTTCATTTCAAATGCATACTTCTCTATTCATTTCAAATGCATACTTCTCTATTCATTTCAAATGCATACTTCTCTTCAATTCAAATGCATACTTCTCTATTCATTTCAAATGCATACTTCTCTATTCATTTCAAATGCATACTTCTCTTCATTTCAAATGCATACTTCTCTATTCATTTCAAATGCATACTTTAAATCGCTATGCCGTCTGATTGTATAGTACTTTGCATCACTGTAGTGACTGGTTGCATAGTAAATTAGAAAAATTGACAATGTTGTAATTCCACCAAGTTTCAACAAACGAAACTTAGAGTAAACATCCATTTCTTTCAACTAGTGCACTTTTTGATTCCTGCAAATTCTTGACAAAAAATTGACAAGTGCTGCTCTACACACTTAGCCAATATCACGGCAATTTGCCTTGCAAGTCCATTTATGTCAAACAATTATAGCGGCAAATTTTCTCTTTTTTAGACTATTGAAAACAAGATGTGATAGGCAGAGCTATGAAGGAGTGTTTAATGATGCTCACAAAGTAGTCAATTGTCAAAACAAGACAAATGATGGTTTTCAAGCATTTTAAGTGCTGTAAGGTACTGCACTGTTCAGGACAGCTTCCATGCAATTCAGGTCTAGAAAATTTAAATGACCACAAACCATCACTTGTGTAGCAGAGAGCAAAAACGCCACCTACCGGCTGCATCTGGTGATGCATCATTTGCTGTTGTGGCAACGTGGACACGAACATGTGCGCGCCATAGGGCGTGTTATGCGCGGCCAGGGCACTGCTCTGTGAGGGGCCTGGGAGGTTGGCCAGGTTGAAGGGTGGGGGCGTGCCACCATAGCCAGCCTTGTCAAACGCCGACGGGGCATGGTTCTTGGAGTAGACTGAGCTGATGTCAGCCACACCTCCTGTCGATACTGTCGTCATGACTGCAAGGAGAGATGACACCAGATGTAACATCACAGGGAAACGAGTAAAAAATAGCATTTACTGGTTCTGGTCAGCTCCAGTCATTTTGAAATCTTCCGTTCAAATCAAAAAACAAACAACAACAAGGAAGATGCTGACTTACTTCAGTTGGCATCAGGTGACCCTGAAGCATTTGAGATAGAATCGAGTAATGGTTTCTTTTTGGAAATGAAGTCAAGTATTACAAAAAATACTGCGGCACAGAATCAGTTGTTCAAAAACAAACAGACACACACACACCAGAACCAATTATATTCGACATTTGGTATTTTCTTTGGCCTAAAAAAGACAAATGACGATAAAATGTCCAAGTAAACTTGGAACAAGTGGCTGATAAACTTGTGAGCTGCGGTAAAGCGCTACCATCAAACATGAATTGTACAGAATTATGCAAAGGTGTTCTTACCTGCTGTGGATCCTTTAGATTGAGGCTGACTTACACCGTAAGTCTTGGTGAAGTCTGCCGCCTGATTCTGGGACAAGTCATCATAGCCTGTAAAGAACAGAGTAGACAGGTGAATGATTGCAACTAAGGGCAGAACAGAGTAGACAGGTGAATGATTGCAACTAAGGGCAGAACGGAGTAGACAGGTGAATGATTGCAACTAAGGGCAGAACAGAGTAGATAGGTGAATGATTTCAACTAAGGGCAGAACAGAGTAGACAGGTGAATGATTGCAACTAAGGGCAGAACAGAGCAGACAGGTGAATGATTGCAACTAAGGGCAGAACAGGGTAGACAGGTGAATGATTGCAACAAAGGGCAGAACAGAGTAGATAGGTGAATGTACGCCACTATGGGAAGAACCTCTAATAAATGTGTAACATTTTTCAAGCTGCAGCTAATTCCAAAATTAATCTGACAATACAAAATTGTCAACACAAATTCAGCGCAAGAAGGCGCAACTAAATTGACATTCACCTACAACAGAAGCCATCTATATCAATCAAGTTCTTAAGGCTCTTCAATCGGCTGTTCACTGGAAAGTTGCCTCTCTTGCACACTCTGACTAAAAACAATTACACAATTTGTAAGTGAAAGACTTTGCTTGTGTTGTGATTCTGGTTCTGTGGAGGATGAGCTACACTTTGTGTTTGACTGTTCTCTTTATAACTCACGGAGGTCTATTCTGTTTAATGTTTCACTTCAAATCCCGAACTTTGCAGATTTCAGAAGATTAGATACGTTAAAACTGCTGTTTCAGTATTTCCCTAGGCAATTTGCCAAATACATCAAGTCTGCTTTTGAACTTAGAAACCGACGCATATAAGGTAGGCCTACATCTGAGTTGTGTGGTTAAAGTGACTAATAGGCCCAACTGGGCTGGGTACTTATCTTTCTTATGAATGTTATGCCTATAACTGTTTGACTTAATTGTACTTGTCACTATAATAAATAAATACTACTACTACTACATTGATTGTGAAATGCGAAATTACTGTCCTACTAGTGTGCGACAACAGTGCCAAATTCAATACGACAAAATGTCCAGCTCACAGAGAATTTTCTCTAGCATTAAGTTTGCAGACGTCAGCCCAAGTTTGATAAAATTCTACCAACGTCTTACCAGTCTGTTTTGATAACTACAGCAAGAACATGAAGAAGCACATCAACCTAGTTCCTGGGTGGACTTCACTAACTCTAGGACCTCGCTAAAATCATGCGTTCTCATTTAAAATACACGGCAACATCTCATGTAATCTCGCGGAGACTTGGTTTTTAGCATGGTCCTAGCGTTACTGAGCAGTACACAGGCATCCCATCTCAATGTACCTGTTCCGTAACCTGTGTGCGAGCCGTAGGCTTGCTGCTTCTGGTAGGGCTGGTTTACCGTCGAGCTGCCGTGCCCCGACGCTGTGTTGGTCACGCCTTGGGGAAACATGTAGGGGATCTGGCCGGGTAGGCCGTAATAATAGTAGGGGGGCATGGCCGCGTTGATGTATGGCTGTTGGTGGGTCGACTGGGGCTGCTGTTGCTGGGAGGACTGTGTGGCATTCACTGGGGACTGGGCATCCACACGGGTCAACTTGGCATCATTGCCTGGCAAAAGAAAGTGCGCGTCAGATAGGCGTCGGCGATAAAGAATGAGAAAATGTAGTCAAACCTGTCAACACCTGATGTTGCCTAAACTCGGACACATTTCATCAGTATAGTTCTACCAGTACGAGAACTCTGCCTTTCAAGTTATTTGGAATTCACTCTAACTGATTGTAAAAATTGTCAATGAATTTCGATCCGACTGATGCGAGTTGAACTGAAACAAATGCTGTCAAACGAAACCTGGCTTTACACTGTAACGACATGTCCTCTTGCACAAATATCAGTCAATTTGTATAGAGTCCTGTAACACATTACAACTTCATATGATGGTGAAAGCGACAAGACATCAAATGATTTAAGACGAATTTTAATTAATGACAAACAAATAGTTACAAAGGCTGCCAATCACGCCTTCAGCGATAACAACCCCTTTCCTAATATACCTCAAGTGCCCCAAGAGGAGAACATGAACAGGGCTTCAACTCCTCCTCCAAGTTGTGCCACGTTCACACTGCGTCGAGGTCTACAGATGTTGATAGATCTGTGCACCTTTCTCACCACGAATGCTTTCGTTTCCTAATGATGCCAGTTCCCACACTGCACTTGAAGGTCGGATGTTTCGAATTTCGTGCAAGTCTCAAAATCACAATTTTCAAACTCATAGTTGACCCATAAAACAGCACTGGAGGCACACAGTTGTACCCCATAGATCCCTAAAGTACCTGATCCCGTGTAGTTCAGTGCGGTCATCCTGGCCTGGTCAGTGGCCGTACTGGGTAGCGAAGCGGACATCTGGAACGTCGACATGTCGTAGTAGGGCAACAGGAGGCGCTGCAACTGTTGCTGCTGTTGCGGGTCATCGAAGTAGATTGGCTGCTGGACACCCTGCAGCCCCGGCTGGAAATAGCAAGGGTAAGCCAATTCACTCGCAGAACGACAAAATTATTACGTATATGCCTACTGTTTTATATTATACTCCTGCAGAACGAGTTTAAACATTTATTCATCAATATGAAAGCCTACTAAACTAACTGTCCCTGCATATATTTATCAAGTCACCTTGTTTCATTTTGAATAGGACTGGTTAAATTTTGGGTGGTCACAGTCCAACACTGTGTTGCCAAAGCCCACTTGACAAATCACCAGCCTTGATGTCAGATGTCCAGCAAGCAACTGTGAGAATTGTCAATTTGTATTAAAATCACAAAAAACACAACTTTCTTGTTTTATAGCTTTCATAAAAGAAAACAACTTGAAAAAGTCTGTTTCATCCACTAATCATCCCAAAATCTGTTTTCCAGCAGTAAAACATTTAAATTAGATAATTTCCCCATTCAAGCTGCTATCCATCCGTCTTCTATCGAATAAAAATGATATAGACAGATAGGAGTAACTTCTAAGCTAAGAAAGAACTGAGAGTTCATTATTGGTCAAAAGCAATCCTAGCAATTGAGATAGTTAAGGTGGGTCATATTACGTCACGAGCATGGAGTTACGGAAAAATACAAGTTGCCATTTACTTCTAAGCCCTGAACTAACCACTTCTGGAATATGTAAGGGAGAAATTGAGACAAAATCTATAGCTGCAAGGCGACAAATGAGTGCATTCCTTTGATGGGACACAGATGGTGTAGTTTTAAAAAGTGAGAATAAAAAACAGACACACAACGTCAACTAATGTAAAAGCAACACAAACGTTTCTCGAAATGTGAGCAAGTCGTCAATTACAATGAAACGTGATGCCATTTGGAGTAGGTTTTCTTTGCTCTAAATCTGGTTACTTACATAGAATGGCATGCCTGGAATAGTCGACTGTGGAATCATGAACTGGCTCTGTCCCAGCATCGCTGCACTGACACCCGGTGGCAAGTTTGGCGAGGTTTTATCTGCAGCAATCAATGGGAGGACATTGGTTACAAGAGCAACGCAGAGCGTTGAAATGCGCCCACAATTGCACCGAATACGGTATCCTTCTAGGGTTGTTTATTGGTACCATAAAGTGGCCAGTAGAGGGCATACTTTGCAAAATGGAAAAGCATGGTCATTGTCTCCTCAATAGGCTAGGGGAAAATGTGAGTAATCTTCACAATACAAGCACATCCTATACACCAGTTGCTTAAAGCACCACAGAAACATAGAATTAAAAACAAATTTACCAACATAAGAGATTAGCACAGCATTAGAATGCCAGAAACAAATTTCTACTTGGAACTTTTCCTTCACAGTCACGAAGTAACACAAAGTATACACCTGAAGACCTATGAAAATACAGAGGTCAATGTAAAATACTAAAATTGCCACTAGAGGCAAATACNAATGGAACATATGTGCCAAATTTCATGAACGTATGTCAAAGGGTTTTGGAGACAGAGCAGCGGACGCCGGACGGACGCCGCCCGGACGGACGGACAGAGATGACGGCATAATGCGTCCACATATAAATATGTGGGCGCATAAAAATCACTACAGAGTGACCGGAACCAGAGATTTCCGCTAGAAAGCTCCCAATACTTGTCTTTCCAAATGATTGAAGAAAAAACAGGGCAATGCGAAAACAAGAAGCCCGTCAGAGGAAAATACATCAATCTGTATTAACGGGTGTGATGTTAGCTTATTGGCAAACCCAGGAGTTCAGGACTAAGTGTTTTGCAGAAGATCTAGTTAACGTGATGAGCATCTAGCTAGTGCGTCAGCATTATTAATTGGTTAAACACTACCGACCATAGCAAACCATAACCACAGCACCTGGCACCAAGTCCAGACTAACTTATTTTACGTATTTTCTGACTGCAGAAATTTCTAAATTAGGAACAACGCAAGTCACCAGAACACAAATGACATACATCTTGCGGCCACCATTACGACGGCGGTGATTACGGACTGAAGACAAATGGCATTATCTGATGACATAGAATAAAGTGGGTGATCGTACGGAAGCTACCAAAAAATAAAGGCTTCAATACAATTTATTAAATACTGTGTATCTAGGCCAAACTTTTTGCCAGAAAATTTGACGATTCAGTCAAACGTTTGGCACTATAAACATCATTTTTGACAAACTGTGGCCAGACTTTAAAATGATATATAATTGCAGCAAGCTATTAATAATTACTAATTAGCTGTGATTTTGCCAGAGTGAGAGTGGAGCAAAATCAGTCGAGATTTTGTCCAGATTTAGCCAGAATAAAAACAGGTCCCCATGCGCGCACCCAGCCTGAAAAATGTGGGGCTCAAATTTTTGACATGTGGACCTTTTGTACTATTAAAGATTTACGGGGTATCTTCAGAGTTATGAATTGTGCATTTGCTGAATTTTGCTAGCTCCTGCCTTTTTAGTGGACTTTTGTCTCACTTCCTACTTTTTAGTACTTTTTAGAAGTTTTTGTTTCTCTGACGCAGACCTTTTTGCTCACTTCACATAATGGGGGCCCCCCTTGCCACGCACATGGTTCCAGTAAAAAGAAACGGATATTTAGTTATCTTCTGGGCAACAGACTTTGGTCGATTTTCGACATTACCCAGTTTAATTTGAAAACTACTGTTCAAAACTGCATGAGAATTTCATACAATATGCGCAAAATTCAACCCACTTACTCGTTGACGTTGAGCCCGTTGTGCGTCCTGTTGAGAGTGAGGCTGACGAAGGCGTGAGACTGATTGAGCTCACTGTAGATGTGCCAGCTGCCATTGGGCTGGAGGTCGTCGTCGTGGTAGCCGAGGTCAGATTAGCGGTGCTTGTAGAGCCATCGCCATACTGTGAAGAGGACATTTAATGACTGAGGGCCAAAGTTCAACAGCAATGGAATGGAAGTTTAGTACAGGAGAATCACTTTTGCTCAATGAATATCAAATTGCTATTCGGAAGAGATCATTCAGCGCTCAAAGCTTAGCTTAATGCCAAGTCGCATTAGGTGGCCTGGCAAAAACCTGAAGATACCATACCGGAAATTCTCAGGCTGTCAAAAATATATAAGGGTGCCCATGCGGCGTACAGCTGCTCGATTTCGACCAAACGATTTCGACTTCCATCTGTGCACTTCCTGTTGCAATTTAAGTGCGTTTGATGTGCGCTAACTGCTGTAGTGGCATACTGTTCAGCCAGGACTCAAAAGTCCTCCTTTGTGTTGACACAGCAGACAAAGATAATTTTATTATTTCTTTGGACTCCCCATGAGAAAAAAAAATAAAGTACCTAACTGCTCTAAAACATTAATTTGCCAACTGGACAACCATTTGTTTGACACCAAAAGAGTTTACTGTAAATTTTGTTTCCTAGAAATTGAAAACTGAATATAAGGAAGAGTAATTATTAGATTTTCAATGCCATTGATGGAGTATTACGTGTGCATACTGGTCTTGTACAACCGCAACGGCACTTCAGAGCCGAATGACTTGTTACTCCCTTTAATAAAGCAGAAATAAACATTTTCAGTTGAGAACCAATAAAATTGTCAGGTGCCATGAAGAGATCGCTGACAAGGATTATTTTCGCTCATACCAGCTGCTCACAGACCCTCCTAAAAAAGGCCTCCCGAGACTCCTAGCTGTCCATTTCCTCCATTCACAATCAACAGCATACCTTAGAAAGACTTGGGTTGATGTTAGAGCTGGGAAGAGCGGATGCCCTAGTTGTGCTGCCGTACGCTTGGAACCCAGATGTTGTGGAGGCGGGGTACGGTGAAGCGGAGCTCTGCTGACCATAACCCGATGGGGGATAGCTGTTGGACGACGCCTCTGTTGGGTACTGGTTGTCACGGAAACCGGCAGGCGCCGACGGCGGCGACGAAAACGCGCCATGCTGTGACGAGCTCTGGTAGACAGAGTTCTGCTGCACAGGTGCAGCTGATTGGCCACTATAGGCTGACTGACTGAAGGAGCCTGGATAGGCTGCAGGGGATGAGCCATACTGTCCCTGGGAGTAACTGTTGAACGTCGATGTTGAGGATGCCGTAGTAGTGGCTGGTGGCAACTTGGTCGACTGGTAACTGGATGGGTATGCAGAATAGTTGGAACTGCCGTAGCTGGTGGGCGAGGATGTCGACTTTGACGTGCCTAGTGAACCTGTGCGAGACAATTCAAAAGTCAGTCACCCCTCCGCAACCTTGCACGCAACATGCATCTAAGAAACTTCAATGAATAGACATGACTAAGATGAAAAACTCACATCAAGAGAGAAAATACATTTGCATACAGTTGATAATGAAATCGTCAGACAGGGTTAAATTTTATAGCATACTGGATCTGAACTCCGGTAACTTTCTTGTCAATACATACAATGAAATATACTTCTACGGTAAGTTTAATGGTAACCACAACCTGAAACTCTTCCATAGGTGTACGTTTTACTGGGGACACCTGCAGAAGGAAAAGCCAGAAAAAAATGTTACGGCACGGTAGTTAACTAAAAGCATTCCACAGTTCAACAACCACGTTTAAAGTGCCATGTCAAGTAGAGGCAATTTCGCTAAGATGCATGGATGCAAATGGCTCCCAGAAGATGAGGCAGAGATTTCAAGAAAACACCAGAAGTTAAAAAACACCTCACCTGGTCCCGAGCTGGGCCTCTGATTGCTGAGCAGCGGACTCGACTTCCTGTCTGTCTGAGTTGAAGACGGGAAGGGAATGGGTTCTGGCGGTGAGGTCATCTTGGACGAGGGCTGCTGGTAGTTGTTAGTGTCAAGTGTCTGATGGAACATGCTGTTGGACTGAGAGTCCAGGCCTGACTGGGCACTGGACATGATGGAGGCGGCCGACTGACCACCGTCCATTCCCACTTGGCCGAGATGGTTGGACATGGTTGATGCATCGCTACAATAAAAGACGCAGTATTAGGCAAGGGAAGAAGAATCCATTCAAGTAATATACAAGATTTTTTTGTGTTTGTAACAAGAGAACAGACCCTGGTACATATTACTAAGACTAACTGTGTTAAAAACAGTTCACAGACACTTGTTCACAAGGAACACTCTGTTTCCGTGAACTTTGATTCCCAAAACCGATTCGTGGTGAAATGTTGCATAACATATTGATTCTTGAGTCAGAATTCCGTGCAATAACTTTCAAAATAAACTAGACAGAAGACTTTCAATTGGTACAGTGAGATTCTGGCGAAATTGGACAAAATACTTGCCAGAATGATTTGGTAATTTAGCCAAATGTTTGTCTTTACAGAATGACATCCTTAACAAAATATGTTGTGATGTCGATAGAAGGCGTTGAGTAAAGCGTAGAGATTTTGTCTAAAATTTGACAGAATTGAAACATGTCTAGTTCAAAAGTGGGATTTTTGCACTGGAACTAAGTTGAATTTTGATGTCCAGTTTACTTAGAAAAATTACCATACATGGAGCTAGAAAATTGCAGATTTACTAACTTTATGTCATGTCACCGAATATATGACCAAAATAAGTGGCGAAATTACAGTTTCACTTTCAAGTTTAGGGCTTTAGGCAGTTATGAATGAACATCATGACCAGTCGTCTGGCACACTGTCCCCCAAATACGATATTTCATTGCACATTATGGAAATATGAGGTACAAAAATATACTGGACGTTGAAATTCAAGGCGGGCTGATCTACAAGAGTGTCTAAATACACAGTCTGTTTGACTAAATTGCAACATAGTATCTTGCAAACCCATTCAGAAATGAATGCTTAGTGGCAAGAATGACGTCTCCTTGAACTCTGACCTAAATAATGACCAACGTACATGCCACTTGACAGGGATGAAATTTTGCCAAAGTCTGGCAAAATCTGACGAGCGTTCTGTCCACATCTATGTAGCTCATTGCGAAAAGCACTGATCACGGACGTAGTGGGTCACACAAAAATTGATGATAGACCTGAGAACGCCGCCCAACTGATGGCGCACCTACCCCGCAGTTGAGTAACTGGATGCTGTAAATGCTGACGTGTCGTTGCCGAAGGTAAACGTGGCCGCAGCCTGCGCCTCGTTGTCCTTGCCAAGGTCTAGGTTACCAAACTGGAGATCAAAGCCAGTGCCGCCACTGTTGTACGTGCTGCCAGGCATCTCCACTGGGGCTGTAGGAATCTATGGAGAGATTGGGTTTAGTCACAGGAAAGCTAATAACACGCACACACTTCACTCAGTGGCTCAATTCTTAAATGATGCCAAATTGCTTGTTTGGTCGTCCAGAAACAACTAGTGCAAAACGTCGCATCTAGAAAATTGTCAGTGACGGGGTGTGTTTTAGCGGGCAAATGACAGAATGTAGAAGAGGCAGACATTTAGTGAAACTCCCGAAGACTTTGAATAACAAAAACCTATGGGAGTTAACCAAGAATGCATTCAGACTGCAGACCATTCAAACTCGCGCAGGTTTTGGATGACTTCCTAAAACTAAGTGGTTCAATGAAAAGCAATTCAAAATCACAGCAATAACACATTAAAACATACTGATGGCTCATGCGTCTGCATACGAAGAAATTTTCCGATCTCACAATTTTCACAAAGACCCTAGGGGTCAAGGGTTGCCACAGCACACCCTTATTTAGAACTGGACACATCAATGCTCGACTTCAGCAAACACTTCTCTTCTGCTGAGATGACAGAGGCGACGCTGATCCTACCTTGGAAGGGGGCGGCAATTTCGTCTTGTGGGGTTTTGTTACCGCAGGGCTGACTGTCCTCTGGGGTAATGACTGGGAGGAGTTCTGAACTGATTGGACAGTTGTGCCGATCTAAGGAAAAAAGGAACAGTTGCAAAACCAGCTATAAAAATATACAGAACATCAGATTGCAAGCCAGAAGTCAGTTTCACTAAAATGCTCCAACTTTACGATGTTTACGAATGGTCACAAGTCTGCACTTGACAACTTCAAATCAGAAAGCACAAATATCGTTACTTTCCTTCTATAGCCAAATTTTTTTTTGAAGTAAGGAATTGTAAAGAGGTAAAACAGTACATAACGGCCCCATCAGTATGCTAACATGGTTTGAAAATATTGTTGAACAACACTTTAAAGAGCTATAAATGTTTACAGTAAAAGCTGACCAATTTTGTGCACAGATAACTTCCAAAACTGCCTTTAGTCAGTTCTCAAGGGCTGTGAATGCCCACAATATTTCAAAATGTTTTCCGTAGGTAGCTATGGTAGAGGACTTAAATACGGCAATGCATCATTCAGGTACAATATATCATGAATGAAAAATGAGAGAACATAATTTCACACGTCCATCAAGTTGTGTCCTTAATCGGTGTGATTTCAACAAAACCCTCGTTGAAAACTGACAGTTAATTAATGCTGCTTCACACTCTATCGTTGCCCTATGAAGCAAACTAAACTATCACCAAGGATTTCTTTCACACGACTCTATATATTCAAATCGGGGCATATGTACCGTGGTCACGATAAAGCGGTACTGGAGACAGAGAACAGATGACGTAAGGTGAGGTATACGTACGCCCATAATACTCTTTAAAGATTCCGTGGCCTCCTTCGAGAACTGACTGGACCCTAGTGACCCGAGGTCAGATTCCAGCTTGGTCAACTGTGGATAAGGAAGAGTACTTTAGGTACAGCACACATCACGAATTTTTGGCCGACCGGTCGGAAATTGGTCGACGACCGGCCGTCGACCAGTCGTCTAGCCGACCAGCAGCCGACCAACAACGGTCGGCTAGGAGCCGTCTACTGAGTCGCCTCTGTGGTCGGCACTTGGGTCGGCTAAGTGGTCTCCTAGCGTAGACGACCAATTCGGATTAAGCGTGTCCTTGGTCGGCAATTACCATTTTATGACTTAAC
>NMRA01000968.1:22654-36784 GCA_002633005.1 Phoronis australis | reverse complement strand
TTAATAAAACTTTATGACATTCGACTGTCTTACGACATGTGTGGAAACTGTTGTCAGCGCTTTAGTTGCAATATCGAAATAGATACTTAGTTTGCGTATGGTTTCAAGTCAAGGAGCTCTTATCTTGCAACTGGTAACCAAACCAAAGGGCGTGAAACCACCAAGCAACAGTACGAAACCAATAAACGAAAACGGGAATTCCTTCCGAAATGGAAGGAAGATTTTGACTGTTTGACTGTTATAGAATGATAGCGACCAGAAATAAAATGCGCCGACGAAAACGGTTTATCTAATGCGTCTGAGTCAGATGTGTTCAGGATTGACTCTTTGAAAAATCACAACCGGTCGACGGCTCACTCAGCAGCTTATGAAAAACATATAACTGAATTGAAAAGCCAGGCTAAACTTGTAGCGTGTTCACTGGTGAAATCCAAATACTACACATGTTATTGAGCTTGTGCTGACAGGTATAATGTGCGACACTCATATATGTTTGGAAAGTATAATTTGAGTTTAATTACCTTTGGACAAGTGTCTTATAGGTCAGAACAAGTACCTGTTCATGCAATGGCTTTCGTAAGAAAATGGCGTTTTCTCATTTCAAAAACTCACAGGAAAACAGCTTTTGCGACATGATGCCAAACTGCAAATTTAAGATTCCGAAGCATTGCACGAACATTACAATTAACTATAAGAAAATGGACTTTTATTTCTTTTACAAAAATAACGACAATGCTATTTTAACATAACCTAAACTAAACAAAGTGCAGCTGAATTCATTGCTAACTGGCAACAAGAAAACAAAAATGCTGCAAAACGTGACCTTTGCACTAATGGCATACCCTGCAGGCTCACATAGCCTGCACCATGCAGTGTTATTCCCCAGCACCACGTCACGATACTGGACATAGTTCAGTGACTGGCGGCAGCAGATTATTCTTGCCACATAACTCGACGTTCTTGAAAACATTTGGAAATTTTCAACCTCCTTGACATACACATCGTCGCTACATCTTGCATTTCTAACTAGTTTGGCCAAGCAATCACAAATTAGCAATTTCCGCTTTAAAGAATATTGTAAGGTTACGTAGGTCCGTAGAAATCAGGTCAAATCACATTTGGGAACATCACATCTCAAAAATGGCTTTATGCGTCGTTCTCCAAAATGCTGTCAAGGTACGTTTTTGAAAGGATCCTCTTTCACATGATGGGTTATCAAACAACTGGATTTGAATGATTTAAATGGAACATTTAGAAAAATCACCTTGAACATTTACAACTAACAACCTGTTATTGATACCACTGATTTGATGTCAATGTATATCTTATTTTTGCAAAATTTTACTAAACGGTGGTCACATGACCCAATCAAAGACAAATTGGTAAAACGTCACAAGATATCAAATGCTACAGGCTTCAGCTCTCAGAAAGTGCATACTCTTACTGAATTAAAATCTATTGTGGGTCATACTTGGCTAACTATGCAGACATGTCAATAAGGTCCTAAACAAGCTTTAAGAAAAGTCACTCTAATCAGTGACATACACAACAGGGCTTTGAATGACCCATGACAAAAAAGCGGAAAATTTTACGGCCCTAAACATGCGCGCATCCAGCCTTGAAAATGGGGGGCTCGAATTTTTGTCGATGTGGAACTTTTGTCGACAAAACATCGGAGGACTAAAAAAAGGTACCACCTCCAGAAGCGTGCGTCTGCGTCTTTTTAGTTCGTCCGTCCACTAACACCTCCACACATTTTTGGCTGCAGAGTTGTAGTATTTGTCACCACGACTTACAATCTCACGAGACGCCATTGAAGAAAACCACGTTATCCCAGGTGCCTCGGCAATGATGACAATTTACGTTCCTCCGAAACATAAAGAACAACTTTTGCTTTTTGAGGTGAAAGTCGTCGGCAACGCCGCGGTAAGAAAGAAATTTGCCGCGAAAATTTTATATCACATACGCAGACAAAACATTTGAAAAAAGCGGAAATCCGCATTTCCGCGGAAAATTCCAAGCCCTGACACACAGAGGTATACTCACACTGCCTGTCCATTCCTCGACACTCCAATCTTCACCTTCTGTTTTACCTGAAATGAACCAAAAGTGCGGTGACAGCAGTGTGCAACAGAAGCCCACAGGTGACGTCAGCGAAAGAATGGCCTAACAGCATATTGCTTTCATAATGTCAATAAACACCTGATAAACTGCATTAAAGGGTCACATTGCTTGCAGCTGCTACAGAGGTATCCTATGGTAAAAGAGAGCCTTGACGAGAACACAAATAGAACTTTCAAATAACTGTCTACACAACCAAAAACACGATGAATAAGGGTAACCTACCTCCATCCTGGTCAGCAACATCATTGGACCATGTGTCTATTTGTGGGCCATTGTCTTGGTTAAACCTGTTAGGACGACCAAAACCACCTCCCCTGTAATGACGGAAATTGTCTTTAGATGACATTTCGAATTCAATGACTAAGCGAATCAAACGAGGTAGAAAATAAAAATTCTGTACCCAGAAAACCATGAGAAAGCTAGATTGCAGCATTAACTTCAATTCAGACAAGAACAACGCGGAGTGTTGAAATGCGCCCACGAATGCATCGCAGATGGTGTGCTTTTAGGGTTGTTTGTTTGAATCATCGAAATGCACACTAGCGGGCGCAAAATACATCGAATCCGTCTGAAAACCAGAAAATGCCGTATCTTTAAAAGAAAGCCATTTACCAAATTTCATTAATATTCGTCGAGGAAATTCATAGAAACAGAGGAAAACGAAAAAAAAAAACAAAATGAAATTGCCACTAGGGGGACAGTGTTCATCGGATATGTCTAAAAGTCGTCTTTTTCTCTTGTTAACTTCATATAAATACACGTGCTAAATGTAATAAAATCCTGCAAAGGGCTTAGGAGATACAGGTATGGGTGCAAAAAAGCAAAACCACCACTAGGAGGCGGCACAGTACTTGAAGTCGTTGGAAAATCATCGTCAACCATCCCCTTCATAGAAAGAGCATACATGCCAACTTTCACAATCATCCTAAGAGTGGTTTGGTTGACAGAGGGACAATGCCAAAAAGCAGACTCGAAAACAACAAAAATGGCCACCAGGTGGCGCAAACTACGAATCCATCCAAAAACAAGAGGATAGCGTCATCTCACTTATAGATATCTGTGCCAAATTTTATGGAAATCTGTTAAGGAACTTTGAAGATACGGAGGTAAACGTAAAAAACTAAAATTGTCACTAGGGGGCACACCAGTTACACCGATCTGTCCGAAAGTCGTCGTCTGTTGTCAACTTCATATAAATACATTTGCTAAATTTAATAAAGATCCTGTAGAACATTTTGGAGATACATCCATGGGCACAAAAACAAACAAAACTGCCACTAGGAGGCGCCACAGTAGTTGAAGTCGTCGGAAAGTCATCGTCAAATGTCTTCCTCATAGTAAGAACATACATGCCACTTTCAGAATCATCCTTAAAGTGGTTTGGTTGTTAGAGGGGCGGACGCCAAAAAAACGACTTGAAAACAGTAAAAATGGCCACTAGATGGCACAAAATGCCTCGAATCCATCTGAAAACGAGAGGATAGCGTCAACTCATTAATAGATGCCTATGTGCCGCATATAAATATTTAAAGCTGTCATGGGACTGATTCTATTTAGATTTCATCACGCAACTCCAGTCATGCCAGCCACACTACTTATAACGCAGCTCACCTTCGACCTCCGCCCCGACCGCGACCCCGGCCCCGACCTCTCCTAGCACTGTCTTCCCGGTTCCTCTCATTTTCTTCAGATTCCTTTCCTCTCCCTACAACAAAATGTGTCGCCGCAGTAGCGATTAGTTTCAGTTACACTCACTATCATCATTAAAGCAACTCAGCAGTGATGTCCAGCCTTCCACTGTTTCAACTGCTCCTTAATGCAGTAGTCTGTCCACACAAAGCTGCATGGTAACTGTCACCAGAGTCTAATTGGGACAGTGTAAAAATTTGACGTGTTCATGTGTGTGTGAAAGCTTTTTTGTTCTTTTGTAATCGTGCGTTATCATAATAAAATTTCAAAAAATTCACCGATAAAATAATTAAAAAAATAATTTCAAAATGCACTCAAGGTGCAATGGATTTAAGTGAACTGTTTTATCAGTTGGTTTGCACAGATTGTTTAGACCCAAGCATTGGCCATGGCATGCAATGCACCTCAATCCTAGTAACAAACAAAGGCAAGTGCCAACCAAATATCAAGTACAAAACAGTCAGAGGTCGGATTAACAAATCTCGTGGTTGCATTAAGAAATGTCATAGCCACATCAAGAGCACTGTCGTCATACAGTTAAGTGCAATGGTCACGTGATGTGACTACAGTCCAACACCAAAGTCTTCTCTGACTAATCAGCCGTTTTCAATGGCTTGCAAACGTGAATTTCCTAGCCACTGCTGGTCGAGGGACTTGATGGATTGATGCGCAAGAATGATGAAGTCTAAACTGTCTAATGTTGGTGATGTATTCAACAACTAGTTTTAGCTAACATAAAAAGCCTTGAGCTATTTCGTCTCTGTGTGATTTCCATTATTGGGAGATGCGAGTTAGCTCCTTTGGCATTGTATACGTGCCAAATGTAGAAAAAAATAGATTAGTTGCAGAATGTCACAGGATCCCAACGTTTGTTCAATTGGCACTGAATATGTGGCCTCTAAGGAAAAAAATAGCACTGACACAAAATCAAATGTGAACAAGGCCAGGATTTGACTCTTAAAGATGTATTTGCTAATGTATAGCAGGAACTGAATGACAATGCTATTTTAACATAATCTATGCTGAACAAAGTGCAGTTGCATGCATTCACAACTTGTACATGTGAAAACAAAAAAACTGCTAATAGGTGACCTTTGCACCGATGACATACCTGGTGGGGTGAAACAGCCCGCAACATGCAGGGTTATTCCCTGACACCACGTCACAATGCTAACTGGACATGGTTCAGTGATTTGCAGTGGACAGTTTTCTCCACAAAACTCGGTCTTGTATACATTTGACAATTTTCAACCTACTTCAGTTTCACAGCGATTGTAATTTCAATAGCAATCACTGCAGTTTGAGTTATAGCAAGTGACCGAATTGTTTCTCTACCTCGAATCCCAGTCCTCAGGGAATTATGTAACTCCCTCTATGGGCAATTAGCACCAAGGTGTATCGTGGATAACGCAACATTCAACGCAAAAGTCCTAAGGTATAAACCAAACAGTGAATAACATATTCAACTCTATAAATTCTCCAGCCATAAATGGTCTCATAAATTACTCACATTCTCGGTCAGGGCGGTCCCCTCTGTTCATGTCTCGACCCCGTGACATTCCTCTGTTGGCCATACGGGGAGGAGCGTTGCGCGGGGGCCTCTGCCCGCTCTCTGACCTGTCTCTGTTGGACTCCAAGCGCGGCGGCCGATCGCTGCGCTCTGACCTGTGAGGTTTGTGATTGGTCTCAGCCTCCTCTGGTGGTTTCAGTGCCGCATTCTGCTGTTGTCGTTTCTTCTTCTTACTTGCTGCTGACTCCTCCCACTCACCCTGGAAAAACACTATACCTTAAAGCCTGAATTCCACAAGCATTTTCCAGCAGCAGTTTTCTGGCTCGCATGAAAAAATATCGGTGGACAAAAATCTATGGCCAGCGCGACAATCCCTAGTGAAAGAAGACATCCCGTCTAAACTCAAACCTGTAATATCACGGCAAGGAAACTGTCCCAGCGTTTTCTCGTCTCGTTACAAAACGCACAAGTAAACTGCATGATCCCTGACTACGATATTTAGTTCCGATGAAATACTAAGGTAAACCGCACATTTTTCTTATCTTGTAGCCACACAAGAGAGATTGTACTCTCTTGATATCATTAATCACGGCAGTTCGAGGAGCGCATCCTCGTTATTCTGAGAAATAACGTATACAGCCTAATAGTGGACCTGGAATATATAAATTCAAAACAACAATCGAGGGGCAAAGCATATTTTTCCTACTGATAAATAAACTGGGGAACGTCAAATCTCGTTTCAGCACAGAAAAACAGTAAACATCCATTTCAAATATGACCAAATCTCATCAGAACCTGTTGCTCATGTAGTCGAAGTCGCGACAACTTTCTGCGCAAGTCCATTCATAAAATTAGCAGCTTGATGCAACAATATCATATTTAACTCTGACAAAGGTTGACAAAAACACTATTTGACTGCAATAAAAAATTATCCAAACTGATACATAATTCTGGCAAGACGTTTCTTTAAGTCTGTCAAAACAGGTCACGACATAATGAGTTGCAGATCGCATTTGCAACCTGAAATTTGAAATTGCAGCTGAGAATTTCAGCCACTCTCGTTAGATGCACGAGTGGGATTTGGGCATTCCAACTCCATTGAGCCATGCCCCAGCACCCAATAACACACAACAGTATTTTTCATTGCGAACTGGGACCTGTGTGTTCCAGTTGCATTTTGGAATTTCAGCCAGGACACGACTGATGACCTGGTAATTTTCGTACTGGTGAGAGATACCGTAACTGACCCTAATGTGTCTATATAAGAGCACAGAGCCTACTCTTTGATTTAAAAGCTATCAATAGCCGTACAAGTCCCACCAGTTGATGGAAAGCTGCAACCATGCTTATTTACTGCAAGGGAACCATAAATTTATTACCAGATCTGGTGTTGTCTTGTCCGGCCATTTAGATTGAATGTTCGCTCATTGGAAGGGATGCAGGTTTATGCCCACTGTATACACAGTGAAAAGTGAACAGAAACCAGAACATCAACAACTAGAAAGACGTGCAATCTAAGACAAGAAAAAAAGGAACTGACGCGTGGCTGATTATTCAGTCCAACCTCTGTTCCTGTCTTAACAGCTGCATTATATTCTTACTGAAGGCACTGGTTGGCATTAATAAAGTGACTAGTACTGTTGATTGCACTGAACTTTCGAAAGAAAACAGATGGACCAGGAAAAATCTCACAGAAAAAGACACAAGGGTCAGCGAATCCGTCAAAATCTGTGTAGCATCATACTACGTGTGGAAGAACACAGAAACAAAAGGTCTACTGAACCATTCTTTGAGCCAAAGAGAAAGACATAAAGCTGCTGTAGATATCTTTTAGGGCCTTGGTGGCCATTGGACATACCTCGTTCGAGTTCCCCTCCAATAGCATGTTGATGGCCTTCTGTAGGTCATTGCCGCAGTCGTGTAAGGCTAGCGCAGCATCTTCCTGAGTCCGACCGGTCAATTCCATCACCTGTGAACAAACAGTGCATAAATACTGACCAGACACAAATGCACTATGCACATTAGGGGCACTAATCAACATGAGCAGCACTGAAGAGCGGGGTTGCATTAAGGTTATGCACTAAGGTTACGGAGGACCTTATTGAAAAGTATGCGTAAAACTTCAGCCAAATAACTACAAAACGGAATACCTCAATTTAGTGAAACTACAAAGTTTCTGAGAGTAGAAAGCCTGCCACTACAGTTAGATTTTTGATCTTCTTTCAATCTACCATGAATTAGGTCAAGTGATCATGTCCTTTTTAGTAAAAATTAGTAAAAAAGAATAACCCGTTAATAGCAGAGCATGATCCATTTGATTCAATGTAAATATTTAATTAAATCTTGCAAATTTCAGGCTGTAATTAATTAAGTTTGCAGTGGCAGATTATCTCGTTGCAGCAACCGATGAACTCCATTCAGTCCATCCTGCTATCAGATGTATTTAATACAACTAAATTGCCACACTAAAGAACCAAATCAAAGGGTTGCGTCTCTAACAGAAATAGAGGCGGTGCTTCTCAAAGTCGAATTACAAAAACCAGCAAGATTACCTGACCGATTTTTTGCTCCTCGTCTTTTGAGCCCACTAAGGCCAACTGGGCAATTCGCAGTTGTTCCGAGGAGGCCTAAAACACAATGGACACCATGAACAATGAGCACTAGAATCATACTAAAATCATCGAAGAGGCTATCGGCTTTTAATTTTGCCTCCAGCCAAAAATTAGAAATCTGGACTGGACATGAATGAAAAGAAAATGAATTACAGTCTTTTGTTATTTTAGATACGTTTCGTCTTTTATCTAGTCAAGTAGACTACTGATTTCTGACTTAAGAGTTACGGATTTTCTCACTTTTAGCCAGAACCAATTTCCAAAAACACGCTGAACCATTAATAGACTGTTGTCAGCTGAAAGCCAAAAGACGAAAGCAAATACACAATGCCAAAAAAAGGCCCTAGGTCTACAGAGCTTCCAAAGCGAGAAAGCAATAACTGACCAAAGCTGGCAGTCAAGCCCAGACCCTTCATCTATGCCTTCCAGATGCAGTCGACTAAACCAATCATAAGTTGTCATTTCTGCTGCATTGAGAATATATTCGAGACGGCAATTTTGGTATAGCTGAACTCGCATCAGTTGCATACTACCCGAAAGTGAGCTTTCATCAAATTAAGGCAATTTTTGACATCTCTGAAGGGCCGAATGCATGATAGTCAATATCACTGAACCATGACAATGTTAAACGGACACCCAACTTATGCATATTCCACTAGCACCAGTTTCACTGACGTTTATGTTAAAAAGGCATTCTGGATTCAATTCATGGAGCTAAATTTTCAGTGCCTCCACACAGACGTGTTATGAGCACTTATAACAGGGTTGGTGTAATTTCTAACACTTCACAGACTTTGTTCCCATAGCAGCAATGTTGGAAAATGCAACACAACATACAGGATTTAGAACTTTTATCCAAGTTTCAAAATTTTGACAAACAGTTTTCACATGAACAGGGATATTCCTGACCAGGTTAGAACTCTTGCCCTTTGAGCCCACCTGATGATAAAGAGTGTGCCTTTTTCAAAAAGTTGTGCCCAGCAGACTTGTGTAATTAAAGTGGCAACAAAGGCAGAACAGAGTCAAGTTTTACTCGACTGGCTGTAAGTTGACAAGAACCAAGAGTGTTGCGTTTTAGAAGATGTGCCCGGGGGTGTACTGCTGTAATGTACCTGTGCCCTTTTTAATTTTTATGAGCTAATAACACAGTCCAGGATTATCCCTACATGAATTTATGAGTTTGATAAATATGAGCATGCAGGACCCCAGATTTTGTAGGTGATTATCGGCTATATTCCCCTCTGAATAAAAATTCAAAATCAAACGAAATTTTCTCACTAGACCTAAAATTCCATTCTCAATGAATTAAAAATTCTTTTCAGATTGAGAATCACTTTTAACATACAGTATATCAAAATGATGGTGACCACAGTGAGGTAGGGTTTCCCTAAGGCACCTGAAAAAGGCACCTTCCGTCAAGTGAAAGAGAAACCTGGTGTAGGAACTTAATGACTCATTCAACTAGGCCACCCGGATGGAAGTTTATGTTAATCGTAGCACGATTTTCAGCATTGGTTGGTCTTCTGACGTTATTTTCCACTTCTGAATGGCCAGCTATAAGTCAGAGTATCTTTCAGGAGGATAGTCCACAACTGAGACACAGTCGAACATATTGCCACCAGACTCCAAGAGAAGCGAAAAAGCACATCTGCTTAAGATCATATTAGACAATGAATCAAGCGCACCAACATGTATATACCTGAAGTTTATTTGGAGGTCCATCGGCTTTACTCTGTGTGGTCTGTGTTTTGGTAGTTTTGTCCTTATTGGCTTTAGAAGCGCCCCTTGCGCTCGCACTCATTCTGTACACTATATACAATGGGAAATGTACACAGCAATAGTTCTGCAAAATAGAAATGTTTAATGGACATGAAATCAATGCCTGACCAGACAAGGAACATCACGCAAAAGACAAATAGACAAGAACCTCTTCAAAATGGCTGCACGGAACCAGTTTCACAGAATAACAGTGACAGCCACTATTCACTCCAAACTGGTTCACAAGTCACTTTGAAGAGGGACCTGTCTATTCAACTTTTTCAGGAACTTTGACCAGCTGTATACTGAGAGTGAGAGTTATGGATATCATAAATCCCAGGTAAAAGCTTGATCTCTAGTACAAGGGTTATTATTGCCTAAAACCCAAACGCAAACGGCTATAAACAATTCAGGAAATACTCAACAGTTTCATTACATGGTGATTTTGTCCGAGCAAGACAATCTTAACCATCTTGGTGCAGAAGCCAACTGCTACTGATGTAAACCAACATTCATGCAGTTTCATAAGAGTACTATGACGATGGGGCTGAAGGACATTTTAACGGCAACAACGAGGAAGTTTTGACAACTGTTCTGAAAATGATTTTCACAATCCACAATGAAGGGGTAAGGCTGGCAGTTGAATTCGCGACATGCTAAGTCTTCAAAGCAAAGCTGAAATAATCTTTGACTATGAAAAGATAATAAAAGCAAAGTGCTGTTTTTATGGTCCATAAAAAGTCGAAAGTTAAAAATAGCTGTTGACATCTACAAGTACCGTTGCGACGTTGACCATGTGACGCCATGCTGCTTTTTTCTCATATAAGTAAAATCAAATTGAAGATTTATTTGGAGATCCACGAGATCGAACTAGATGAAAGGTAAACCTTAAAAGATTGTTTCATTTTTAAAACTGAATAATTCACTCAAAAGACTAAAGGGATCCAAAATAAAACAGAAATAATTATCACAATTTCCACTACCTGACAAATCTCTCACAAAAGCAGATATCACGTGACTAGTGCAGAATTCGCGCCGCCATGTTTTACGAACATGACGTCACGAAACATTCATGATTTCTCTTAAGTTTGCATAATCTAGAGATTTTGCGTCAATTAAAGTATTTTTAGCAAGTATTGTGAATTCTTTAGGTCGCTTTTATGCAGCGCAATTTGTTGGGGGCATCTCGTAAATACCTTAACTTCTTAAAAACTAATACTGACATGTGAGGACGGAAATGTCCGAACTTTAATCAGTTTTCTGTCGAAGGGCTTTCCCCATTAGAATTGCAGTATTTTGCGATCATTTAGCCCGAGTAGAACATTTTGTCTCATATTCAGGAAAAATAGGGTATTTATAAGGCATCTAAAATAGTCTCAGTGAACATACTAAGCTAGAAGCCAAGATTATTTTTGTGACCCAAATATGCAAACATTGACCGGAAAGGTCACAGTTCATAGATTGATCCAATCACCGCGCTGGAGTAACCTTGACAGTTCTGACTCTCACGACGACGTTCCAGGTGTTCGACAACTGGAGAAGTTCATCCTGAACCAGTGAGATTTTACATGACAATTCATTTACGTTTAATTAATTTTATCGCTTTCATTATTCTCCATTACATATATTGATCATTTCCTGTCATGAAATTCGTCGTGATCGCGTGTCTAGTTTAGTTTTATTGGCACGTGGAAGAACAATTTGTGATTTTACACGTAAGGACTCGCATTGCACACAGTAAACCATACGACTGGCTTATAATTGTACAGAATCATTGGAGGCAAGGATTGCGGAAAGATAGTTTACGTTGCAGTTTTGGCCTGTTGGCCTGTAACTTATAGATTTATTACAGATGCTGGCAGTATTTCGAGAACACCGTACTTTTGAAATGAAAGCATTTAAGAAATCACATAAAATGTCTTAATTTGAGGTCATGTCACATTTGTTGTTTTAGTGATATATTGTCCGAGCTTTTCAATGACTTAACAATTCTTTGGTCTTTTGGTTAGGTCGTATCATACCAAACGAAGCAGTTGAGACATCAAGTAGTTAGCTATCATATGTCTGAGTTACTTTGATAAAGTAATTCCCGTTATCTATAAGTGATTACACATTCAGTTGACATGCTTAGGGAGATGCCTATCTGGCGTCCTGAGGTTTCACTGACCTGTAGCCTAGATTCGTCAGAGGTCATTAAGTAAGTGATAGGGTACCGGCTTTCTTGGTGACAGTCACGTAGGCTGAGAATGAATCAGTGGCACATTAGCTTCAAGGAGGCCTAGAGCCAGGTAAGCATGCTTCTCTCTCCATGTGATGACGTGTCGTCAGTTATACTGTCGCGCTTAATAAAAAGTTAAGGAATACAGGTCTTGTCAAAATAACATTTTAGTGCTAATTTTCCTTTTAGGTAGTCGACTTTTAATTACACCCTCAGCTGTAGGAGCTTTAACAGTTCAATTTCTATGTTTTCCATAAGTCATTCAACCCATTTACTCTTCACATGTAAACCGTTCCCTCGTTTAAAGTTGCACATTTTCGATGGTGAGAAATGACACAATTTTGGAATGTTTTTTGTGTCATTGATGATGAAAGTATATATCTAGAAAAACATGTTGTCTCTGGCATTCTAACAAGCCCAATTAAAAAAACTGTTTGGGACATCACAAGCAGGCCAGAATAGCAGTAAAAATACAAAATGGAACACTTGCTTGAAATGTTGATTTTCAAAAGTTAAAGAAGCGTTGGCAACTTTAATCTATACATTTACGTGGTGTTGCCTAATTTTAGGTGATGATTTCTCGAATGTTTTCTTGGTAACGAATTGTGTTTTTTAAGTGTAGATGTAAACAAATAGGTAAGTCTATGGTTTGAAAGTCAAAGGCTGATGCAGAGTCAGGCTTCAATTAAGGCCTTGGGCAAACCTTTCATACCTGCTGTAGTAGTCTACTACTAGTATTCAAACCAAATTTAATATATTGAGTAGATACATGATGTAAATCACTAATTTTGTGTGCTAAAAGGAAATGGGATTCTTCCTTATAACATGACCAACATTAAAAGTGGTGTCATGACAATTCTCATTCTTGTATTGTCTCTGTGTGCCCTGTACTCAATGTCTTTTTCAATCTTAATTAATTAAGCATTTAACTCAGAACAATGTTAGAGTGTTTGAACTGATACTGCTCAACTTTGGCTTTTTTCTAAATATCTATGCAGTGTGAATTTTAGTGTAAACCAGTTTTCTTATATCATATTCCTAAAATATTTATAAAATTTACGTGTTTTCTATACTACTTCATCTTCAGAACTTTGATTTCCAAATCTGTGGAACAGTCTAACACTACTCTCTGCATGTTTCGAATGCAAACACATTTTTATGCCTCCTTCCAGTTTTTAGTAGCTCGGCATCTTCAGTATTGAGCCAAACTACCTAGCCATGAATTCTTTACTGTGGTACACGTGGTAGACAGGTAATCTGCATTTTACCTCAGGTACTCAGAGTGGAAATTAGATTCTCAGTCTGTGATTGGTTGATTCTGATGCTTGCAGTACCCTGCTCCTCCTCAACTTATGAGACACTTTAATCCAAACTTTGTTTATCATGCAACTTTATGTGGATTAAAACGGGGAAGCCTTTTGGTGATAATTAATTTCATATGAGAAAAATTACTACTTGAAAGTATGACATGCAATATTTTGTAACTTCTGCGGGCCTTATCTGACTGACTTGATCATTTTTGACGTATATGGCAATGAAAGTTTAAGATATGAGATAAAGTGTGGGCGTGGCTTCAAATTTATCTTTGAACCATTTTTTGACTTGAGAATGCCATTATGGTGATCATGAGTACTGAATGACTTGAGGGACACTTGCGAAAACCTAGCTGTTAAAGACTTGAATAATCTGACCACTTTGTTTTTCTGCTGCAGTCTAAAACAAATGTCATATTTACGTGGTTGCAGTTCATTAATCTTTGGTTAAAAATCTTCTGTGTAGGAGTCTCTAAACTATGAAGCTGGGAAGCTGAAGTCAATGTTAAATGGTCTCAAGATTCCGAAAACTGTGATAAGGGCAATTTTGCTGTTCTGACCTTATCTCTCAAATATTGATCCATTTTGGGCTTGGAGGGGGTAACTAGTAGTGGAAGGGCATAAATTATGGGTTGTCCTACACATACCACAGGCCTTTTGAAGTTAACATGCAATTGTCAGTGAATTTGTTTGAGAACTCTGCTCTTTAGTGCCATCCACACACAGACCTACCGTAGGACAAGTTACTCCTGGAACAAGTTGACGCTAGGTTTGAAGGCTGTGTCGACGCTATTTAAACTCTAGAGTGCAACTTACACCAGTTGTGGCGACTTAATCTACCTTATCGAGGTAGGTTAACTTGTTCTGGGATAACTTATGCCACTAATCACTGTGTGGCCACAAATA
>NMRA01000968.1:0-14550 GCA_002633005.1 Phoronis australis | reverse complement strand
ATTTTACATTGACCTCTGTATTTTCATAGGTCTTCAGGTGTATACTTTGTGTTACTTCGTGACTGTGAAGGAAAAGTTCCAAGTAGAAATTTGTTTCTGGCATTCTAATGCTGTGCTAATCTCGTATGTTGGTAAATTTGTTTTTAATTCTATGTTTCTGTGGTGCTTTAAGCAACTGGTGTATAGGATGTGCTTGTATTATGAACATTACTCACATTTTGCCCCTAGCCTATTGAGGAGACAAGGACCATGCCTTTCCATTTTGCAATGTAGAACATACTACATATATGCCCTCTACTGGCCACTTTATGGTACCAATAAACAACCCTAGAAGGATACCGTATGCGGTGCAATTGTGGGCGCATTTCAACGCTCTGCGTTGCTCTTGTTCAAAAAGTTGTGCCCAGCAGACGTAGTGTTTATATGAAACCATGTTTTACCCATTCAAGTTGACTAGAGTCTTGCATTTTTGGAAGAGTGTTGCATTTTACTGCTCCGAAGTACTCGTTTCTGTTTGCTCGCAAAGGTGCTGTTCAGGAGTATCACTGTCTATCAGAGTGTAAGTTTTACTTATTCTGACGTTGGTCCATGGTTTTGTTTCATGAAGAGTGTCTTCAGATTTAGGTCAAAAATTTGGTCTTACAGTCCACACATTCAACAAATTTTGATAGTAATTAGTACAACATGTGCAAAAAAGTTCAAAGTTTCTACGAATATGGTTACTGAGACTAGTTCAAATGTATTATTTTTAGACTGGGATGTGCTCATTATTACTCGGCTAAACCTTTTTCCAGCAATTGGGAAGTGGGAGTATGACACCAAGCTTCCATCTTGAGGCTATGGCACTATCATGGAACTTTTAGTCCAGGGCTGAGTTGCGTAACTTATTAAATCTTATCAGTTGGATATCTTAAACTGTTGCATGATGCCAAGTGCATTGTTCTACAATGTCCATGTGGCTCATGATAATACCATGTCCTTGTTATCCAGAGTGCCCAGCTCATTCATGTCGCTTATCACCTAATTTCTCAAAGGACGTGATCAAAATGATGAAAATTGGATAAAAAAGAGCATCAATTTTTGGCTGTAGTTTGTGTTATGTATTTTGTTTTTTTGAAAAATCGAGTCAGTGGTCTTTTTTAGTTGCCCAGTTGTTCTAGGGTATGTACATGTATGTCATTGTTTGCCTTAAGCCAGGTGATAATGTCCCATGATGAAATGATTACCTCTTTATTTAAGTTGAAATTCAATACCTGATTCATTTTTGGGTCTAGTGGATTTCCTATTAAGCTTATCATAAGATAAGTTAAAGGCACCTTAACAGGATTTTTACCCAACAGACAGAATGGCTGTTTGGCTGGGGTTGTCACCTCGTTCGGTGTGTCAAATACTAGACTCTCCCAAGTTGCAACCAAGGTGGACAAATTTGTATGAATTTGCCTGTCAATTGCTTCAAAATTTGCAAGCCAGTATATTTTTAGTTCACACTTTGGTGCAACAGGAAATCTTTTTGTTAAAATGTGCACATGATTTATTCCTGCATGCATCTGATTAATGATAAAAGAAAAATGTCGGCAACTATGCATCGTTTGTGAAATTGACAGACTGGAATTTCATACCAGCACATTCAGGGTTCCTTGTTTTGCAAAGCTCATTTTCCATTTGGCAACATGAGAAATTGGCATTCAGCAAGTTGACGATATGCTAAAGGGAGTAGTGTGTACATGTACATTGTGAACGCAGCAATGAAGTCTAGGTGCCCTGGTTTAGTTATAATACCAAAACATAATGACACATTGTAAAGAGACTTAACTCACAAATTTATCGCCCAGTGTTCCTGAATTGAAAGTATGACCCGATAAGTATTGCGATTTTTGTTTTATATTTCAGGTGTTTGCCGATCTGTTTGATCCAGTCATTGAAGAGCGTCACTCAGGCTACAAAAAGACGGACATGCACCCCACTGATCTGGACTCAAGCAAGGTGAACTGTTTGAAGCTTGATGAAACTAAAGACAATACGACATCACTAACCTGTTCTGATTTGTGTTTTCTTTTCCCAATTGAAGCGGTGATGTGGTAATGTGGTAGTATTTGTTTGTCCATTGTCACCTGGTTAGGGATCATTTTCTTCCCAGCGTCTCCTGGTGCCAGCTGAAATAGGCACGGATCCCCTTTTTGCCCCTAGCGCCACCTGACGTCTGCTGCTGTAGGCCAGGATCTTTTTTTTCATCCAGTGTCTCTTCATGCGGTTGAAGTGTAGGTTTCATAGTGCGCCTGATGCAAACTAGAACAAATTATGCCATTCCTTGACCTATGAGTGTCACAATTAGGTACTTCACAATCATGATATAGTTAACTCTTCAATTGTCAACTACAAGAAATAAGTAAAGTACAGATTAAGATCCAAAATTACTCACTCTCAGGTATGGGTTGTAGTGTTGAGATGTGATAAAACAACATTTGCTCTAGTTCACATCGTATTCAAAAAGTTAATCAGCCTTTGGAAAATGGCAATTATTTTTGTGCAGGATAGTTGGAGAATGACTGCAGTGTCTCACCATATTGATGCATGTCGGCTTCATGTTCACCATAGCATACGTGCTGTTGCAATTGCCTTGGTTACAAAAACAGCTAGTCTGCACTTTTTGGTGTAAAATTTTGAATTTTGAACTTGACAATTTCCTGTTGTAGAACGTGGCGAAACATTCATTATGATTTAGTTTTGAATCAACGAAACCACACGACTGCCAAGCCTTGGCTTGAGGCTCTTCTGAAACATAAGTAAAAAATGTTATCATATCAGCTCGGTCTCGAGTTTGGGTGCCTTTACATTAGTACACTCGGACAGCCTTAGCCCTGGTCATGCAAGTCAGGTTAAGTAGCGACCATTAGGATCATGTTTCAACCTTGTTTATTGCTCTCAAACGTTTATGGTTTTCTCATTTGAACAGATCAGAGGTGGTCAGTTTGACCCTAACTACGTACTCTCCAGCCGAGTGCGCACTGGCCGATGCATTCGAGGTCTGACTCTTCCTCCTGTCTGCTCCCGTGCTGAACGACGTGAGGTCGAGCGAGTTGTCACTGATGCTCTGAATGGCCTGAAGGGGGAGTTGGCAGGCAGGTACTTCCCGCTGAGTAACATGACAGACGCTGAACAAGATCAGCTGATTGAGGTAAGTTCCTTAAGTCCATATGTTGCATTAATGTCACTTTCCCACCAAAACCGCAACGAAGAACTCTGGTTTGTCACAAATCATTCTACTGCAACTCCACTTACCTTTCCCATTGACTGCTGTCGTCAAAGTAACCCTTAGTTTCCAAACTTAAGCACAAGGTGGTGCATTTGAATCATACTCAAACTATTTCAAGATTAAATAAAAAGCATCTCCCTCCAGTTACGATGAATAACGCCAAACTCATCCGTGTTATTATTCTCTGTCAGAATTCTGTTATTTTATTCCTTTACATGGGACTATTGATAGTTTATAATGAAAGATGAGATAATGACGAGTGTCCGGCGACACTGATGTAGTGACCTCTAGCAATTACCCTAGCTGAAGTGGAGTAAACGTTTTGCGTTGAGGCAGAGTTGCACAACTCTTCACTTACATGAATCTAGTGTGAGAGCAGTTGCAATGGCTAATTAAGTTCAGGAGTTAAACTTGACCATATGGCGGAACTCCACAAAGCATGGAATTGCAGTATTGATGGGAAAGCGACAAAAAGTTGCTTTTCCCGAGTGTCCAGTTTATATAAAATTTCACCAATAAAGTACGTAAAACTTACTTCACCATGATAACATGGCCCTCACCTTTCACTAACAGCACGTCAGATATTATTTTTTTGGGTATATTTTCAAGTATGTGAAATGTATTAACCCCGGAGATAAGACTTTAAAGGGAAATTATTAGTTTTATGACCAAAAACATCAGAACTTCTACGATTATTGTTGATCAGATGAAACAACAAATGTCATGCGTTTTTCTGATTTCATTCTAAATTGCCAATTTTCACGGTTGTCTGCCTGACATTCCCTGAAACTACAGTCGGTGACTTTACCATGATTTTAGTACACTTAATAAGTTGTTCTGCCTTATATCCTGTTCGCCTCCACCTGCAGACCGCTAGACTACGATCGGTTTCAATTCTGCATTGAGGCTGATCTTGCTGATAATTGTGCTCGAAATGTTGCAGCGCTTGCTTAAATCACATCAAATTCTTTCTCTGCAGGATCACTTCCTGTTTGACAAGCCCGTGTCTCCTCTGCTTCTGGCATCTGGCATGGCTCGTGACTGGCCCGACGCTCGTGGCATCTGGTAAGATTGATCAGTGTGCTGATATTGTACCAACATAAGCATTCTGGCTGGTGCATCCCATTGCGTAAGCTGACTTTTTTGTGCTCTCAACATGTACCAGACAGCCTGCAATTATTTTTCTTGTAAATAAATCTTTCATGGAGAAATGCAGAAACAGAATATTTATACTTGACTGCCACATTGTGTCCCAACTTGGCGAAATGTGACTGCATTTTCATCCCGCGTTCTCGCAGGCACAACGACGCCAAGAACTTCCTGGTCTGGATCAATGAAGAAGACCACACGCGGGTCATCTCCATGGAGAAGGGCGGCAACATGAGGAAGGTGTTTGACAGGTTCTGCTCAGGTCTTAAACAGGTAGGCGGGACACTTTCAAACAGTGTACTATGCTGTCTACATTGTGTTGTGGGATAAATTTGTACTGGAGTGCATTGGCACTCTGGCAACAGAAATCGTTCTTTCAGAAAAGAACGTCCAAGGTCCTGTCCTAGTGACACGTGTACTTTAGTTATGTCTAATTTTTTGCCCTTGAATTTTCTTTTTTTCTCGTAGTTTTGATGCTGAATACCTTGTTTCTGCTGTTTGTCGTAAAAATAATTCCAGTCAAGCATGAAGAAGCATTTTTAATCAGTATTTGTGGAAAGTGTGTTTGTGGTATTGCTGCCCAAGTACACCTGCAGCTCGAGTTAACTTGTGTTGGCTTCATGGCTCCACCTCATAACTCAATTTTGGATGTTTGCGATCCCTGGCTATGCTTTTCATTCAACTGCAACCGTTGCCATAACAGAACTATAGTGGAAAAATGGTGGATAACTGATGAGTTAGAGAAATTGTGAAAATCTATGCTATGTCAACTCCATAGTTCCATTTAAATCACCATTGGGTCAGTTTAGGTTGTAGACAGTCTTTTCCCGTAATTTTCAGGTTTTTTGTTGGATCTTAAGCACATTTCAAGTGTATGCACACAATGTATCATTAATAGAAATTGTAGTATTTTTGATTTACTGACTCAGAGGTTATTGAGTATTTTAATCTCTCATCTTGCAGGTAGAGTCTCTGATCCAGTCCCGCGGCTGGGAGTTCATGTGGAACCCTCACCTGGGATACATTCTCACCTGCCCCAGTAATCTGGGTACAGGTCTCAGGGCTGGAGTGCATGTCAAGCTGCCCCTGCTCAGTCAGGTGAGTCCATCAGCCAATCACTGTGTTCAGCCATTCAGGACAGTCAGTTGGTATTCAACTACTCGTACTGAAACAGCCAGTCAGAGTGCTCTTGGTCATAACAAACAACCTATGTGGTTTGGACAATCGGGGCACCTACGTAGCATGCTCTTAGATGTTACTGTTTTGAAATTTGGGTCATCCAGCCAGTCGTGAGTGTAATGGACTGTTATCCAGGCCATCATTGTGTGCTTAGCTGTTTGGTCTAAACTGATATACTTGTTATTTATCATGGGGCAGAAATTTATCGTAGGTTGAGGAATTCTGGGTAGGAATGAAGGTAGAAGTCTCCGATTCGTACGGTGGCTTTCTTGTAGAAGTAAATTTTTGGAACTTGTTGCTTTTCATGCGCTTGTGTTTGTCAAAGGTGTTTCCATTTTTCTCTCAGGATCCAAGATTCCCGCAGATACTTAAGAAGCTGAAACTTCAGAAGCGCGGTACCGGCGGCGTGGACACCGAGGCGACTGGGGGCACTTTTGACATCTCTAACAGTGATCGCCTTGGCAAATCCGAGGTATGGCGCAACCATTAACACTCCATCTTTCATGCAAACTTTGTTTTAACTTTTACACACTATGACAGCAATTTTTGGAACTTCATAATTTAATTGTCTTAGTCTTTATTTTTTGTTGTTGACATCATTCCATATACATGGAGCATTGTATGGATGAATGAATGAATCGGTGTCATTAAATTGATAGTAACTCATCTTGTCAAACAGGTTGAACCAATTTACCGGACGGGTGTACTTTATGTTTGATATAAGTGTATCATTCAGACAACCTATTCACCGGTGTATAATATTTGATATACATGTACCACTCAGCCTATTCACCAGAAAACAATTATATTTGATATACAAATTCCACTCAACCTATTCACCGGTGTACAGTATATACTTCAACCTATTCATCGGTGTACAATATTTGATGTACATATACCACTCAGTCTATTCACCGGTGTACAATATTTGATATACATGTACCACTCAGCCTATTCACCAGAAAACAATATTTGATATACAGATACCACTCAACCTATTCACCGGTGTACAGTATATACTTCAACCTATTCACCGGTGTACAATTTGATGTACATGTACCACTCAGTCTATTCACCGGTGTACAATATTTGATATACATGTACCACTCAGTCTATTCACCGGTGTACAATATTTGATATACATGTACCACTCAGTCTATTCACCGGTGTACAATATTTGATATACATGTACCACTCAGTCTATTCACCAGTGTACAATATTTGATATACATGTACCACTCAGTCTATTCACCGGTGTACAATATTTGATATACATGTACCACTCAGCCCATTTGGGCTATGTAATGAGTCAATGTTTAAGTAAAACTAAATAAAAACTGCGTTTCCGAAAAGCACTCTGAGAGTATATTAAATCAAAACAAAAGCTGAATAAATAACTTATTCTTTAAACCTTTAACCTTATCCACTTGGTCCATTGACAGATAAATTAAAAGTTGTCAGACAAGTTGCTCACCTCGTCCCCTAGCAGTTACTAATCACTTCCAGGAATCTCTGACTTAGAGAACCAGATGCCTGCTGTTCCGTGAAAGAAACTTGTACACAAAACCCATGTCTCTGAAAGTGGTTATTGATCTATAAACACTTCTTCGGAAATCAAAAACAAAATTCCAGTTAACACAAAACTGAGAGTAAGTTGATGTCCACAGCCATGTTATATGTCACTCACCACTGACTGCACTTGATGGGGGGTCGTGTTGGATTTAACACAGCATCATCTTGTGCTGATGAGTATGGAGGTGATAGCTTTGGAGGAGTGGTAGAGGATGGCCATTATGTCTCCAGAAACATGCACAGTGTCATAGATGCAAGAATCTCATTAGTTAAGCTAGTGCGATTACGTGGCTTGGCTGTAGTAATACATGGTCTCAAAGACTTGCTGGCATTTTCGCAAGTATTTTGCATCTACACAACAGGCACTGGGCAGCACTGTTCCTGTGCTGAACTCTTAGCTATTCTCATTCTAGGTTGAGCTTGTGCAGAGTGTCATTGATGGTGTGTCTCTTCTAATTGAAATGGAGAAGCTTTTGGAGAAGAGGAAGAAGATCGACCGCCTTGTGCCATAGAGTAAGTTTGTTGTGTGTGGGTGTGTGTATGCGACACAGGGGCTGTGTAAAGTGGACTGTGGGGTATTGTTGTTAAGGGATTCCTGTGCTGGTGCATTGTCCCTTGGCCATGGTTTGAGACCTAATACAGCAAAATGATTGAAACAGAAACTTTGGCTGTGAAAGAAAAACTGGACTAAAATTTTGTGAATTCACAATCATCATGGAGGGTTTCAAAATTAATCTCCCCTATAATTTGCCAAGCTCTACCGCTTGAGTGGGAGTTCTGTCACTATTAACAAGTTTTGTGGTGACTTAGTTGTGCCTAGCCGTTATTTTCTTTGACTTAGAGAGTCACCAGTCATGCCTCATTGTGTAGCTGACCCATGATTTTAAAGCTTGGCAAGAACATTGGGTCATGTTCCAAATTACTCAACAATTGTAAAGTCTACCTTGCGTCAAGTTTCTAGTTAGTGACAAGGTTGTGTTCATTGCTATATTTCTTCATGGATGACTGTGAATTGGTCAGTGAGATAATCATGACTGCTCTAGTTGTCCAACTGCCAACAGTTGAAATAAATTTGGTTATTCCTCAGGCCTATATCATGCCTTAGTCCTGCTTCAAGTGTCATTTGCCAATAGCACATTACACACGAGAATTTATCTCACCGTAATATTTCATTATCTCCATCTGGCGACCACCTGGCAATATAACAAGTTATGTTGGCTTATTAATCAACCGAATCCCTGGTTCCCTGCCTGAGTCATAGATTGGGTGACAACTTCCTGTGCAGGCGACTCGATAATGTAACATTTATGTAACACAGGCATGACAGGTCAAGAAGGTTGACTGACAGAAAAGGGAGGCAATAGTGAATATGAGTTTTAAGTTGCTGGTTCACCTTAGAAACTCTTCAGCTTCTTACCTTTTTCGAACTCTTAAAGTTTCACACTGTGTAGCTTTTTTACACACATTATGCAGTTACACACAAAGTATTAGCTGTTACGCAAACAGTATGTAGTTGTTACGCATGCAGTACGTAGCTGTTATGCACACAGTATGCAGCTGATATGCACACAGTATGTAGGTGTTGCACACATAGTACATACATGTACTAGCTGCTGTGCACACAGTACGTAGCTCTTAGGCACACATTACATAGCTGTTATGCACACAGTATGTAGCTGTTAGGTACACACTAGGTAACTGTTACGTACACAGTATGTGGCTGCTACGCACACTGTACGTGGTTGTTACGTGCACACTACGTTGCTGTTTCGCACACTGTACATAGCTGTTAAGCACACCACGAGTATGTAGCTGTTACGCACATAGTACGTAGCTGTTACGCACACAGTAGGTAGTTGTTATGCACACTTAATGTAGCTGGCTGTTACGCACGCAGTAGGTAGCTGTGATGCACACCATATGTAGCTGTTATGCACACAGTAATTATGAACCTGTTAAGCACACTCTGAGTATGTAGCTGTTGGGCACATAATATGTAGCTGTTACACACAAAGTATGTAGCTATTACGCTCGCTGTACGTAGGTGCTCTCAGTATGAAGCTGTTAATGCACACTGTTCGTTGCTGTTACGCACACTGTATGTAGCTGTTATGCACACTGTATGTAGCTGTTATGCACGCAGTATGTAGCTATTGGGCACACAGTTCATAGCTGTTATGCACACAATAGGTAGCTGTTAGGTACACAGTATGAGTTGTTGCACACACAGTATGAGTTGTTGCACACACAGTATGTAGCTGTTATGCACACAATATCTACACTGTACAGTGCTGTTTCGCTCAGTACGTAGGTGCTTTACACACAGAATGCAACTGTTTCGCACACAACACAATTTATATCTTAGGTGTTCTTATTTCTCATATATTTTTTAATTTGTTCATCTTTCCAGGGGGTGTTGATGAAGTAGACCAAAAAACGTGATTGACCGTTTGCCAAAGAAAGACCAAAGTTTGAAGCCATGAAGCAATAGAAAATTGTTTTTTTTATCTGTGTTAACCTATTTCATAACTCCAGAATCTTCTGGTCAGTGTTTATATGATTTATTTAATTTTAGAACGCTATTACCTTTTGTTAATTGTGTTCCCATGGTTTAGAATAGTAATCTGTGATAGATTGGTTGCCTGGTAGTCACTGAACATATGTTGGTAATTTGCTGTGGTTTTGAAGTCTGTATATCATTTTGTGGATATTCACAGAACGGCAGTTTCCATATCATTTATGGCTTCAAAATTAGTTACTTATGACACCAATAGTACACCTTTTGAAATTTTTGCTCGTTCTCGCAGTCTTTGTTGTCAGGCAGGTTTTTCGTTTTCAGGTATGTGTTCAGTATCAACATTTAACATGGCTGCCAGGTTTTCCAAAATGTGTTTAATTATTATATTTAACAGACCAGTCTGTTTTGTGTTGGCTGTGTGTTTTGAGGTTACTGGTGACGGCTAAATAAAAGGTGTTTTAGCAAATGCAATGTAGTTTCCCCGTCTCTCACGTCTAGTTCTTGGTGGTGTTAGCCGGAATTTTATCTTCTGTCCTATAAACTACACACCACACATCTTCTGTCTTCTTACGAAATACGGCTTGATGCAGGACAGGTAGGTGACTCCTTTCATAGTGTATGGAGCGCGCGGTCAAATCACGCTAAAAGTGCAAGTGTGTCATGCATACAAACCGAGGTACCCCCAGATATAATGCTTTTAGCGATTTCTGGTTTTAATTCTTACTGTAAATTGTATTTTTAGTAATGAACACAAAAAAGGTGCGAGTTTCGACAATAGTCGCTCTTGTCAACAAATGTCAAGCGCAGTGCTGGATTACTCCCAATGAAAAGAACCAACTTCGCATGGAGTCGTCAACGACTGACGTAGAAAAGGAGTACCAATTATCTTTCCGACTCGGAGCATATCATCAAAAGATCGTGACAACGTCAAAATCAGCCTCTCGAACTGTGGTGTGCAAACAACACACCCGATTAGCCATTAGTTCTAAATTAGGATCTTTACAGAAGCTCCAAATTTTACAGTGAACTCAATTGCAAACATTGCAATTTTTGGTGTTTGACCCTAACCCATTTGATTTATCGAAATTTACACAATTTTCAACGTAAGTGATCCAAACTTCCAACATTCTATGAATAAAACTAGTTCTTAAATATGATGCCCAATTTACCAGAATTATTTTTGGATTATGGAAAACATTCGGCTAATCGAATAAATGCTGAGTACACTTTTTGGGTAATGTATTTCCTTTTGGACTGTTCTCAGTCTCCCTCCAATGGTGTACTGAACTGAAGATGGCGCTTCTTCCTTCTGCCATGTTGCACCTTATTCTCTGGGAGATAATTTCGTTATTAGAGCGGGTATGAAAAATTTATTCGAACAGAAGGGTTGATCCGCTGCTTTTGTTTTAATTGAATCGCATTTAAACTAAGTAAAATGATTGTGGCGTACAGTTGTAATCTTCTAAAACTGCATCACAGCTGACAAAGAGAAAACAATATATAATCCACTTAAGCGCGTAATATTGTGTCTCACAATTTCCTTTACCCAAACCAACATCATCAGAAACCCAATAAAATGATATAAGGTTGGTCAGCTCTTTCAGATATAATTCCGAGTCGGATGAGTATGGTAATGTTCTAAACTGCAAAGATATTTGGTTTAAAATTCAGCAATTGACGAGTTAACAGTCGCCAAATGCCTCTTTAAGTGTGTGGGCAAAGTTTAAGTTTTAAAGTTCCATTTCGCAATGTTTGTCTGACTCAGAAAAACCGCAAAGGCCAAGGGCGACAATACGTGCCAGCAGAGTCCAGCCAACGCATAACAGGCCGTGTAGAAATTAATGCGTTTGATTCACCAGGACTGAGTTCCATAAATCTTCAAAAGTTATCCGCTGGATAAGTTTGATTGTTGCATGACGTCAGGTGTATTGTTCAACAATAACAACGTGACGGGTGATAATGCGACGTCATCGTTGCTATACGGGTATAACTTTTATGCAACTGGTCCCTGGAGACGTTCAAGGTTATGTAGAACCCTAGACAAAAAAATCAAATTTCGCTTATTTTGGAACATCATACTTCAAAAATGGGTGATCAGATTCTTATGAAAACTTTGGATACTAAGCTTTCTGCAATGTTGTGCAAAACGCTGGCAGGAATTGTTTATCAACTGTTCCACTTTTGCAGGAGATGTTGTCAATTATGGAACGGAACTTAAGTGATCTCCATGAAGACATGAAACGACAACGAAACATTTTCTGAAGATATAACAGCCTGCACAACATGTCTTGAACATTGACATCACATAAAATTTGAGAACGTTATTGATATCGTTACATATCGGTGATCTGTTTTTGTTTGCGGACCTTTAGCTTTCGAGTCCGTTCGGCTGCACGCGGACCCTTTGTCGGCGGGGTACTGGCCGCCGATAGATAACTATTCTATTCCTTATATACTATCAGGAAGAGCTATCTCTTCCTGATACTATATAATGGCGCCAGGTACTAACATTCATTCTGTCTTTAGGCCAATTGATATTGTTGATTAAATCAAAATTGTTTTGCAATCAGTGTACCTTTTTTGTTGGATTTTACTTGACGGACATGTTGACGTGACCCGCCAGATAATGTCAGATTGATGAAGAGTCAGAAACCGATATCAATCTTTAGGCTTTCTACTGTCAAAAGAAGACACAAAAGTTTTGTTTTTTTAGATAACTTGATAAATACGCAAACTTGTCAAGAATGTCCAGAACGATCCAAAACCTGGCGACTCCAAGATTCAAGGTGCTGTAACTTATATTACGAGTAGGTCTGCAAGTATAACGCTTGCCTCTTTCGATATTCTGCTAGATCTAGCTCGAGCATTTGCTGTTGTCTTGTAACCTGTCTGGATTTTCCTTTGTTCTTCACACTTCTTTGCATTCCCAAATTATAGAAGAAATTTGCTTCAAAAAGTCACTTTTGGAAAGGGTACAAAGATACAGCGTGCACTTAGTGTACGTCAAGCGTGCCCTTTGATCCCGTGTCGTAGGCAAATTACCCCAATTCCAGTGCCCCTGCAATGAGACACACAGCTGACGTGCCATATCCGTGCACAAATATAATGACTGCAGATGTTATTTGGATTGGGTTCATGAATTACCAGCTCAGGACTTTTGATAAAAAACAGAACTTCCCGAATACAATCATCTGATGGGATTCGTTTCTCGGTGAATTGGATTACGCTCACACACCATTTTCCATTATTTATCTTTACCTCCAAGTCAAATTATAGTCTGTGTAACAGAGCAAGTCTNTTTTTTTATCTGTGTTAACCTATTTCATAACTCCAGAATCTTCACGTCAGTGTTTATATGATTTATTTAATTTTAGAACGCTATTACCTTTTGTTAATTGTGTTCCCATGGTTTAGAATAGTAATCTGTGATAGATTGGTTGCCTGGTAGTCACTGAACATATGTTGGTAATTTGCTGTGGTTTTGAAGTCTGTATATCATTTTGTGGATATTCACAGAACGGCAGTTTCATATTATTTATGGCTTCAAAATTAGTTACTTATGACACCAATAGTACACGTTTTTGAAATTTTTGCTCGTTCTCGCAGTCTTTGTTGTCAGACAGGTTTTTCGTTTTCAGGTATGTGTTCAGTATCAACATTTAACATGGCTGCCAGGTTTTCCAAAATGTGTTTAATTATTATATTTAACAGACCAGTCTGTCTGTTTTGTGTTGGCTGTGTGTTTTGAGGTTACTGGTGACGGCTAAATAAAAGGTGTTTTAGCAAATGCAATGTAGTTTCCCCGTCTCTCACGTCTAGTTCTTGGTGGTTTTAGCCGGAATTTTATCTTCTGTCCTATAAACGACACACCACACATCTTCTGTCTTCTTACGATATACGGCTTGATGCAGGACAGGTAGGTGACTCCTTTCATAGTGTATGGAGCGCGCGGTCAAATCACGCTAAAAGTGCAAGTGTGCCATACATACAAACCGAGGTACGCCCAGATATAATGCTTTTAGCGATTTCTGGTTTTAATTCTTACTGTAAATTGTATTTTTAGTAATAAACACTAAAAAGGTGCGAGTTTCGACAATAGTCGCTCTTGTCAACAAATGTCAAGCGCAGTGCTGGATTACTCCCAATGAAAAGAACCAACTTCGCATGGAGTCGTCAACGACTGACGTAGAAAAGGAGTACCAATTATCTTTCCGACTCGGAGCATATCATCAAAAGATCGTGACAACGTCAAAATCAGCCTCTCGAACTGTAGTGTGCAAACAACACACCCGATTAGCCATTAGTTCTAAATTAGGATCTTTACAGAAGCTCCAAATTTTACAGTGAACTCAATTGCAAACATTGCAATTTTTGGTGTTTGACCCTAACCCATTTGATTTATCGAAATTTACACAATTTTCAACGTAAGTGATCCAAACTTCCAACATTCTATGAATAAACTAGTTCTTAAATATGATGCCCAATTTACCAGAATTATTTTTGGATTATGGAAAATATTCGGCTAATCGAATGAATGCTGAGTACACTTTTTGGGTAATGTATTTCCTTTTGGACTGTTCTCAGTCTCCCTCCAATGGTGTACTGAACTGAAGATGGCGCTTCTTCCTTCTGTCATGTTGCACCTTATTCTCTGGGAGATAATTTCGTTATTAGAGCGGGTATGAAAAATTTATTCGAACAGAAGGGTTGATCCGCTGCTTTTGTTTTAATTGAATGGCATTTAAACTAAGTAAAATGATTGTGGCGTACAGTTGTAATCTTCTAAAACAGCATCACAGCTGACAAAGAGAAAACAATATATAATCCACTTAAGCGCGTAATATTGTGTCTCACAATTTCCTTTACCCAAAACAACATC
>NMRA01000967.1:46070-86399 GCA_002633005.1 Phoronis australis | reverse complement strand
ATGAGAAAAGGTATGACCTAAGGTATAAATTCACGGTTTTTAAGTCTTCAAATTCGAAGATCAACACAAGTCCTAAGCCCCATTAGTTCGAAAGCTAAAAGTTCAAACTTTCATGACACGAGGTTCCGAACGGCGATTTCGAGCAAAATATTCAGGAATTTGGAAGCACATGCCTGTTTGACACTAGTTCTTCGAAGAGCCTGTGCCTCTGGAAAGGAGGCAAACAACGTGGTTACCGCCACTAAAGTTTTGCTATTCCGCTGCTGTTGAGGTTTCTGGTATCACAAATCTGGAAACCAGTTTTGATCTAACTAGATTTCTTTTCTGTCGGAGTTGTAAACACTTGGCCAAATAGGGTCTTTTTAAGAACATTACTTTTTCCGTATCATTGGATGTCAGGACTTGAGAACCTTCAGAGTGCCGGGCTGCATCCAAAATATATTGAACGGAAACAACGTTAGTTCACCTACATAATTTTCGTCTTAAATCCTTCCGTTTTGGTTATCCGAGGTTCACAGCGTATCTTTGAGGTATTGTTATACCGCGTAAATAGGCAAAAACCTGTATTAATGAACTTTTCAAAAAATCGACAACTCAACCGTTTTCAATTTGCCATATGGAGATCAATTGAAAAATCCTTGTCTCTACGCCGACAGAAATCGGTCACAGGAACCATTGTTCATCTCCATCTGGTTGTGGCATCTCCAGAGGAATTCAAGTAACACCATTCAACAGTATTTTGTGACCTTGAACGTCCTTTGGATTAATTCATTCCGTCTTTCCTGGTATGTTAGGGCAATTGTTGGGCGGGATTAGAAAGTGCGTTAGCGTCAACGTGAAAGCACAAGCAAGAAAAATAACAAACGTCTAGTCCAAGCGAATTGTAAATACAATTGAGAAATGGGTAAATCTATTCATTAGAGTTAATGTGCGTCATCACGGCCTAAGCATTACTACACTAGTAGAAACAAAGGCACAAAATGCAGGCAACACTTGAAGTCTATTACAACAAAATGGAGATCAAACAGTGGTAACAGGTTTAGACCAAAGTGTTATCAATAACGACAGTTACCCCTATCGTGCTTCATGCATCGGGTAAGACAGCACCTCATGGCATGTGGCCTGACGCAAGAGGCAACTTCCGGGCTTTTGTTACCTTTCTGACTATGGTGTCTTTTTGTGTTAGTGGCTCAGCGACATGTTTGGTTTGTTGCCAGTGGTGGATCCTGCTTGTTCAGATCCTGTATAACCCTAAAAGAAGTATTAAGTACATTTCTCAGAAATAGCTCTTCAGATTTATGTGAAACATTCAAATACTATTATTTAAACGTCGTTCACAAAACGAAAATGAAATGATCATATTTTAGATTTTTAACAGTGTTTCTGATACCACTTCTGAAATATTTTTATCAAATGAAATTCGACATTGTAATTGACACTGTTGTTTTACTAATAATGTGCTCTTTTCTTTTGCTAAATTTTGCAGTTTTTAGAGGTTGTGCCCTGGAACCAGGTATGAAACAGTGTACATGAATAAAGACGGTGCCTGAATGAGTAGCGAATACAATTTTCACTTCATTTTTTCCGAATCAAACAAGTTGCACATAGGAGTACACACGTCGAGGACCTTTATAGATGAACTGCACTACACCGTTTGACTCTGATGTCTTTCGTCATAGTGGTCCTGCAACACATTTGATATACTGTCACTGCTGGCAACTTCAGTTATCACACGTGGATGCTATATTAGTCAGCCAAAGTCCGGTTGTTGGACACTGGGACAAGTCACTAAAAATGAACCCCTTGAAACTGATAAAGCAATACGACCTGAATTGAAATCTACAAGTGAGAAGGTGTTTGGGCCGAAGGTACGAAATCACGGTATTCCTCGGTTTCAAGGTTAGCTAGACCAAGAATCCATAAATCTGCATATCTACTGAAGTCCGAAAACTATCATTTTTAAAAGTATACGTTCGATCCTTCAGGACACGCGGTTCTGAAAAGTGATTTCGTGAAAAATATTGGGGTTAGTTTCTATACACGTGCCGTTTGAAACNAAGGTGTTTGGGCCGAAGGTATGAAATCACGGTATTCCTCGGTTTCAAGGTTAGCTAGACCAAGAATCCATAAATCTACATGTCTACTGAAGTCCGGAAACTATCATTTTCAAAAGTAAACGTTATATCTTTCAGGACACGCGGTTCTGAAAAGTGATTTCGTGAAAAATATTGGGGTTAGTTTCTATACACGTGCCGTTTGAAACTAGTGATTCGAAGAGCCAGTGCTCCTCAATGGGATCCAAACAAATTTCGTCAATGCTTACTGAGCTGCTACATTTAGTTACATTATCAAATTTTGGAATGCAGCCAGTAAAATTTTGCTGCTTTGTTGTCAGACCTCGTCAATAGTTTCAACTAGACCTTCTTTTTGTTGGATTTGTGAACCTTCGGACTCAAGGTCCTTTTGAAAACGTTTTCATTTGTCGCATAATTTGCCTTCTAACTTGTACACCTTCGGAGTATCGAGCTCTTTCCTATTTATACCAATGCATTATGATTCGCAAGCAACAGTAGATTTCCTTCTTACCTTTAGTATTCGGCTGTGAATTTTCTTCTTCCATACTTCTTCTTCCGTTTTGGTTATCCGTGGGTTGCAGCGTATAGTTGTTGCGTGGGTATGGCGAGTCAGTAGACGTATTAACAATTTTTGTGACATTTTATGTTATTTGGATTTATTCATGCTGTCTTTCTGGGTACGTTTGGGCTTGTGTCAGTAGGTTAGTGTAATTGTTAGTCTGGATTAGAAAGAGCATCAGCGTCAACGCGAATACACGAGCAAGACATTTAACGAACGTGTGGTGCAAGCAAATGGTGTATCCATTTAAAGTACATGTGCGTCTTCACGAACCAAACACTAAAACCTGAGAACAACCAGAGTACAAGTAAAATACAGCCAAAACTTAAAATATTTTACAACGACGCGACCCGGACACCATACAATTGTCATAGCTGGAGAACTGTAACTGCAAGTGCCACCAGACAAAAATATTATTAATAATAAAAGCTGTACACCACTGTAGTCTTTCATGAATGGGTACGCAACAATTCATGGCGCGCACCCTCACGGAAGAAGCAGCATGCGAGACGTTTTTACCTTTTCCACTCTGGTGTTATTTTGTGTTCGTGGTTCAGCAACATCTTTGGTTCACTGCCAGTGGTGGCAAGGCCATGGTCTTTGTTGTTGGAAGCCTGTAAGACCCTACAAATAATGTCTCAGAAATGACAGTTCACATTGATGTAAAACTTTCAAATAAATTGATTTAAACACGGTTCAGAAAACGAAAATGATAGGAGCATATTTTACAACTTTAACAAAGTTCTGAGATGACTTCTGGAACATCTTCATTAATTAAATTCGATCCTGTTATTGATGCCATTGTTTTACCATTAGTGTGCTTTTTGTCCTAAGCTAAATTTTACGGTTTTTGAGAAATAATTTATCGTGCCCTGAAACCAGGTGTGAATTGATGGGTCCTGGAATGCACTTACGGTCAAAGCATGTAACTTCCAGGATGTTTACAGCTTAATGGCACCATACTTTTTGGCTGTGGTGTCATTCGTGTAAGTGGTCCTGTGGTTTCATCCCACTGTTCGCGATGTCAAATACCGCATGCCGCATGCTAGCGGTATATTAGTCAGTCCATTGGTTCGAAGAAATTTGGCGAAGTCTCTAAAAACCTACAATAAAATTCAAACGAAGTCAACCCCTTGGAGGCAATAAATCGTATGATCTGAATTGAAATCTACGAGTGAGAAAGAGTGTGAGCAGAAGGTGTGAATTCAAGTTATTCATTATTCTGAAAGCTTAAACGTCCAAAAATCTATAAATTCGAAAGTCCGCACCAGTCCGAAGCTAAAAGTTAGAACTTTCATGTATCAAGATTTTGAAAAGTTGTTTGGAGAAGAAGGTTCGGGTTTTTATATGCATGTGCCTATTTGAAACTACTTTATGGAACCCTGAGAACCTGTCGGAAGGATCAAAACAATATTCGGCAATGTGCAGAGATGTTGCATTTAGTTACATTTTCAAATATTTGTTCACCACCACTACAATCTTGCTGCTTATTGTCGATGGCTAAGTAACAGGTTTCAGGTATATTAGACCTTCGGACTAGTTTCGAACTAACTAACTATTCTTTTTGTCGGATTTGTGAACCCTTGGGGTTAAAGGGCTCTTTTAGAAATATATTCAATTGTCAGATCATTTGCCTTTAGACTTGTGAACCTTCATAGTATACAGCTCTACCCTATTTATACCAATTCAGTATGAATTGCAAGCAAAATTATATTACATTCTTAATTTTAGTCTTCGTTTGTCATTCTTCTTCTTCCATTCTCCTTCTTCCGTCTTGGTAATCCAGGGGTCGCAACCTATCGTTGTTGTGTGAGTATAGCAAGTAACTAAACAAAACCGTGGAATAATAAAATTTACAAACAAATGAGAAATCAATTGTTGTTTTCCATTTGATACTTGAATAATCAATGTAATTGAAAAATCCTTCTCCATGCCACGGGTGCAATCGATCAAGGGAACCACTGCTCAGCTCCACCTGGTTATGGTATCTGCAGAGGAACTCAGTTAACAGAATTCAGCATGCACTCCGTCACCAGGATCGTCATTTGGATTCAGTCATGCTGTTTTTAGTGTGTTAGGGTATGTGTTAGTATGTTAGTGCAAATGTTAGTCAAAATTAGAAAATGTGTTATCGTCAATACGAATGTACCAGCAAGACAAGTAACAAACGACAAGTGAAAGCGAATGGTGATAGATTTGGTGCCTAAAGAGGTGTATCCATTTAAAGTACATGTGCGTCATCACGAACCAAACCCTAAAACTTGAGTACAAGCCAGAGTACAAGTAAAATACCGTTATCACTTTAAAGCTGTTACAATGATCAAGACACCGCAAAGTTGTCACAAGTGTCAGTCAGACCAAAATGTTGTCAATAACGAGTTACACACCTCTATCGTCCTTCATGTATCTTTTAGGGCAGCATCTCATGATGCAGCCTAAGGGAGAGTGCAACTTAAGAGATTTTTTACGTTTCCGATTATGGTATCATTTTGTGTTGGTGGTTCAACGACATCTCATTATTCTGTGCCAGTGGTGGTAAGGTCAGTGTCCTGCTTGCTCAGATCCTATAAGACCCTGGCACAAACGTCTACATTTCTCTAACTTTGAACGTTTATATCTCAGAAACAGCTGTTCTGATTCATGTAACACCTCCAAATACTGTGATTTAAAGACAGTTCACAAAACAAAAATGAAGAGCATATTTTAGAACGTTAATAGAGTTCTGAGGTCACTTCTGGAACACTTTCATGAAATGAAATTCGATCTTGTTATTGATATCATTGTTTTACCATTAAAGTGGCTTTGCCTTTTGCTAAATTTTACGGTTTTTGAGGGACTGTGCCCTGAAACTAGATGTAATACAACGTATATGAATAACATAGATGCCTGAATGACTTGACTTTTCCAAATCAAACAAGGCTTCTGTACAGTTTTGATGACTCGTAGAACACAGACAGTCGAAGCATTTAACTTCCAGGATAATTAGGGGTGGACGGCACCATACCTTTTGACTCTGATGTCATTCCTGTGAGTGGTCCAGCGGCACCTTTGGTACACTCTCACTGCTCGCGACGTCAGATCCCGCATGGCAATGGTATACTGGTCAGCCAATGTCCAGAGGTTTGACGAAATTAGGTCAATTCCTTAAAAGCCTACAATGATGTTCAAACAAAGTCATCTCATTGGAAGCAATGAAAACTTATGATCTGAATTGAAAAGTACAAGTGAGAAAGAGTGTGAGCAGAAGGTATGAAATCACTTATTCATTGGTCCGAAGGTTTGTAAGTCCAAAAATCCATAAATCCAAAGGTCCAAACTAGGTCGAAAGTCCATTAGTTTGAAAGCTACAATTTTGAACTTTCATTTATTACAGTTAGCAAAATGTCCGGAAATTTGTATGTACGTTCCTGTTTGAAACTACTTTTTGGAAGTGCCAGTGCCTCCTCTCGAAAGGATCCAAACAATGTTAGACAGCACTTAAACGCTGTTACAATGATTTGGACACCACAAAGTTGATACAGGTAGACAACAGTAACTGCAAGTGTCAGCCAGACAAAATGTTATCAATAACGAAAGTTTCATACCGCTATCGTCCTTCGTGTACCGTGTAAGACAACATCTCAGGGCGCGACCTCACGGAAGGTGCAACTTCAGAGATTTTTTTTTTACCTTTCCAATTACGGTATCATTTGAGTAGGTGGTTCAGTATTATCTTTGGTTCTCGTTCAGTAGTGGTGAGGCCATGGTTGTTCAGATCATGTATTACCTTTGAAATAACGTTCAAATTTCTCTAACTTTGAAGATTCGTATCAGAATAGCAGTTCAGATTTAGGTAAAATGTCAAATACCATGATTTAATAAACACCGTTCAAAAAGCGAAAATAAAATGATCATATTAACTGTTTTTCTGTGATGACTGCTGAAACATTTATTTTCATCGAATGAAATTCCACTTTGTGATTGATACCATTGTTTTAACATTAATATGCTTTTGTTTTTGTTTTTTTTTTTTCTTAAATTTACAGTTTTGTGCCCTGAAACCAGGTGTGAAACAGTGTTCCATGAATAAAGACAGATGTTGAATGACTGGCGAGTAAATTTTGAACTTCGCTTTTTCAAATCAAACAAAGATGGTTTCAGACGAACATTACTGGTGACATTCGTGTTAGTTGTCCGGGCTTACCTTGGGTATACTGTCACTGCTTTCGACGTTAAAGTCCGAGCGTCAATGGTATAATAGTCAGCCAAAGTCCACCGTTCGAAGAATGACCAAGTCGCTATTAAATCTACAATACGGTTAAAAGGAAACCAAGCCTTTAGAAGCAATAAAACCTACGTGACTTCAATTTAAAACTAGAAGGGAGAAAATGTGTTTGCTGAAGGTATGAAATCACGGCTTTCATTTTTCCGAAGGTTTTTAAGTCCACAAATACACGCAAGTACGAAAGCCCATAACTGTGAAAGCTAAAAGTTCAAAATTCAATGACATGAGGTTCTGAACGGCGATTTGGAACAAAGTATTTTGGGATATTAAACAACACTAACTTTCTTGTCTGTCGGAATAGAGAACCTTGGACCTGATAGGGCATTTTCAAAAACAGTTTCATTTCTCGTGTTATGGGTATTTGGACTTGAGAACCTTCAAAGTATCGAACCACAGTAATTTATGTTAATGCAGTATGAAAGCAACCAACGTTAGTTTACCTTCATAATTTTCATTCTAAATCCTTCTCCTGTTTTGGTTATCCGTGGGTGGCAGCACATCGTTGGGGTATGGGTATGGCTTGAAAATAGACAAAAACGTTTATTTTACAAACAACAAAATCAAATATTTCAATATGCTCCCAAGAAGCGCCACAGTAATCAATTTCGTCGGAACGAGACCGTCAGCCGACCTTTTTACAGTAAAAACATGTATGCAAATTTTAAAAATCATCCATAGAGTGGTTTGGTTGACAGAGGGTGGACGACAAAAAGACTCGAAAACAGTAAAAAATAGCCGCTAGGTGCCGCAAAATACTCCCAATCCATCCGGAAATGAAAGATAGGCATCATTTCACTAATTTATGCTTATCTGCCAAATTTTATGAAAATCCGTCAAGGAACCCTTGAATATACATACTTTAGGTAAACTTAAAAAAATTAAATTGCCACTAGGAGGCACACCGGAAGTCCAATCCGTCCTGAAATCGTTGTCATCCGTTGTCAACTTAATACAAGAGCAACGCAGAGCGTTGAAATGCGCCCACAATTGCACCATATACGGTATCCTTCTAGGGTTGTTTATTGGTACCATAAAGTGGCCAGTAGAGGGCATATATGTAGTATGTTGTACTTTGCAAAATGGAAAGGGATGGTCATTGTCTCCTCAATAGGCTAGGGGCAAAATGTGAGTGATCTTCATAATACAAGCACATCCTATACATCAGTTGCTTAAAGCACCTCAGAAACATAGAATTAAAAACAAATTTACCAACATACGAGATTAGCACAGCATTAGAATGCCAGAAACAAATTTCTACTTGGAACTTTTCCTTCATAATCACGAAGAAACACAAAGTATACACCTGAAGACCTATGAAAATACAGAGGTCAATGTAAAATACTAAAATTGCCACTAGAGGCAAATACTAAAATTGCCACTAGAGGCATACCGGTAATCAGAATCATCCTAAAGTCGTCATCGTCCGTTGTCAACATCACATAAATACACTTGCTAAATTTAGTAAAGATCCTGCAAACGGTTTGGGAGATACAGCCATGGGCGCAAAAAAACAAAACTGCCACTAGGAGGCGCCACAGTAGTCCAAATCGTCTGAAAATCATTGTCAGCTGTCTTCCTTATAGTAAGCACATACACGCCAATTTTCACAATCATCCTTTGAGCGGTTTGGTTGATAGAGGGGTGGACGCAAAAATACAGACTCGAAAACAGTAAAAATGGCCACTAGGTGGCGCAAACTACGTCGAATCCATCTGAAAACAGTAGGATAGCGTCATCTCACTAATAGGTGCCTATATACCAAATTTCATGAAAATCCGTTCAATACTTTTGAAGATACAAAGGTAAGCGTAAAAAACTAAAATTGCCACTAGGGGGCACACCGGTAGTCGGATCCGACCAAAAGTCGTCATCTTCCGTTGTTAACATCATATAAATATACTTACACAATTTGTAAAGATCCTGCGAACGGTTTAGGAGATACAGCCATAGGCGCAAAAAAACAAAACTGCCACTAGGAGGCGCCACAGTAGTCGAAATCGTCGGAAAATCATCGTCAACCATCCTCTACATAGTAAGCATATACATGCCAATTTTCACAATCATCCTTTGAGCGGTTTGGTTGATAGAGGGGTGGACGCACAAAAACAGACTCGAAAACACTAAAAATGGCCACTAGGTGGCGCAAACTATGTCGAATCCATCTGAAATCGGGAGGATAGCGTCATCTCACTAATAGGTACCTACATACCAAATTTCATGAAAATCCTTTCAGGACTTTTGAAGATACAAAGGTAAGCGTAAAAAACTAAAATTGCCACTAGGGGGCACACCAGTAGTCTGATCCGTCCGAAAGTTCGCACATGCCGTCCCATTCATGAATGGAACATATGTGCCAAATTTCATGAACGTATGTCAAAGGGTTTTGGATATAAAGCAGCGGACGCCGGACGCCGGACGGACGCCGCCCGGACGGACGGACGGACGGACGAACGGAGATGACGGCATAATGCGTCCACATATAAATATGTGGGCGCATAATAAGGATACTTGCTAAATTTAACAAAGATCTTGCAGAGCCATGGGCTGGGCGCAAAATCAAAGGAAAATGCCACTAGGAGGTGTCACGGTAGTCGAAGTCGTCGGAAAGCCGTTGTCCGCTGCCTTCTACACAGTAAGAACATATATGCCAATTTTCACAATCATCCTTAGAGTGGTTTGATTGATGGAGGGGTAGGCGCCAAAAATATACTCGAGGGCAGTAAAATTTGCCATCTCATTGGCCCATGAGTCAAGTTTGATGAAAATCCGATGACCTTTGAAGAAACAGAGATAAACGGAAAAAAATGCCACCGGTTGGCGGATCCGTCTGAAATTCTTTGTCAACTGTCGTCAGCCTTATAGAAGCACATCTGCTACATCTCATCAAGATCCTGTCAGGATTTAAGAGATACAGCTGTGGACGCCGTATCCCGGACGCCCGACAACCGGGCAGGCAGAGATGACAAACACTCACATATAAATATGCGGGCGAATAAAAACGTCTACATTTCTCTAACTTTAAAGCTTCGTATCAGAAATAACTGTTCAAATTTACGTAAAATTTCAATTCTATGATATAAATACCTTCTACAAAATGAAAATGAAATGCTCATATTTTAGAGCACTAAACCGTATTTCACATCTGGACCATTTTCTTCAAATGAAATTCGGTCTTATTGTTAATGACGGTGCCTTACTATCAATGTGCACTTTTTGTGCTAAGCTCTATGGTTTTTGAGAAACTGTGCCCTGAAATGAGGTGTGAAACAGTGTACATCAATAAAGTCAAATGCTTGAATGACTGGCGATTAAATTTTTCATTTCGCTTTTCCAAATCAAAGAAGTGTCGGTCATATTTTGATGACTCACAGGAGTACAAACGTTTAGTAAAAACCAGAAGATTCTATGATATTTACAAGTGAACGGAACCTTGATACCATCTCATGGTGCACGCCCTCAAAAAGAGGCAATTTTCGAGATTTCTTACCTTTTCGACTCTGGTGTCATTTTAAGGTGATGGTTCAATGCTATCTTTGGTTCGTTGACAGTGAGGGCCAGGCCAGAGTCCTGCTAGTTAAGATCCTGTATGACCCTAGAAAAACGTCCAGAAATAGCAGTTCAGATTTAGGTAAAACTTTCAAATGCTGTGATTTAAACTCCGTTCATGAAACAAAAATGAAATGATCATATTTTAAGCCATCAACGGTGTCTCTGAGATCACATCTCGAACCTTTTCACCAATTAAACTTCGATTAAGTTACTGAAACCGTTGTTCAACTAGCAATTTGATATGGCCTTTTTAAAAAACGTTTTCCTACCGTATTACGTGTACGGATTTGACGACCTTCAACACATTGAGCTGTACACTATTTATAGTTAATGCAATGTGAAACGCAAGAAATGATAATTTACCTTCATAAGTTGCACCTTAAATCTTTCGGAATTCGTTTTGGTTATCCAAGGGTCATGGGGGTATTGTGGGGGCTTGGGTGTGGCGTGTAAATAGATAAAACATGCATGGATAAAATTTACAAATAATCGAAAAATCGACTGTTTTCAATTAACCACAAGCACATCTATTGAAAAGATCTTGTCCTTGTCAAACTGTTTTACTAATAATTAAGTTTTTCTAGAAATTGTGAACCTTCGGCCTAATAGCACCCTTTAAAAATGTTTTCATTTGTTGTATTATGGGTAGGGATTTGAGAACGTTCAAGGTATTGAGCTGTACACACTGCAGTAGGAAATCCAAGTAACGATACCTTAGCTTTATAATTTTCGTCTTAAATCTTTCTTCTTTCGTTTTGATTAAACGAAGGTTATCTTTGGGTATGGGTATGGCGTATAAATAGGAAAAAAAAAACGCGTATTGATAAAATTTACAAACAATCGACCTATCAATTGCTTTCAATTTGCCGTACGCGGATCAATTGAAAAATCTTTCTACCTACATGACTGAATCGACCACGAGAAGCACTGCTCAGCTTCATCTTGCTTCTACATCGGCACAAGGTATCAAATATTCCATTCATCATAGCTTTTGCGACCTTAAATGCCATTTAGATTAATTTTGGGGTGTATGTCTTCGTATGTTAGTGCTTGTGTTTGTATGTTAGTGCTTTGTTGGACGGGATTGGAAAGTGCGTTAGCGTTAACGCAAATCCACAGGCAAGAAAAGTAACAAACCTCTAGTCCAAGCGAATGGTAATACCATTGATAAATGGGCAGATCTGTCCATGGGATTAAAAGTGTGTCATCACGACCTAAGCTTTAATACATTAGAAGAACCCATCGTGCAATTAAAAACCAGCCAACACTTAAAATATTTTACAGCGACCTGGAAACCACACAGTTGTCACAGGTGGAGAACTGTAACTGCACCTATCAGCAAGTCCAAAACGTTTTAATAACGAAATTTACACACTTTTATCGTCATTTGCATTTTGGATAAGATAGCATCTTATGGTGCACGTCCTGATGGAAGAGGCAATTTCCGGGAATTTTTATTTTTCCGACTGGTGTCGTTTTGAGTTGGTGGTTCAGCGACATCTTTAGTCTGTTGCCAGTGGTGGCGAGGTCAAGATCCTTCTAGTTCAGATCTTGTATGACCCTAGAAAAAGCGTCTACATTTCTCTTGATTCATAGGTTGCTATCTCAGAAATAGCGGTTCAGATTTATGTAAAACGTTCACATACTAGATCCGGTAGGTGTCGCATAATAAGCAACAAGGTGAGAATTGTGTCTCGAAAATTGATTCTTTTGACTGTACAAGTGAAGTATTTTCATCAAATTTGTGGTTTGTTGGAACTTTTCCTTCATAATCACGAAGAAACACAAAGTATACACCTGAAGACCTATGAAAATACAGAGGTCAATGTGAAATACTTAAATTGCCAGTAGAGGCATACCAGTAGTCAGAATCATCCTAAAGTCGTCATCGTCCGTTGTCAACATCAAATAAAAACACTTGCTAAATTTAGTAAAGATCCTGCAAACGGTTTGGGAGATACAGCCATGGGCGAAAAAAAACTGCCACTAGGAGGCGTCACAGTAATCAAAGTCATGGGAAATTCAGCGTCAATCGTTCTCTTCATAGTAAGAACATACATGCCAATTTTCACAATCATACTTATAGCGGTTTCGTTGATAGAGGGGTGGACGCCAAAAAACAGACTCAAAAACTGTAAAAATGGCCACTGGGTGTCGCAAACTAGGTCGAATCCATCCGAAAACGGGAGGATAGCGTCATCTTACTAATAGGTGCCTACATACCAAATTTCATGAAAATCCGTTCAGGACTTTTGAAGATACAAAGGTAAGCGTAAAAAAATAAAATTGCCACTAGGTAGTCGGATCCGTCCAAAAGTCGTCATCTTCTAATGTTAACATCATGATATAAATACACTTACACAATTTCGTAAAAATCCTGGGAACGGTTTAGGAGATACAGCCATAGGAGCAAAAAAAAACAAAACTGCCACTAGGAGGCGCCACAGTAGTCCAAATCGTCGGAAAATCATCGTCAATCGTCCTCTACGTAGTAAGCATATACATGCCAATTTTCACAATCATCCTTTGAGCGGTTTGGTTGATAGAGGGGTGGACGCACAAAAATCATGAAGAGGGCCAAGACTACGCCGGATGTGGCCAAAGAAGCTGGCACGGTGAGTGTACACGTACCACGTGTGGTAAGTGGGTGTGCAGAGGGCGAGGACTGCGGCTGATGTGATGAGGAAGTATTGACTTAACACATGTACATTCTGTTCTGTTTATGTTTGAGAAATGCATTATTCAATGCTGTTCTGATAATGGTTAGGTTAATGCCCTGTTGCGTCAGCATTTGTAGTTATTATAATTACTACCAGGGGGCTCTTACATCAAATGTTGTAAGTCCAGTCTCAGCCAAGACGGTCATAATTCCGAGTTTAGTTGGCACACAGTTCATTAACATGACTTGTGAAGGCGGTCATTCAGTCTGAGTGTGAAAAATTATCAACTTAATGTCTACAATACATTATAATTGCATTCGCCTATGGCTGTCTTAATTACGACCTACTTATACCATTGGAAAAACGTACATTTACCTAATAGTCATTGCTATAGTAGTAAATATGTCCATATAATGGGCCCCCAATGTGTTTATTTTATGCCTCGATTAACTTTACATAATTCTCTTTACTGTAGCAATAAATACATTGATATAATGGGCCCCAAACATGTTTATTTTATTTGTTGATTAACCTACTTAATACTCATTCCTCTAGCAGTAAATAGATAGTTATCTGTTTGTGTGCAGTTGTCATTTATGCAGTAACACTCTATGTCTGTTACAGTACCTGACCACTGTTATCCCATACCATGCTGGTCAAGGTGTACCATCGTCAGACAAGCTGCAGATCTTCATCAAAAGTGAGTCCTTCTATTACGAATCTGTCACCACGGTTCATTTAACTGCCTGTGTCATGTCACTGATACTTCTTTCGCCCTATGTACAGCTAATGACTTGCTAGATATTTAGAGCCATCATGTTAAGAAATATCAACATGCAACCTGTTCTGTTACTAGTCTAGGACCAGTTGACTGTATTTGATTTACCTTTTTCTTTGTAACTTCAATGTGGACGGTGTGCACCAGGCAGCAGTCAGTTAACTTTCTGGAGGAAGTGTAAATTTTCTGAAGCTCTGAAAGAGTCCGTTCAGGGAAATCTGATGGAAAGTATTTGAGAATCAAATCGCAAATCCTAAAATCGGTTCTTGAACCACTCAACATGTCGTGGGTGTTTGGTTAGGAAAGCTTATTTTTTGCATTCAGAAATTGGTTTGACGTCTCATGCACTGCCATCTTTGAATGCTCATTGTGCTTCATGTTTTGGACTGGAACCCTTTTGTTTGGTTCCTTGGTTCAGTTAGTTGGCATTCCTAAGTACAGATGATAACACCTGAACCAAATGGAGTTCACTGATTGGTTCACTGGCAAGAGTCAGTGTCGGCGATCAATTTAGTTTTGTTTGAAGTTAGCGACATCGGGTTGTGGTTCCAAAATTGGATTCAGTGTTTCACAAAGGTGTCAGTTGAAGATTGCCTAAAGATGTAATATCTCCCCAATATAGGAAACTGCAGGGTGGATGATTGAGGCACTATTTTCTCATTTTTCCATTAAGAACATGCAACACAAGACTAATGCTTTGCCATGTTCAACCTTTGTACAATAACTATCATCACATTGTGCTTTGAAATGTTGTAGACGTGTACACAAACGGCAGAATACCTAGAAAATTGAGAAGGGGCGAACTTGGGTATTGCAAGCATTTAGGTCGTGTCTGTGCGCTATTTGTTGGCCACATCGCGTGACCTAATGAATATAAGTCTGAAAAGATTTTTGCTTCGACCGGGACATGAACCCAGGACCTTCTGCTAACCGTGCAGATTGACACATTCATAAATCTTGGGTATTGTTTTTATTTGAGTTTGGAGAGACTTTGCTGTGTTGTTGCGTCTGAGTACATTTGCAGTTTTAATGCAGCACACTAGTTCTTATACTTCTTTTGAATTCATTATTATGCGCCCACATATTTATATGACTTTTGTGGTCGCATATTGCCGTCATCTCTGTCTGGGCATCCAGCGTCCGCGGCTGTATCTCCTAAACCCCTTGCAGGATCTTATTGAAATTTGGCAAGCGTGTGCCTATGGGGTTGACGACAGAGGGCGACGAGTTTCGGACTGACCCGAATACCACTGTGCATCCTAGTGGCAATTTTAGTTTTTTTAGGTTTGCCTCTTTATCTTCAAAGGTCCTCAACCGATTTTTGTGAAATCTGGCGTGTAGGAATGTTTTAATGAGTTGACCCTACCCTCTCGAATTTGGATGGATTCGAGGCATTTTGTGCCATCTAGTGGCTGTTTTTACTGTTTTCGAGTCGTTTTTTTGGTGTCCACCCCTCTAACTACCAAACCACTTTACGGATGATTGTGAAAATTGGCATGTGTGTTCTTACTATGAGGAAGACAATTGACGATGATTTTACGATGACTTCGACTACAGTGGCACCCCCTAGTGGCAGTTTAGTTTGTTTTTGCGCCTATGGCTCCTAAACGTTCTACAGGACCTTTATTAAATTTAGCAAATGTATTTATTATGCGCCCACATATTTATATGTGGACGCATTATGCCGTCATCTCTGTCCGTCCGTCCGTCCGTCCATCCGGGCGGCGTCCGGCGTCCGCTGCTCTATCTCCAAAACCCTTTGACATACGTTCATGAAATTTGGCACATATGTTCCATTCATGAATGGGACGGCATGTGCGAACTTTCGGACAAATCCGACTACCGGTGTGCCCCCTAGTGGCAATTTTAGTTTTTTACGCTTACCTTTGTATCTTCAAAAGTATTGAACGGATTTTCATGAAATTTGGTATGTAGGCACCTATTAGTGAGATGACGCTATCCTACTGTTTTCAGATGGATTCGACGTAGTTTGCGCCACCTAGTGGCCATTTTTACTGTTTTCGAGTCTGTATTTTTGCGTCCACCCCTCTATCAACCAAACCGCTCAAAGGATGATTGTGAAAATTGGCGTGTATGTGCTTACTATAAGGAAGACAGCTGACAATGATTTTCAGACGATTTGGACTACTGTGGCGCCTCCTAGTGGCAGTTTTGTTTTTTTGCGCCCATGGCTGTATCTCCCAAACCGTTTGCAGGATCTTTACTAAATTTAGCAAGTGTATTTATGTGATGTTGACAACGGACGATGACGACTTTAGGATGATTCTGATTACCGGTATGCCTCTAGTGGCAATTTTAGTGTTTGCCTCTAGTGGCAATTTTAGTATTTTACATTGACCTCTGTATTTTCATAGGTCTTCAGGTGTATACTTTGTGTTACTTCGTGACTATGAAGGAAAAGTTCCAAGTAGAAATTTGTTTCTGGCATTCTAATGCTGTGCTAATCTCGTATGTTGGTAAATTTGTTTTTAATTCTATGTTTCTGTGGTGCTTTAAGCAACTGGTGTATAGGATGTGCTTGTATTATGAAGATTACTCACATTTTGCCCCTAGCCTATTGAGGAGACAATGACCATGCCTTTCCATTTTGCTAAGTACAACATACTACATATATGCCCTTTACTGGCCACTTTATGGTACCAATAAACAACCCTAGAAGGATACCGTATGCGGTGCAATTGTGGGCACATTTCAACGCTCTGCGTTGCTCTTGTATGAAGTTGACAACGGATGACGACGACTTTCGAACAGATCGATGTACTGGTGTGCCCCCTAGTGGCAGTTTTAGTTTTTTACATTTACCTCTGTGTCTTCAAATATCCTCAACGGATTTCCATAAAATTTTGCACATAGACATCTATTAGTGAGATGACGTTATCCTCTCGTTTTCGGATGGATTCGTAGTTTGCGCCACCTAGTGGCCATGTTGTTGTTGTAAATGGCTTTCTTTTAAAGAAACGGTGACAATTTCTGGTTTTCAGATGGATTGGACGTATTTTGTGTCATCTAGTGGCCATTTCTATGATACAAACAAAACCCCCTAAAAGCACACCATTTGCGATGTATTCGTGGGCGCATGTCAACGCTCCGCTTTGCTCTTGTCTTGTCGCTTTGTATATGTACATGCGGTATTTCTCTTCTCGTTTGTTGAGCAGTTTAAATTGTATATTGGTGCTGTTTTCAGTTCTTGAAGCCATTAACGAGGACAGTTCCAGCACACCAGGACTGTTGACAGACTACATTCTGAAAGGTACGTGCCGTGCTCACTGTATGAGTTCTCCACAATTCATGGGGAGGGTGTTAGCTGGCTGCTGTCACTTTTTTGTGCCCTTATTTTTCAACATAACTGGTAGTGGAAACCCCTGATTATGAGATTCAGACAAACGAACTACCTCATCTGAGAATTCGAAGTAGATGGGAGGAGCAAAAAATAATGACATGATTGGCATTGATGCTTGACACTGATGTATCAAATGCATTTATTTGTTGCGAAACGTATAGTAATTACAATCTGTATAAGACACTTTCATTGCAATGAATTTGATTTAGGCAAAATTATGGTTCACACGATTCTGTATTATAACTCATTAATCTTAAAATTATTCAGGTAACGCCCTCAACCGTGACAGATTGTATCAACTAGAATGGTTCTACTGTTCCAGTTTTTGGAAAAAAAAATTTCTCGTGTAAAACTGCATGGCCTTCAACTGTATATCAGCAGTAAGATCTGCATGATATTGTAGTTGCACGATGTTTTAGCTTCATATCTATGCTATTTTGGGGGGTTATTGATGTGATATCTTAGGGATATCCATGTGCTTTATTATGTTATCTCAATGATGTAGAAGGTGTCATTGTACTCTGTTTTGTGGTTTCCAAATAACACTGTTATGAGGCTAACAACTTGTATGACACCCAGAAAGTCTCATCTGGATGTCTCCGTTCTTATAACACATCCTAGGGTTTACCTCAAAAAACTGGCCTTGGAAAACCTCTGCTGATTTTTAAAGTAAACCGTTTGATGTGTTATAAGAACCGAGTAATCTAAATTGTCTGACGTTATTTTTTGAATTTCTCTGATGTTGATAAAATATATTTTTTTAATATTATCTGTTCAGAGATCTTTCTGTTTTACTCTCAATACTGTTTGGAAACACAGACTATGTTCGTTTGGATTAGCAATAGTGACTCACATGCCCTATGATGGGAGTGCAGTAGCATGCAGAGATTTGTTGATGATGCACGCAGCGATTTTTTATTGGATGCTTCTTTCTCTACTCAAATTTATGGACCTTAACACTAAGAAAAGTAAAAAATATGAAACATAAAATAGAGACTTTATTCAATTAACTACAGACTAGTCGCTGCTTCAAAAACATTAATAGTGATTGGATGTGAAGGTCCGTCGCCCTGTCACCCCCTCCTTTCGGCATGCTACTGTCAGAGTGTTATCATTCAAATACTTAATGAATTGTTTAAACCTGTTGAACACACGCCACCATATTATCTTTCTCTGATGGTTTTCTTGAAGTGTGTTGACTAGCTCCATCTCCTTCACTCAGTGTTTACTACTTAATATTTCAGTGTTGTGTCCCACATCATGAAGTGAGATAGATGCCTGCTTAGATGTGAACACGAGCTTGAAACAGTGGCTGACTACTGATGCGTGTGGAAATGTCAGGAATTGTCCTTGGTTTAACGTGCAATATTTATACAAGTCGGTATACTGCGATGTGTTATTTAAGGTGACGTCATGATAATCATGTTGCTTATTGTTGAAACTTATTTTACATGTATCTAACGATTACGTGTACAAATGTGCAGTAGTGTATAGTCAGCGAGTAGTGTTATGACTGTGGTAAGGAAAAGGGGGGTGGAGAAAACTGGGGGGAAGAGCTTTCAGTCAACTTAAGTTAATAGATTATTGACTGTAATAGCAGAATTGTGGAGTGTGCACTGTGGGGAAGCTTGTTTCCACTGAGCAGACGTCTGTTCCGTGAAATGTGACTTAAGACTTCCACTGCCACTTCAGTATTACTGTGCAACGTTTTTGCCATGTTTTTGTTGACTCATCACTGTTTACAAAAATTGTCTGATTTTCTTGCAATTCAGGGTGTGGTCGTAAAGACTTTCTACTTTACTGGAGTGAGATTAAATTTTTTTCGCTACTAGCGAGGGGATGACAAAATGTCTGACAAGTCTCGAGACACTTTTGGTCTGAAATTAATCTATTCGTCAATGTGGTTTTTGAAGGTCGGCGTTCAGCTGGAATGTGACCTTGGATCACGTTTACATCTTGTGGTATTCACTTCGCTGATGCCAAAATGCTGCGTTGTCTTTGCAGTAACGTAGTAACATGCCTATGGCGGTCTTGACTATGGCCTTCAAGACGTTTGATGGAACGGGCCCTTGGTTTAGTTGACCAGAAGGTGCCATAGCAAATTTAGTTAGTCTTGGGACATTTTGTTCAAAGTCCCATTCTAAAATATACAAATTGCCTTGTGTAAATTTCTAACCACATACGATGGGTTTCCTCATGATAATTGGAACATTTTACATTTTGGGTGTTTCTTGTAGAGAAAGTTTTATGTTATTTAGTGGGAAAATTTCACACTTTTTAAAGAATGTGTTGTCAAGTACTGTTTTGAAAATTTGGTGGAGACCAGCAAAATGTGCTGAAGATTTGAGTGGCTGCATTGTAGTCATGTGTAGAGGGAGTGTAGTGATAGTAAATATGTGCTGATATCTGTATCATAGTGTTTTAAAGCATTTCATTATTTAGCTGAATGTTAAGATGTGACTATCATTTGCATAGAAGCCTATCTGGCTATGAATTAAGCTTGAATGAATTGTCTGTGTATTTCGTTTTGTTTGTTTTACTCAAATGAGATTTTGGATATTTTAAAGTTTTAAATTTTTTGTACTCTTTGTACCCCAGTTTGCATCGTTGTAATGATATATAGCATTGATAGAGGAAAACACTTAATGACTTAGTCACCATACTAACTTAGATCTTCATGTGCCTGTGAACATCCCCTTTCTATTGAAAAAGTGATCTTCATGTGCCTGTGAACATCCCCTTTCTATTGAAAAAGTGATCTTCATGTGCCTGTGAACATCCCCTTTCTATTGAAAAAGTCAGCAACTGTTTAGCTGCTTAGTTGTCATACACGTAATTACTGTCTGACAATATATTAATTAGCTGCTGCCGAGGTAAGGGTATGCAACGTTCCTTTCTTGCGGATGCCCTGTTGAATTACAGTTAACCATTTGGCATCCAGTATCACACTGATATTGTGTAGCACTCATAAGTTAATACAGAAATCCATTACCTTCTATTTTCTCCTACGTGGACAACTGTATTCCCCTTTGTGATATGCTGTGCTAAGAGTATTCATAATGTAATGTGTTGTGTGTTCACAGGCGCTTTGAAATGCAAAATATTACACTGATACCTCTGCAGTACTTGAGTTGCCCTGGAATTTCAGTCGCCCACTCACTCTTACCGTGTTCACTTCATCTCCTGTTTTCGTCAAGAAAGGGAATTCCCCATTTCGTTGAGGAAGTGAATTGCTTTTTGTGTTCTCCCCACTTGTGTTAATTAGGTTAGCAAGGTTGTTTTCTTTCCCTCATTCAAACTATTAGTGATCAATATCTTCAGGGACTTATGGATTATTGGTTTTCATTTTCTAATCGCATTTTTCCCACGTCAAGTTGGTATAGCGCGTTCCTACAGCAGATTAGACTTTCTTTCCACTAAGTTACCAATAGTAAAGTTATTGAGCAAGCAATACATATTAAAATATGCAACTCAAAATTAGTTCAAAGCTGGGAAGTTCATCTAGCTTGGTGTGAAATTAAACAGCTGATGTCCAATGTTGCTGCCACTCAATTGAAGAATGTTTTACACAAAGGTCAAGTTTATATTTTTTGCAGTTAATAGTTTTCAGTTCCGCGATACAGATAAAGAAATCGCAAAATTTTTTGTTTTGGAAAATTCTGTATCTTTAATTGTACTTAACTGTATCGTGGGTTTACTGTTTATTCACAAAATGCAAAACCTTGTACTTCAAAAAAGACTGAACATTCTGTGAAGTTGCTAACTTGATATGCAGCCATTAACTTAGCGACTCATGCAGCGCCACCTGGGAACTGTTACTTTGAGCACTTTGTTTTGGTTCTTCAACACTGCAGGTTAGAGTTCTTAATTACTCCTGATAACACCAGGGACTGAAATTGAAGGAAGTTCAGTGATTGTTTGAATGGGATTCACTGCTGAATACCTTAGTTATATAAGTATGAATTTTGCAATTTTGCCTTGACATAATTAGCACAAGGTGCGACTTCAGACATGTGTTCCAATGAACCTTTTGACATTTATCTCTTAGTTTAGAGTATCCAGGGCTGATTTCCGTTGACTCGAGAATCTCGCGAGTAAAGCCAGTGGGGTCACGTGCTTAACTTGCAATACCTGTCAATATCTTTGGTTGTGCGAGGTTCTAGCGTCTATGGGAGGCTCTCTCTAGTAGTGCTTTGACCTGCACGTGAGCATACTTTAGTGGAAACTAGTTTTGCTACAATATGTGTTGTTACCATTCTTACGAGAATAAAAGTCTTACTTGTATCTTTGTGTGTTGTTTTGGGTGCGGTCCTCTTCGCTCTCTAGTGCTTTGCCAAGTCCACTTTGTGTGATGGGCTATTGATAGTTATTGTGGTATGCTGAGCTTTCATTTGTGGCCATTTATTTCGTAAGTGCCAAGACTAGCGTATTATTTTACTTTGATCGGGTGAGATTATCTCCACATGTAATTAGATGCCGTATTTTTAGACGAAAAAAAGTGACATTTTGTAATATCGGGCATCAAAAGCAACGCAAAGCAACTTTGTCTGCATTTGATAACTTTCCTTTTTTACCCTTTTCGTAAGTTGTACCTTGGACAAACTAGTTCTGAGCGGACACCCAAAATGTAGATTTCAACGATATGTTCATTAGCAGTTCTAGTTGAACGGACTCTGTTGGACGAAACGGTCATGCCACCTGGTGACTAGGTACTTGGTGGAATCGAAGACGCTAAGAGATTTGTCTTCCCCTCTACTGTTTCTGGTGAAATTCATGAATGAGGTATTTCCGAGTATTTTCAGATATTTTCTAATCGTATACTTACTAAAATTTTAATTCGTACATACAATATTTCAATGGCACATTTTGGGAGGTCAAGTGGCGGACAAGATCAAAGACACATTCGTTTCAGCGGACCTGAGGTATCATGATGGCCGCGTTGAGGAGCCTTTATGCAAGTTGAACAATTAAAGCGTGTGATGAGGCAACTCCTTCGCTAACATTTGGGTTTTTACCCCAACGCCTAAGCGACTGTGACTAACTCGTGGCTTAGTCGCGCTGCTGAAGAAATCCTATTCGCTAATTTTTCTTATAATGCACTGATTTTAAAAATTCGAAGACGGCTAATATTTACATTTCCCTGTTGGTCGTTTACTTACTTGTTATTCGTTTTTTTATATACTTTGAAACTTGCACGCTAAACAGGCGCGTTTTTTACGATCGCAATTATCTCATCCAATACACATTCGGGCCAACTGAAGACCATGAATAGCAATTAGCTTACTTTAGTCAATCTGTGACGGCACCGTCAAGCCTTCGATGTGCCGAGGAATTCGCTGGATACTCTGGGGGTGCAAACCCTGTTAGCGTAAGAGTTGTCTAATAAAAACAACAGTACCGAATACTTTATCCCCCTCGTTTTCTCAACTACTGTGAACTTCAGTGGTTCTTCTAAAAAAACCAATCGAAAGCAGCAGATGGAACATTCAGTAGTGTCAATTCGCCGACACCAACCGCGCGCACGCTGTGACGGGGCGTGGTCTACGGTTGGGCTTTTCCGTCTTGGGAGATTCAGATCTTGACAAGGGCTGGTCATCCTCGACCCAGCTCATCTCACTAGAATCACTATTGTTGTTAACTTCTGGAACCAAGCCGTTGGCCACTAGTTTTTGCTGATCAACATTTATCATCGTTCCATTTACAAAAGAGTTCTTTGGAAGCATGAATCTGCGCACGTGTTCGTGTGTGGAATGCGGGTCATCACCGTACGTCTTCGGCTGTTTGGAAGCAAACTTGCACGGTTTCCTCTTCACGTATACAGTGCCTCCCGGGACTGGTACAGACAAGGCATTCTGAAAGAATAAATGTCATTCAATGTACTCAAGACTATATGCCGAAAGATCGAAAGTACTAGATAAGCTTCGTATTCTAAATATGAAATTTGTTTATGAGACTTGTCTAAAAAACGGCAATCATGATTAAGAATCAGACAACACATATTCAGTCAAAAAGTGACGTAAGCGTACAGGAATATATGATGAACTTCACATGTGCAGTGCCTTTATCGCCCTTTGTCGCAAGTTTTTCACGGAATGTCTAGAACTTTCTGTTCGCCCGAACTAGTTTTCCTATATGACATGCAGTGAGAAGGCATGTGCAATCTAGAGGGACACCATCCGTTACTTTTGTCTTAGCTTAGGCATGGACGATTTTTAATATGTGGTCAAAAACTGCACTGGTGATATAGGGTTGAATTTAATTTAAACGATTTGAAAGATCAAAAGGACAAAGTTTGCTAATAGGTTAATCTGTACTTGTTGAGCTCTCTGGTTTTCAATATATTTTCCCTCAAAAGTTATCACTATCTCTCGGATAACTATCGGTTGGTAAGTTACCATTTAGAATTATCAACAGTGGACCAACTAGACGCAAGGAGACCCAACCACGGTATACGAAAGGAAAATGTTTAGGTTATGGACTAAGTCAAACCTATAGATATTAACTCAGTAAAAGGATAATATAGTTTCTAAAACTGGAAAACTCGTATAATTTGATTTTACAATGAAGTTCAGTCTAAGACTACACCACTGCCCAATACTTACCTGAACTTGAAAGCGTTTCAGTTCAGTCACTCTTGTTGTTTGCCGCCTTTCATTCTCACACATTCTCGCGTGAAATAAATGCAATCTCTGTTCCAAATCAGCGAGTACTGAGTGACTTGTTTCCATGTCAAAGTAGACGTCGTCTTCCTCTGCTGGTGTTGTTACGTGGCGGCCATTTTGAATGAACTTCAAACCACTTGATTTCTCTTCTACATTTTGCGAATGATTCCCTCCATTGCCATGTATGATTCCTTCAGGAAGTTCAGTTATAAAAGTCTTATCTCCAACGTTTGCATCGTTCGAGTCAATGTCGCGATTTCTCACTCTGGGAGGAGCAGTGCCGGGTCTATTTCGAAATTGCCCCGGCGGTGGTCCTATAGTTATACTTTGAAGCTCGCGGCGACTGCGCGGCCGACGGGTGCTTCGTCTGGAGTTTTCCCTCCTTCTGGCATCTGTCCATTTAACTTGACCAGCTGACCCAACAGAACTCATTCGCTTCTCCCACGCCTCCTTTGCTTTGCGCTTCTGCACTGTTTTATACCGATAAAAGACAGCATTCGGTACGACCGGGTCCACCAGTGTGGAAACTTTGTCTTCTAAATACAAATCAATGAGCTGTGTGTACATGTCATCCTTTTCTAACATTTCCTCTTCCACTACAGCTTGTTGGCGTTTGCTTGGCTTCAGACTTTCTATTTTCTCTATGACGTTTTTAAACAGCGATATTTGTGCACCATTTGACGATCGCAGTTTGCCCCTAAGTTTAGCTTCAATTGTGTTTCTCATTTGGTCGATCGTCTGCGGATTTTTCTTCGTAATCAGCCGCTCATAGTTCTTGACGTCAAGAATCATCACCACGGTGTTTGACGTACACGTAACAGTTTGTAGATACGTTGCCATGTCGAATACCATTTCAACGTCACCTTGAAAAACGTTCGAAAAAAAAATGAAAAACTGCAGTAACCAGATTTGAAAGAGGTAACAAACACACCAAAAACTCGGTGAAACGTACTAAAGGCCGTTACATACATGCACCGATGCAATGCCTTTTAAATAATATTTTATTGTGTTTTTCTGTTTTTCTCTACAAATTTAGATGTGACATTTTTGATTCACAAAGAATTGGTTAAGACTGTAAATTTGTTATGTTATTTTAATGAAACAATTAACGAAATTGTGTGGATTCCACGAAAACACATGCTTTTGCCAAATAAATTACTTCATCACAACCAAAATTGAAAGTTTACAAGTAAAACGTCATTGAACATTCTTAAAAAATTCGATGGTGACGATGTGGATAGAGATGATGATGATGATGATTGTGATGATGTGGTGACAATGATGATGAAGGTTATAACCAGTGTTCGAACTTCAGCAAATAAATGTGCTGGCCCGCCAGGCCAGTTGGTCTGAAATTTACTGACCCGGCTGTCAAGTTGCTGGCCATGCTTTTACCATCCTATCTACGTTTTCCTCAATCTTTTCCTTTACACTAAATGCCCATGTGCTTAAGAACCCTATTTGTTAATGCTATTAACACTAGGTGAGGAGTTGTAGGTAACTGAGATGTACACATGAACACCACGTAAGCTGTGGATACGAATTCAACTAGTATATTTTTGCTTAACACGTTGCATCAATACATAGAGTTCTACAATATGAGTAAACAAAGTGAATGGGGCGTTGGCGGATTCATTGCCCACAGGCTTCAAACTCGTTGGCGTTCAAGAGATGAGAGGCAAACAAAATTAGCCCTTTTTGAATTAATCGAATATGAGACTGTATCCACATGGGGCCTATATGTGAAAGTTTACTGGCCCGCCGGGCCAAAAGTTACTGGCCCCGGGCCACCGGGCCAGGGTGTATTTCGAACGCTGGTTATAAGACATTGGCAGTCATGCAGTGATGATGATGGTGGTGATGGTGGGGATGGTGACAACGACGATAAGTGACGATTGACGATTCCCTATTTGACAATGACAGTGATAATGTCGCGATGATGGGGATGATGCGATTAAAAGCACGTCTTCCATTGTTTTCTGTTGATGGCGGCGAAGGCGGGGAACTTGATGGTGATGATGACGTGGTGACTGTGACGACTACAAAGACTACGAAGATAATTTTTTACCTATTACTTCGTTTTCCTCCACAGAACACAAGTTCACTTGTTTGTGTGCTAACCTTCTTTCAGCGGCTGCGTATCCTTCGTTCCTCCGGATTCGAATTTGATTCTGCGTACACACGTGTTCTGTTGGTGTACGGCCTTTCGTCGTTTCTTGTTTCCCTGACCTGGAATGACGTGCGAGTGAATGTAACAGAAGAGAGAGCTTCCTCTCTGCATGCTATTGAGCGAATACCTGGACACTGCCTTAATGCAGACTTGACGTTGTTCTTTTACATTGACTTTCATGACAGTCATGGTTTGAATGACAAAAATATGTGATTTCTGAGTATATTGATGACAGTTCCGTCGAAAAAAATGAGTATTTTATGCATCCACGACAAACGCTGTTAAGGTACATTGTCGTTTTAAAGCCAACACTTTGTGGATTGTTGTTGGTTGGGGCAGACTTTTCGAAGTTATTAGCTTTGATCATAACTATAAAACAACAAAAATAAGTTGTGTTTTTGGGATTTTATTTCAAATCGCCAATTGTCTCCGATGTCTACCGGAGGCGTTTGCTCGGCTCAAATTACCGGGTAATCTGTCGAACGTTATTTAGCTCGTCAGCAGAGCGTTTGGCTGAGAACGCGAACTAGGATCCCGTCGGATAGAATCCGCGCTGGGGCTGATTTCAGGAAACCCATTTCCTCGCCGATGATGTTGCTTTAGTTATGAAAAAGTTCAGTAGACGACCAGGGTCCAGGGACTAATTTTCAACAACTCACACTCAAGTCAGAGCCTCAGATTTGAAACTTGTTAACAAATCATGCGGCAGTTTTCGAGTACAAATTCGAAAGTTTACTCGACTGAATGTACTGTTTCACTGGCCAAATTTCGAGTCGAGAACAGAGTTTAGACAACGGGCCTAGGATCTGGTCCGTGACTGTCAAACTCTTCTCGATACTCGACTCGAGAATAAACGAATCGCGTGCCACACTCCGAGCCGTTTTTCTAATTTCACGCGATGTGAGTATCAATTAAGGTTTGGTAGTCACGGGCCCTGATCCTTTTGTGTAACTAACCTTCGGGGACGTATGCGACAAATTAACTTTACGTTACACGCTACAGCAACAGTAGAAATATTTCTCGATGAGGTTCTGTGACACTTTCATTCCTCAAAAAGTTTTCACGAGAACAACATTAACGATATTTTTCGAAAATGGTTTAAGAAGACTGTAGAAATTACCTTTTTTGAATGTCGTAGATGTTGACGTCATCAAATAAACGTGGAAACTGACGTCTGTGATTGCTAGGTACCACCGTCACTTTCGCTTGGCCCCTAAAACAAAGTAATTATAACATGCAATTACAAAAAAAGGGCATTTTTCTTTCACGTTTTTGTAGTTATTAGTTAATCTCGTGTTTTAAACCGTACAATTAACCTTGACTAACAAATCTACTTACGCATTATTTTGACTCTTTAAAAACTTTCTCTCCTTTTTTAAAGCATTCTCGCTAACCAAAAAGAAGTAGTTTTTCTCTCAACAGTTTGACTCGGCTTTTTAATTGTTTCATCTTCAGTCTTACTTGATAATGAAATGCAGTCCGACAATTGGCTGACCCTGGGTCACAATTCTTGTATCGAATGGAAGGACCTCCTTTCTTAAACTCATCTCTAACAGGCGTTTGAATTTGGCGTTCCAGTGGCGAAACAGAGGATTGCTGTCAACGAAGTCTTTGCGTTCTTGATATTCCTGTTCTTGCTTGGCCTGTAGTCGACATATATGTATAAAATCATTTTTGTTCGACCTATGTCTCGAATATAAAGTGCCTAACAAGCTGTAACAGTTTCCAGAGATGAGCAGCAGAACGGGTCTTGTTACTTGAAATTGAAAATATTTTTGTATTTTCCATTCTTCAATACAAACTCATAGTAATTATCTATTATTCTGTGTAGGAATATTTCACAGATTACGCAAACGAGTGTGCAGTTGAAACTTACACTTGATGACCCCTAAAGTCAAGCTTCGAACTCTAGTAAAAGCTCGAGATTTCGAGTAAAAACTCGAGACTTCCAGTTCAGACTCGAACTTGTAGTTTGGATGTTGGGGTCATCAAATGCAAAATATGAGTACGCGGTCATCCGCGTAGGCCACGTTATATTTCAGCACACAATAACAGAGATCTATCTTGAGCTCTTACTAAAGTAGAACGCAAAATGTTAAAGATAATTTTGAGTTCGATTTCTCAGAAGCTAAACCGGAACTTGGGCAAACGAGCACTATTTCTCTTTCGTTTTCTAGAATTTTAATGCACGACGACAATCATTTGTAAACAATAACTTTAGGTTACACGTGAACTTTGAACATGATAAAAGAAAAGCAACGTGTAGCGTTATTTCAGTTATTCTGCGGTCCCTGAGCTCACACTGTATGACATTTCCAAACACCGTAAAGTCAGTGCATTGAAGTGAAGTTTAAATTACTAATTTAAATGTGTCATAAGCCACCTTTTTGCCAATAAAGACACACTGTTGATTTAGAGCGCTCACGATTTTAAAACCAGTTTCAGTTCGCTTTTTACTCAGATTTGTGAGCGTGGCAAGGATTGTCAGTTACAAAAGTAGATCGGTCACAATATGACACGTGTTTACAGTTAAACCCCTAGCAACGAAGAACTCGTACTTTTAACGTGCTGTTAAATAAGTCTCTGTGAACGACCAGTAAATCGGTATCCTCATCCGCCACAATGGACGCGTTTCTGACGGAGTCCTCGGATATCAGCGCTATCTCACCAAAAGATTTTCCAGCGTCTGAAATGAAGAGATTGGAATGAGTCTACAGAATACACATGTGTATTGGCGGCAAGACGCATGAGTCCCAGAAGCGCAAATTCGCTGTAGAAATTACAACGAACTGTTAATATTGAAGTAGATATAACGTAATAATGTCTTCCATTACAANAAAATGTTAAAGATAATTTTGAGTTCGACTTCTCAGAAGCTAAACCGGAACTTGGGCAAACGAGCACTATTTCTTTTTCGTTTTCTAGAATTTTAATGCACGACGACAATCATTTGTAAACAATAACTTTAGGTTACACGTGAACTTTGAACATGATAAAAGAAAAGCAACGTGTAGCGTTATTTCAGTTATTCTGCGGTCCCTGAGCTCACACTGTATGACATTTCCAAACACCGTAAAGTCAGTGCATTGAAGTGAAGTTTAAATTACTAATTTAAATGTGTCATAAGCCACCTTTTTGCCAATAAAGACACACTGTTGATTTAGAGCGCTCACGATTTTAAAACCAGTTTCAGCTCGCTTTTTACTCAGATTTGTGAGCGTGGCAAGGATTGTCAGTCATTGCTTGAGTCCTTGCTCGGTGCATAATCAGTGTGGTAGTGGGGTGTAGGCGCACGTAGGCGCAGCCAATCACCTTTTGGCAATTGAACGTAGGGCCTACGCACCGTAAATTACGTTCAGTGCTCAAGGTGATACGATGGGCGCCCACTTACCTCTAATTTTACCACTACATCACTGCGCATAATAACATAACCAGCCTGTTAGAAAACTTGCCTTGTGTCAAGTAGTAACGAAGTGACGATTCCTCGCAAGCCGGAAATCACTACTAAACAGGGCCAGGAAACAATTTGAGACCAATTTTATGATCATCAAAAGAGGCATAGTAAGCCTAAAATCTGATTCTTGACAGACCGACGTTTAAATAAAAGAATCAGTTACGTTCTGAAGCATGATTGCGACATATCGAGATAGATACCAGTTACGTTTCCGTGAAACAAAAGTAGATCGGTCGCAATATGACACGTGTTTACAGTTAAACCCCTAGCAACGAAGAACTCGTACTTTTAACGTGCTGTTAAATAAGTCTCTGTGAACGACCAGTAAATCGGTGTCCTCATCCGCCACGATGGACGCGTTTCTGACGGAGTCCTCGGATATCAGCGCTATCTCACCGAAAGATTTTCCAGCGTCTGAAATGAAGAGATTGGAATGAGTCTACAGAATACACATGTGTATTAGCGGCAAGACGCGTGAGTCCCAGAAGCGCAAATTCGCTGTAGAAATTACAACGAACTGTTAATATTGAAGTAGATATAACGTAATAATGTCTTCCATCACAAGCGATTACCTGGTGTGACACCGACCCCCGTGACTCCGGTGGAACAGGTCGCCATTAATGTCTTGTGGCTAATATTAAAAAAACTCTGCCGTATAAATAGCTTCTCAAATGAATCACGATCGGATCAGTGACTTTATCGTTAATAAAATGGACTCTCGGGTGATCTATTTTTTTTACACTAACGGAAAGTTATATTGATAAATCGAATGATAAACGAGTCCCCTGGGCTCGTCAATATCTAATTGTGCACTGTTGTGCATTTTACTAGATAACCAACTATGCAACTAATTTCTATTCGTGGATGTGTAAAGGTGTTTATTGACAGAGGAAAGAGAAAGTAATTAACAGTCCTATATTTCGTGTTTTATATAGGTACGCTTTAATGGGAAGTCAAACAACAAACCACTTCCATCTTCTTTTTTATCCTTACAATAGTCACAGGGAGATCCGACTGAGCAAGATATTTTTCCGGAGACTGGATTCGCCCACACCCCCAGAAATCGCCCATCGCGGACGCTAAAGACAAATATTCTATCAATCATTGCGCGAAGTCATGTCCTCGCAATATTAGTCTTCCATTACGCAAATGACATTATATAAAACCGTTATGAACCATGTACGCTGTTGCACCCAAAACCACCCCAAAAGTAACTTAGCATTCTTATTCTTTGTTTGAATTAAAATTGCTTACAAAAAAACTCGTTTCAGCCGTGTTCGGCTTCAACAGCAAAACTAAACCCCAGAACTTGACATGCGCCACAAATGACTTCCGCTTTGATGCTATAGTGAACTGTTTGTTCCTCTCAAAAGCCTTGAAATCACTTTCTTAAGTAAAGAATAACCCGAAACCAATTTTGTAATGATAAGTGCCCTGTATCAAAAAATTTTTTATAGAAGGCGCAGACTTCTTACATGTTTACGGTTGAATAGTTTTTCACCATCAGTGGACTAGTCATTGTCGTCGACATTGCGCTTACCCCAGTTACGTTTTCATACTCAGTCATAGTTATCTTCAATTACTTTGCTATTACTCTAGGTTTTGCTTCAATTAATATTGACGTTGTCGTTTTTCATATAAATTACGTCCATAAGCTTTTTCGCTGTAACTAATGGATAGAATTTTAGCCGCTATAATAAATTTGCGTACTGTAGCATTTTTTACTGATTTAGGCTACGTACAGCAAAAAAAAACACTAAAACGACCATCGTCCAGTTTCAGTATCAACTCTTTTAAAGATTTCCAACGCAAAACCTCCAGACTTCGTAACTTCATAACATGTAATATGAGATTCTTTTTCTGGGTTGCCTCGATTTATGAATGGTGTGTCGTGTTCCTAATCGTGCCTCAGTACGTGACATTGATCATTACTGCAGCCACTAGAGAGAGCTACATGTAGTTGTCTTGAGGTAACTCGGTTAAACATCTCTGTGTACACAAAACGAGACAATGAAGCTTCACGGTGTACACCCTGTCGCGAACTAATATTTAGTCTTGTCCAAGCAAACGTTTGAACGCAAATACACACTGAATTGCTTCTTAAGTCAGGATAGGATTAAAAACCATGAACTGACTTTACTTTCCAACAGTCGTAGCACAAGAGTTTTTATAAATCATTACCGTGGCTCACGAAAAACTATTTGAAACACGATGAGGGGTAAAACTGCTTACTAAAGTCAATTTTTCCAAATGTGTATGGATTGTTGATCGTGCATATTTACCGAAGCAAATGATAAATTTTCCCAATGTCGTTCGATCTTTCACCGTCTTCAGCTTTGATGTTGAGAAGCCCGACAAAGCCGAGATAACGTTCACTGCCTTTTCTCTCGCGGAATCGGTGGACACGTCGTTTGAGTGTGGTGGGTCATCGTCAGACTTTGCAGTGTCGATGTACACAGAGGTTTTTCCAGTAAGCATAATGTAAAAGCTGTGAAAGGCAAGAAGGTGATGTCTGTATTCCCTAGACACGGTGAACCAGCTCATTACACAAGGCATGTCTGAGCGTAAAATATGGAGACTCCTCACAGGTTTTGTATGAACATAATTTACCGTGCTCATGGGAGAATTTGGGACAGACAAATTTGCATGATACCAGAGGCTTCAAAAGAAGAAATAACGCATAATAAGCTCAGACTTAAATATTACTGATGACTGTGGCGACTTGATTGACTTCGCTGGTCAACCGGCTAACACATCTGATTGGATGTCATTGATGACTTCCTGCTTACAGAAAAATCAGCCTGGCGGAACCGGCGAAGTCATTCAAGCCCAGTTAATATTATGTTCCTAAAAGTTACAAGAATACTATTAACTGAAGTTGCCAAAAGGAAAGGTTCTTTTAAAACTTTTGATTTATACGACAGCCGACTTTTTAGTAAACCTGGGTCGAGTTTTGTATACCGATTGCACTAGCAGCGAAAAATCTTCTCTTATGGAACGAAGCTGTGATACTGAATTCAATCCCACTGACAATTCAACACTCCAACCTCGTCGACCAATCACTTAAGTGGCCGCCATTTTGCTAGGATACACTGGTAGGCGCCTGCGAACATACTCTCAAAACACTCTCCCTTCACTCGCGTGATTTTGCGAGATCTTGCGATTTTTTTCGCTTTTCGCAAGAAACTAGATCGACGAAACACTCTCCTGGTATCAACTGGTTCCTTTATTAGATTGGAATTTATACCTAGGTTTGAGTAGAACGTCAGTCCTTGCTTGGGACCACGAGGCTCAAAAGAAGTTGGTTTGTCACGAGGAGCCATATTATGTGCCGATGGTGGACGGTATCCAACACTGAAGCAAGTGTTAAGTTCATCTCAAACCCAGACATAATTGAAGGAACAAGGAGACAGTTTTTTTAGGGATAGATGGCTTAATTAAAAAACTCGTGGATGGATACGAGAGGCGGGCTTATAACTTGATAGCATCTTGATGTGGTTGGTAACCCGGGCAAGAAGTTCTTATCAACATCCTCGTTCAACATATGCAAATTCCAAAAACATTTTGATTTTAGGAATTGTTTGGATCTCAGTGGAAATTTACGGTACATGTAACTATAAAAGAGAATGAATACATGTAAATAGTACGCCCCCTTGTGATCATGACAGTCACAGAAGAAACCTGCTCGCAAGCAGGGGTCGGCTCACCAACTCATTGCCGAGGAAATTGTCCGGAGGAGTCACTCATATTGACAAGGTGCCAGTAGGCGTGTACCAAAAACTGCGGGTAGGCGGTAATTTTTCAGCAAGTTTTACGGGCCGGAGTCCAATAGGCCCCTAATTCCATTCGTCCCCGCAAAACGCCTAGGCCTACTGCAAGGGGTAAGGCAGAAAAATCTACTCCCCAAAAGAGAGTGGAAATTAGAAGACCTGGCACCCGCAATAGGGGGTCTCTCAGTAATTCATGGTACACGCCTGTGGGCACCTTGTCAATATGAGTCACCCCAGGGGGAAAGCGGCGATATTTCGTGATTTCAGTGAAGCAGAAATGAACCACAATTACGGAAAGCTTAAATGGCCACCATAAGAAAATGCCCACCATGTTTTTTCGTCTGAATGTGCGAGTGGAGATAACTCTGACCGGATATCAATAAGATAATACCCTGAGCGTCGTGATACACTTACCAGTCACCTATATCGCCCTGTTTTATGATCACCTCATTTGGTATTGCTTTTTTGTACTGGCATCTCCGTATGATTTCAATTAAAACTTCTGAAACAGAGCATAAAACAAAAGTTACTGAATGTGTAAATTTAACTTTTCTGCATTAAGAACCGCTGGCGGGTCTAGGACATTCATGGGGGAAAACCCGACGACAGTACACGCAGGCCAGGCGTTTGTGATGGTCCTAAAAACGATACGTCGCTGCTGTGTATGACCGGGGAGTGCGAAGGCCCTTTCATATTGACTTATCTCCGGTCTGAGTGGAGCGTCGACGTTAACAGCGCAGTTAACTGGGCCGTTCACACTGGCTTCGGTAACGGTAGTTAATGAACATCGAAGTAAACGGTAGGTGATGCTGTCGTCATCGAAGATATCGCAAGGTATCGCTGCATGCTAAGATTTTTTTTCGATGTGACAATTTGGGAACATTTACATGTGCTAATTGACATTAAACTTATTTTTAAATCGATTGGTTATTATTAGAGCAAAATATAGGCAGCTATTAGTGACGGCACTACCCTGTAACTTTTCACGATAACAGTGGCACCTGGCGATAACTTCGATTGGACCGAAGTTAACCGTTCATACCGCTCCGCAGCGTCGACGCTGCGCTGTTAAATCCACCTGTTAACTGCGATGTTAAATGGTGCTGTTAACTACGACCCAGGACCGGAGTTAAGCGTTCATACTGACAACTCCCCCAAACCATCGACGCGTCGACGTTAGTATGAAAGGCCCACCGCATGCATTGTTGAGACATCGTCAATGTATACAATATGAGAAGGCGTATTTTGTGCTGTTGGGACACTATGTCATGGTCTTGATTTGCCACAAGTGTTTTCATTAACTGATTTTTACATAATTTCTAATTAATTTTACACTGGCAGCAAAATAAAAGCGAATGAGTCAGGTAGGTTAAAGCATTCGTTTTGGATACAGGCGGGCAATGACGTTTATTAGAAAAATTACGCGGCGAAATATTTCAGACTAACACTTTTTCGGAGAAACACGCAATTTGCTATTAAATTAATTACATCCTGTTTGTAGTCAATTAACTCCAATTTACGAAGGTTACTATTGATTTTTGTTACGTGGTTAAACTGAAAATATACTGTCAAAACACGTGATTTTGCTAGAAAATCGATGGTTACACAAAAGACAAAAGTCCTTGTTTGTGTTACGAAGTAATCTGATACTTCGTAGCAAGAACACTGTCTCGAGACTTCCTTAGGAAATCCTACAAACGCATGCGCTTTAAATTATGTTAGACATATGTCCCGTGACAGTTTTTTATCGTCCTTAGAAATGCGGCAACCCAGGCTATGACTTAACTTGTTGGCTGCTATAGTATCTCAAGTTTATTTATTGTTTCCGAATCATATTTTGGTGTCAAGAGATTATTTCTTTTTGGGGGACACATGGCGGATGACAATTAACGATAGACTTGTCTCAGTTCTCATGTTGTCTAATCTTGACATTCACAATCGTACATCGTTTATTTAGAGAATTATTTGATAAGTCAAGTATAACCTATATCTCTTCTTAATTCACTTCTCGTGTGCAGCTCATAGTTATTTAACAAATCTGTATGCACAGCTTAACTATATAGATCAGTCAACGTACTGGCAATTAAACAAGGACAATCTAACCAAAACCCAAGAAAAGCTCTGACCAATTACATGTAACAAAGAAATCTCATCATTTCGAATGAAGATGGGTCTTCAATTTCGATCTCAATTTTATTAGTTCTTTTGCTTTATTAATAAATGGTGAAATGATTTTACCTGGAGCAAAACTTATTTCAAATTGTTTACCTTCGCACATTTGTCTGACATTGGTGGTTATTTTTTGAGACCTCCTCCAAGTGTTTTATTTTATAACACGGGGAATAACATATTGCTTTGGACATAAGAGCTATAAATTTCCCTAGAATTTAATGAAAATAATTGTTTTGGGGAGGCAGGACTGCGTTCTTGTGCACCCGTTTTATATAGACGTACCTTTATCGACGCTCCTCAGCAAATCACTTTTCTTTCTGAACCAAGGAAGTATCATCTCAATTTCCGTCTTTCGTCGTTGCTCAGACGGTTTACTGATACAGGCTATCACACTGTCCTGAGCCCGCGGTATGGTTTTTTTAGTCAGAGTCAGAGCGGCCCATTTTTCCGCCATCTTCGCCGCTGCTTCCGTCATTTTCAGCGGTATTGGGAAACTATGTCGAGCGATAATCGGAATTATACTTTCCGTATTCTTGGTAACCCGAAAACTCTAATGACACAATAAGTCTCACTGTCGACTTTCTTCATGGCAACGTGTCCAAACTAATAGACTCCGTCTCACCTGAGCCTTAAACACGCAGTCGACTTTTTTGGTACTCCATGGGTTGTAATCGTATCCGTCCGTAGCTACTCAAATAAGCGCCTTGGTTCCACAATCGTAATTCCCATATCATATCACATTCCTATTTGTTCTCTTAGTAGTATTCAAAAGCAGAGCTGTACACATCCATCGGTATCAAAATAAGAAGGAAATATATCCAACCTTGAAAGCTACTACCCAAATTTCAATCCTTCCACAGGTCTCTCCGTAACAGGTATATTTTTCTTTTTCTCGTTTATCTGGCCAATGTGTACGGAGATTCCTTATGATGGTAAGGCTGGCCAGATGACAAATATTTACCTGCTCCTATGTCATCATTTAGACTTAATTGAATGGCGTCCCTCTTATAAAAGCAAATATAGCTGTTGAGTTCCGTTCAACTGACAAACCTAAAAGGCTTATAAAGCATTGAAAGTGATTCAACAAGAACATGATCAATTGTTTGCTTTGTGTGTCTATTTGTTTTTTCTACTTGGAATAACATGGATGGCGTTTATGCGTTAACTACTAAAATGGTCGCACTCTGTTGGTACAAGAACAATTAAAGGAACTTCCGCCTACAGTGCCAAAAGGTAAGAATAACGGACGTACGGTCAGTGGTCACAAAAATCAATTATTGTCAATCATTCACGACATGATTACTCGAATACTCTATCCGCTACACTTGACGAACAATGTAAAAGGCATTTAAATAAATTCTCGAAATTTAAGATAATGGATCTGAAAATCTTTTTTCGCTTCATTCCTGCTAAAAACGTCTTAAAATGAATTCTAAAGTAAACTCAACCTAATATTTCTTTCAACTTGACTTACAAATAACAAAAATGTGTAGAATCTAATGGAGATTTTTTAAGTTCAATTTTTGCAATTTCTAGTAGTGATCCAATAAAATGGCCACAACAGCTGAATTACATTGAACTTGACTTTCTACAAACTTGATAGTAGTTGTGTCATACTTAAACACACGATCGTATTTTACTGAGTAGTGTCATTCGATTGATGAAGCTGTATTATCTGTTCTACCAAACCAAATGTGATGGTGCGTTTAAACGGAGTTATTTAAATGTTCACCACTAAGCAATTTGAAAACGAGAATACTACAAAATGCACAGGAAAAATTGCAACTCACAAGTGGTCACGATTACTATAAGATGAATATAGTATCGGGTTTTCAAATCAATAACGTTTTCCTTTTGTTTCTGCAGGATGGAAGTCAATAAGTTAGCCAGTACAAAAATGTCTCGATTTTGCAAAGTGAACATTATGGAAATGTGTCCAGGTGTGAAGGATACCACATGTGAATTTATACCTACATTATAGTTTGAGCGTAGCTCTGAGCACAAAAATGTCAGAAAGTCCCAAATTTATTTATTCATTTATTATCATTTATTAATGTAATATTTACGAGGGTAGCCCCATCAAATGTAATGAACGTTTGGCTTGCATAAGCTTATGTCACCGCTAGAAGTCTTGCGGTGTTCTATTTAGTCCCCAATATCAATGCAACTACTTTCGGTGTTCCGTGTTCTCTTGGTGACGCAACATGAAGCGCGGAAAGGCTTCTTCTCTTCTCGTTTTACTAGCCAACGTAAGCGTGAATAAAACGTGTTTTTATGTGGCTGGGAATATCTGGGTAGTCCAATACAACTAAAACAGCAAAACATCCGTTTAAGGTTTTAGTACCTCATAATACAAAGTTTTGAAGCGAATATTTCATCCAACTGAAATCTGACTCTCCTCAAAAGAAACAAAAACCAGTTGGTAAACGGAGATTACACATTTTAAGAAAAGTGCTCAACAGTACAGGCTTTTATTTGGCTGGTTCCCGGACTAAACACTAGATGGGGTGACAACTACATATTTGCCGGAAACTTCGACTCGATCAGTGTAACATTATTTTTGCAGGTGCACGGCTTACTGATTTTCGCTGGTTCCCCGCACGAAGGCTAGATTGTCTTGATATAGCTCCGACAGTGCTCAGAGTGCACGGCTGTTCTTCCGACATTTTTTCACTGTAAGAAATTACCCATCTGTATGGTGTGCCACGAATTTTCAATTGAATGAGTTGACGATATATCATTTATTTATATACCCTTTATTTATGTATTTAGTGATTCATGCTTGTATCAAATAAGAAATAAGTTAAAAATCTAACGAACTCTCAGCCGGGCTCTGAACCAAATTACTCATATTAGGAACTCCAACTAGTTCCAAATGCAAGAAAAGTACCACAGAAAAATTAATTTAACAGTGAGGTTAAAAAGTTAATCGTTTATGAAAAAGATCTATTTACTAAACGGTACGGTTTACCGTAAAGGAGCAATACGCCTAGGGGCGAACTTCAACTTACAGGGTTACTTATTTCATGAGATGAACGACTTTGATCAGCACTACACACTTCTAGACGATACCGTGATACTAGTAAGACTAGACCTGTTCCGTTCTCTTCTGACTCATGATTGCGCATCGAAATGACTTCGAGTATCTTAGAAAAGAAGGTTGGTCCCCTCATCACCATGATTATCTTTTACTTTTAATTCCATATTGATTTCAGCCCGATAACGGCAACACACGCACTGTCTAGTAGGCCTAATACTGAACTGGTGTTAGATCACACAGTGTTCAGCACAGAGCGACGCCTATCAGGAAAGTCAACTCCTGTGTCTTTACAAGTGAATGCAATCAGGTGTTTAATTGTATTTCGGGCTTGCATGAGGCCGGTTGCGCACTCAGTGAAGGCTGGAACGAAGCTATACACAAAGCCCGCTTTAGCCATTTTCGCGGCGTTTAGTAACAAAATAGCTGATGAGGTAACCGCCTCGATTTCATTCAACTTTGGCTGGAAGCCTTTGCTAGAAATTGAAGTGTTTAGTTTACGAAGAAATTGCGGAAGAGTCTGACTTTTCGTTTCAAAACGAGTAAATGGATCCTTCATGGGCGGCGCACCATAGGGGGCTGGGGGGGAGGGGCTATAGCCGCCACTTTTTTGAGTGCTACGCCGCACATGGTCTATTGGCGGTGAACCACGGGGGACTGAGGGCGCTTTAGCCCTTCACTTTTTCAGTGCTGCGCCGCCCTTGTCCTTTCCCGTCAAAAGTCCAAGATTATAACACCCTTTGATTTATTGGTCAAGAACTCGCTCTTGGAGTCAGGATAGACATACGCCTGGGACAGCCATTAATTAATCAAGACCATTGGACTTCTAAAAAGATTAATACAGTGTTTAAGATTTGTCGTACAGAACCATATGCCGTGTTTTGGAATATTGCTATGTTGTCTGGGACTATTGTAATATTGGTCTCATAACCAGATTACATAATGCGAAATACGGTTGCTAGAATTTTTCTGCAAGCTCGAGTAAAAACTTGAAAGTTGGAGTTCAAACTTGAACTTTTAGCCTTAATGATGAAATCATCTTGTTCAAACTAGGATTAGATAGTTATTCAAGAAATTTCGGGCGTAGAATAAAGTCACGTTTGTTGAGGTTGCAGAAGATCTCAAAAATGACGTAGAATTCGATTTCTACTAAACGTTTTAAACCCCCGGGCCCAGGTTCACGACTGACATACTAGGTCTAGTGTCAATAGCAACCTCCATAAAATTAGGTCTAATTTTAGTAAACATTAATTTTACCACCCTTGTGCTATGCCGAAGAACTATCTGATAACCGCCAGTGTGAATCTCTAGGTATTTTTTTATTAAAAGTACCTGTGGAGTCTTTCACAGTATGTTGTCAGCACTTTTAATTGCTTAATTTTTACGATGGCATTTTAGCTAATCAGACTTCCAACATTTTCTTTCTTCACGAGGACCCTGTGGAAGAATAGGATTTCTACACTGAATAAAACTTACTTGCTAATACTATTTCATTTCATTTCATTAGTGGTTTCACTCATTCATATCTCTGTATCCTCTATTACCAGTGATTGTGTATGGATGATCGACACCAATTGGATGATCGTTTTACTGTAATGTAGATCTGCGTCGTTCCTGTCACCAGGGAGCAGTAGGTACAAAGATAATTCTGTGACGGCAAATTGAACTTGACAGATTACTGTTAAATCAGTCAGAAGACGTCCACAAAGGAATCACGACAGTGTAAAAAGTGTGGGCTGACGAAGGCTAAAACAAAACAATTTCACAAATATTTCGTCCTCATAGTAAATACCTGACTGGAATTAAAATTGGGGCCAT
>NMRA01000967.1:13639-45833 GCA_002633005.1 Phoronis australis | reverse complement strand
CCTGGGACAGCCATTAATTAATCAAGACCATTGGACTTCTAAAAAGATTAATACAGTGTTTAAGATTTCTCGTACAGAACCATATGCCGTGTTTTGGAATATTGCTATGTTGTCTGGGACTATTGTAATATTGGTCTCATAACCAGATTACATAATGCGAAATACGGTTGCTAGAATTTTTCTGCAAGTTCGAGTAAAAACTTGAAAGTTGGAGTTCAAACTTGAACTTTTAGCCTTAATGATGAAATCATCTTGTTCAAACTAGGATTAGATAGTTATTCAAGAAATTTCGGGCGTAGCATAAAGACACGTGTCTTGAGGGGCGTAGAATAAAGTCACGTTTCCTGAGGTGTGAAGCTCTAGGTATTTTTTTATTAAAAGTACCTGTGGAGTCTTTCACAGTATGTTGTCAGCATTTTTAATTGCTTAATTTTTACGATGGCATGTAGCTAGTTAGACTTCCAACATTTTCTTTCTTCAATAGGATTTCTACACTGAATAAAACTTACTTGCTAATATTATTTCATTTCATTTCATTTCATTAGTGGTTTCACTCATTCATATCTCTGTATCCTCTATTACCAGTGATTGTGTATGGATGATCGACACCACTTGGATGATCGTTTTACTGTAATGTAGATCTGCGTCGTTCCTGTCACCAGGGAGCACTAGGTACAAAGATAATTCTGTGACGGCAAATTGAACTTGACAGATTACTGTTAAATCAGTCAGAAGACGTCCACAAAGGAATCACGACAGCGTAAGAAATGTGGGCTGACGAAGGCTAAAACAAAACAATTTCACAAATATTTCGTCCTCATAGTAAATACCTGACTGGAATTAAAATTGGGGCCATGCAAACTGACAATCAATTTGGATTTAAAAAATGAACTTTGCTTGCATACAAATCCCAAATAGAGTCACATTAGGAACCTTAAACCACCACATCTCATTCAGTAACCATACTTCATTATTTGGTAATAAGATCCAAGTGTCTGGTGTGGATGTTTCTTTTGCGATACACTTTCTATGAATTCATTTTCACCAACATCAATTCTCTTCACGTGCGTGCCGGATATTCCAAATCAGCGTCATCGGGTAATTATCCTGAGTTTCACATAGTCTCCTGGAATTCCAAACGATGATGCTGCATCGGCGGCCTTGTACTCCTGTGACAACCAGAGGTTAATGGGTGTGGTCCGAAGCACTAAAGACCTGTCAGCCAGTGGTGTAGTGGTAAAAGTAGAGGTAAGTAGGCGCCCACAGCCCATTGTATCACCTTGAGCACTGAACGTAACTTACGGTGCGTAGGCGCTACATTCAAATGCCAAAAGGTGATTGGCTGCACCTACGTGCGCCAACGCCCGACTACAGCACTGCTGTCAACTCTGCTCAATATGAGTAAAGAACATGGTGATTCCGATTATATAATAGCAAGTGGGCTAAATCAAAAATTAGATTTTGTCAGGAGCCATAGGTCTATTGTATCTTTCACTATTTTTCTGTTCAGTTTCGGTTTTTGGCTTTGAGCTCGTTTTTTTCGATTTTTTCAAATCAAAATATTGCTACTCATTTTCTCTGTTAGGCGTGGGTTTATTAACCCTTTAAAATGAAAATGGAAGGGATAGATTGTCTTTAAAGAAACGAGTGTCCTCATACAGTGCTTTGAGAAACGCGTAAAAACATGGATTGGCTTCATTTGAAAATGTACGTAATGTCCCGGATACAATGATTGATTGAACGACATCATTCAAGTAAATTACACCACCGCCATTTAAACAATCATAATTTATTAATAATGCACCAGCGACCTTCCACACGACTACAACACATTGTTATAATCACCCATTTGGCAAGCACGGATTTACACAGTCATTCTCGTAGATCTGTCTATCAAGTATCCGAATTTATATCCAACAAATGCACAGTGTATGCTCAACGACAACAACGACATTTTAGCGCTTTTGTGCGATCCCTCATTAGTGTTCTCGATCAACATATCAATTTCTAGTGAGCAAATGCTGCTCACATACGTATACACAAATGTTCCAGTGACAAGAGTTTATACAGTTTAATCTTTATTGGGTCTTGCAACCTTAACAACACCGGTAAAAAGACCACGTGTTTGTATTGTTAACATAAACACGACCGAATTCTTCAGATTTAGGATTTTTCAGGGCATTTATTCTATTCTCGTATAGTTTTGAAAATATCACGTTGATAAACATGTCCCGGCATAGCGTGCAATTCCCTAGGTTGATAAGTGTTTACGCCTTAATGACTATTATACTCCATGCATACATCGATAAACAAACTGATTTTGTAACTATCGCGACATGTGCACATATGTTACCACAAAGAGTGCCTGGAGAGAAATTTCTAGAACATTGTTTCACTTTTCCATTGTCGAAGCCCACGTAGCTCATTTAGGGGAGAGCAAAGTCTGAATTTCAGCACATAATGCATTTTGGCTCGACTTTTCAGCAAACACGACACTTTGCATTGTCCCCTACAGCGCAGGGATGAAAACTGAGGGACGTGGATCTAAGAGTAAAGGTTCATGCTACGTTCAGTCATCCCACCACCTTACTGGGTATCTATGTCTTGGCTGCTTTGGTGTCTCGATTTCCCACCTTCAATTGCACAAACGACGTTTCCCTTTTTCCGTAATCGGTCCACGTAAAGCGCCGTCCAGACGTTCGGGTATTTTATTCAATTAAAACGTTCAAACAGCAAAATGCAAAACTTATTGCACAAGAATTTAACGTTTGAACGAGTGTTGTTTGAGTTCGGCCAACGTCAGTGCAGCCTCAAAAGAAAGCTAGACTAGACGTACGTTTGCGTCTTCCCGTTTAAACGTGTTTGAAGCATGTGGAATGGAAACAATTCCATGGCCAGCTACAATCCATGAACCAAAGCTCCTGATCAGCAAACACAAAACCCGCGGAACATATTCCATACCCTCGCCCCTAAACTCCACACACACTGCTAAAATACTCCACATCGCAGGTTTTGTGTTTGCTGGTCGGGGACTGGGGGTTAGGGATCGAAGCTGGAATTTAGAGGTGAGCCCACAGAATCGTTTCTGCCCCCCTGCAACGTATTTTCTTTTCTTTCATGTATTTTCACTCATGTATTTGACTCTGGTGTCCACCCCAGCCAGTAGTGTAAGGGTGTAATGACAGCACTGTTTAAGAATGTGTCAAAGGGTCAAAGAGTGACCCAAACAATTGCCAGGCAAAAAATCTGAGATACTCTTTAATTGATTAAACGAATGGACAGAAGAAAACGAAACTCTATTGGCATGCCATGCAGGATTCCGAAAAGGTTGTTCTACGGTAGACAACGTGTTAATTTTACAGACCTTAACTAAGAACTTGTCTTTCACCAGGGGTTGCTTTTGTTGTTGATTCATTTGTTGAAAAATCGATTGGACTTGGATACCTGGAGATTAAAGTACAAACTAATAGGTCACAACGTATCTGGTCAAATGTATAAAATACTGTGTGGAAGGCATCGGAACGTGCGTGTAGGTAAACAAAAATGATGAAATCACGGATTATTTGATTGTTTGTGGATAGCAAGTCAAGGATTCCATCTTTCACCTTTTTATTTTCGTCGTATTTAAATGATTTTGAATGAGGGTTGAAGACCAAAAAGGATGCTGGTGTGGCATTAGGTATGTTGAAATTATGCTGTTTGTTATTTGCGCATCATTTAATTGTATTCTCTAAAACAGATGTAGAATGGCAACGGGTTATAAGGAGAATGAGATGTATTGTAAGATGAGCAAAGCGAAGCGTTGATATTCGCCCATCGTGTGCTTCGCATATGGCGCACGTGCAAGGGATGGTCATTGTTTTAAAAATTCCCATTAAAGGAAGCAATGCTAGTAAATGTGATGTAGCACCTAGGGGTTGCATGGCGAGTCAGTGATGCACTCAATAGAAACATTCATGCCAAGATCGTAAAAAACTAAAAATGCCACTAGGGGGCACAATAGTGGTCAAACGTCGTCGTCATTTGTTGTCACGTTGATAGAAATACAGTTGCCAAATCTCACAAAAGATACTGAAGGACTTAAGAGAAACAGCTGTAGAAGCAAAAAACACAAAGCTGTTACTAGGGGACGCCACGGTAGTCGAAACTCCATAAATCGTTGTCAACGATGTTTTTCCCAGAAGGAACATAATAAACTATTTTTTAGAGTGGATTTCCAAATTTCATAAAATTCGCCAAGGAACTCCAAAGAAGCAGAGAAAAAAGGAAATATAAAATTGTCGATAGGGGGCAGCTGTAGTCAGTTCTGTCTTGTCATTCGTTGTCATTTGCATACAAATACACTTGCCAGATTTAAGAAAGATCCTGCTGAGGGTTCACCAGATACAGCCACGGACGAAAAAACTACCACTATGAGGCGCCACAGCATTCAGAGCCGTCTGAAGCCATCCACTCTTTCCAGTGGATGTATGTTTTAAGGATAAACCCTATTCATTTACACAACTGGTCTCCCATAGAGTCATTATAAAAAGTCAAGTTAACACGATGGTTTTAGAAAATTTAATAAGTACAATTAACACGCTTAACAAGAAAATTGACGCAAATGAGTGAAATACTATACAATTAAAAATGTTAAAATTATTAAATATTACCCAGGTGCCTGGACCTGAAAGTATTAAGAAAATTACTTTGACGGAGGCCAGTATCGAAGCTGTTCCCCAGCAAGGCACCAGAGTAGAAGCACTAGTGTTTACCAAAAATTAGATCTGGTTTTATGAATATAGAAATTGTCTACTGTCACCATACCCAGTGCTTCTGTTATGAACCTGGCTTACTTACTTTATTTTGTCACAAAGATACTCCATGTCATGGAGACACTTGAACATAGCTTAATATATTTGAGTCCACCCAAAGTGGAGTGCAAAGTCAATGCTTGTAGATTTATTTGCCTGCAAAGTAATCAGTGTATACGAATTTTGTAATTTTTGTAGGAAAACATCTGACAATTTTCATTATCTTCCATAGAGTGATTTGGCCGATAGAGAGAGGCAGGCGCCAAAAACAGACTCGAGAATAATAAAAACGGCTACTACTTGGTGTCGTGTACTACAATCGGGAAGATATCATCGCCTCTTTAATGGAAACCTATCTGCCAAATTTCATTAAAATACGTCAAAGAAATGAAAGTGCCATAGCAGTAGCCTGACCTATCCGAAAGTCGTCGTCATTCATTGTCACCTACATTCAAACGCAATTGCCAACTTAAACAAAGATTCAGTAGAGGGCTAAGCAGATACAGTCATGGACACAAAAGGCAAAACTGCCACTAGGAGGCGACACAGCAGGCGGAGCCGTCAGAAAATCATCGTCAGTTGTCTACTTCCCAATGGGAACATATGTGCCAATAACTTTCACAATCATCCTTAAAGTGGTTTGACTAATAGAGGGGCTAAAATTGATAAAAAATAAAAACGTCAATTCTTCAAATCGGAAGTAGGTTATGACGCAGTGAGCACTCGCTGTTGCGTTCTTATGGCTGGCCTCAATGGCGGAGCCGCGCACCGATTTTCAATGCCAGCAACACAATTTACCAATGCCACCCCATCCATGAAAGGAACAACCGTCTGCAAAATTTCAAGAGCATACTGGCAACCACAGGTTTTTGAGATACAACAAGGGACGCCGGAGGGACCCCGGAAGCCGGCACGAACGGCATAACGCACTCACATATAACTATGTGGGCGAAAAGAAAATTAAAACTTGTAATTGATATGTCAAAGTCCAAAATTATGATTTTCAGAAACGGCGATTACGTCGTTATGAAAAATAGTCCTTAACAATGATTCGGCATTGAGTCTAGTTACAAATGTCTTGGTATGTCTACTCGTTTTAGCCTATTGCGAAAGGTATTCGGACAATGACTAGGTAGAAAATTCCACGCTTCTGTTGCAGAGTATATGTTTCAATTCATAGTTACCCGGTAATCTAATTCCCTGTATTATGTCACACCTCCTTTCAATATGTTAATTACACGTCCCTTGTATTTGCTTCATGTATACATGTATGTTTACATGGGCTGTTGCCTCATGTATATGTGTATATGGGCTATAGGCCAAAGTTATAATTTTTATTCCATTTCATTTTTATAAAGAAGGATTCACATCATACAAGTAAAATATACCAAATTGAACAAAACACCTTCCAAAAATAACACATTCCCATGTAAAGAAACAGCGCAATCAACACCTATCAAATATGTTAATAACACGAGCATTTATTGCAGAAATCACGCCTCCAATAAATTCCAGAATTGTTAGAGAAAATGCAGCACACTCGGGTGTCTCAATAGATCATTGCTGGGTTTCTTCCGAGAGACGGTTTATTTAGAGGTTAACCAGGGGGCCACGCCAACTTGCGTCCTCCCAGCACGTGAAGATGCAGGTGGTAAACGGACTGTTCGCTGTCCACTCCGTTGTTAACAACGACGCGGTACCCTGTCTCCAGATTCAGTTGAGCTGCCACTTTTCGGGCGACGGTCATCAAGCGACCCAAGATCTAAAAATTGTCATTGGTAAACACGTACAAAAACAAACAAACAAGTACATTCATTCATTCACGCATGCACACCTGAGGAGAGGCCATTTTCGTATCTCGTACAAGAGCAACGCGGAGCGTTGAAATGCGCCCACGAATGCATCGCAAAGGGTAGGCCTTTAGGGTTGTTTATTTGTGTCATAAAATGTCCACTAGATGGCGCAAAAACAAACAATCCATCCGAAAACGGGAACATGTCTTTGTTTCGTGAATAGAAAGCTATATACCAAATTTCATAGAAATCCATCATGGAACTTCAGAGAAACAAAGGAAAACAGAATAAAATGAAATTGCCATTCATTGGATACGCCTGAAAGTTGTCATTGTCTGTCGTTAGATTCATATACATACAATTACAAAGTAAATTTAATAAAGATCCTGCAGTGGGTTTAGGAGATGCAGATGCCCGTATTCAAAATTTTATGAAAATCCGCTGAGGACCTTTGACGATACAGAGGTAAACGTAAAATTAAAATTGCCACCAGGGGCCACACCAGCAATCAGATCAATCCGAAAATCGTCATCGTCCGTTGTCAACATCATATAAACACACTTCTTAAATTTAGTAAAGATCGCACAAACAGTTTAGGAGATACAGCCATAGGCGCAAAAAAAAACGAAACTGCCACTGGGAGGCGCCACAGTAGTCGAAGTCATTAGAAAATCATCGTCACCCGTCCACCTCACAGTAAAAACATAATGCCAATTTTCACAATTATCCTGAAAGCGATTTGGTAGATAGAGGGGTGGACGCCAAAAAACAGACTCAAAAACAATAAAAATGGCCACCAGGTGGGCAAACTAGGTCGAATCCATCTGAAAACGGAAAGATAGCGTCATATCACTAACAGAAGCCTATACACCAAATTTTATGAAAATACATTGAGGACCTTTGAAGATACAGAGGTAAACGTGAAAAAAAATTGTCACTAGGTGGCACACCAGTAGTCAGATCTCTCCGAAAGTTGTTGTCCGTTGTCATCATCATATAAATGCAAAATATATTAAAGATCCTGCAAACGGTTTAGCAATACACGAAAAAAAAACAAAACTGCCACTAGGAGGCGCCACAGTAGTCGAAGTCGTCGGAATATCATCGTCAACCGTTCTCTTCATAGTGAGAACATACATGCCAATTTTCACAATCATGCTTCGAGCGGTTTGGTTGATAGAGGGGTGGACGCTAAAAACAGACGCGAAAACAGTAAAAATGACCACTACGTGGCGCAAACTACGTCGAATCCATCCAAAAACGGGAGATACCGTCTAGATGCGAATATACCAAATTTCGTGAAAATATGTTGAGGACCTTTGAAGATACAGAAGTAAACGTAAAAAACTAAAATTGCCACAATCGGGTACACCGATAGTCGGATCCGTCCGAAAGTTCGCTCATGCCGTCCCATCTATGAAAGGAACACATGTGCAAAATTTCATGAACAAACGTCAATCGGTTTTGGAGATAGAGCAGCGGACGCCGTAAGCCGCACACCGGACGCCGGACGGACGCGGGACGGACGGACGGAGATGACGGCATAATGCGGCCACATATAAATATGTGGGCGCATAATAAAGTAAACAACTGTTACATGGAGTTACCGTGAACAATAAAATTTTCCTATTTCCCAGAGAAGCTGTCATACACAATTTTTTTATATGCAATCAATTTTTCAGCATTATAGCATTCGTAAGTATATCTAACAAACTTATGAATATCAGGAATATTTTTGTGACATCTCTCCTTGCAAATGTACTGTTTGGCTAGTAATAGCAAAATGTTAAATAGAAAATCATGTGTCTCATAAAGTCCAAGAGAAACAGTTGGCAAGCTGAATGAGACACTTATGAAATAGTTTTCTGAATTCTTTCCAAAAATTTTGTACAGGGCGACATTCCCAAAAAGGTGTGCAGCGTCTCTGGAGCTTTCTTGCAAAAGGAACGTAAATTAGAATCCCGACCTTGGATTTTGACTAAAAAAGTTCTTGTTGCAATAATCCTGTGTAATATTTTAACTGGAACCATCTAATGTTGGGATCGTTTGTAATTTCATACGGCAATGCGTATATTTTCTTCCAATCTAAACCATCTCCTAACTCTATTTCCCATTTACACTCTGACTTAAAAGGTTTCTTAATGTCGTTAAAGATAGAACAAATATGTCTACAACCCTTCACAACTTTTTGTGAGTGACTAATTGCATCCAAAAAGAATAGACATTAACACTTTTAAATTTACTTTGAAATAAACTTTTTTGAAACCTTCTTAGAACAAAAACAACACCATTATATTCTACAAAGTTGGTTTTACATTAAACCTATTTATTATATGGTCTAAAGTAACGAAATCGCCATCAGAGGTATACATATCTCTTTTACAAAACAAGACTTATAAAATACACTAAATATCTGAAAAAAGTCAAAATCTATTTAAAAAGTTGTCATTAGACACGTAGAGGATGACAAAAATAAAACTTCAGTTTCCGAACTTGGTTTAGCCAATATCCGTTCACTATTTCTGATCGCAAGACATGCACATTTGTCACTCCAATGGATGCGAAACATATAAATAGGGCCGCTCAATGAGTGCACTAAAGAGGTGGGACGGTATAATTAGCAGTAGAGGTCAATTAGTTTGAGAGATGAACTACTCTGGTCCACGTTCCCCGTAACTAATCAGTCTCGAAAGAAAGCCATTTATACGTCGGAGCCCATTTTGCCCAAGGATACATTTCCGTCCGAAACACTTTGGACGCTCACTTCTAGAACAACATTCCAGATTTAGCTATATACAAAGTGCACAGATGGAGGCGTTTGTATTTTTTCTCTAAAGACCTGAGGTGAGTTCAAAACAGAAAAGCTTTATAGTTCAAACCATGATTAATCAGAAACAAGTAGAACGTCCTCACCTCCAAAAATTTTGATCAATCACGGATGATACTTTTCGGTTAAAACTTTTCGGGACCCAGTCAACATTTGATTGCACAAGTGTTAGGAAATCTAACAGAGTTTCTTACGAGTTCGCAAGACGGCGCGAGTGACACGTTGCTGTTGCGCGAGTACTGCGCTCAAGATTTTATCTACTAACGCACACTGGCAAAATGGTCGCCACTGTTGAATTATGGGAGAAAACTGCTAGAGCAAGAGCGACGCGGTGCGTAGAAATACGCCCACGACTGCATAGCAAACGGTATTGCTTCCATGAGTGTTTCGTCGTATCCTAAAATGTCCAATAGATGGGACACAATACATTACACCCATCCAAAAATGTGAAGGTGTCGTCTCTCAAAACTATTTGCAAAAAATCATGAACATCCGTCAAAGTACTCCAAAAATACAAAGGCAAATGTAAAAAAGCAACAAACTGCCACTACAGGGGTAGTCGAATCCATCCATCTGCTGCAAAGTTAATAGGAATACAATTACAAAAATTCAAGAACACCTTGCAAGGGGTTTAGGAGATACAGCCGTAGATGCAAAAAATAAACGTCATTAGAGGGCACCACAATAGTTGGACCCGTTTGAAAACCCACGTTAGTCATCCTCTTGTCAGCAGGAACACATCTGCTAATTTTCATGATGCTCCTCGCAGTTTGGCAGATACTAACAGAAGCAGACGACAAAAAACGGACTAAAAACAAATTGAAATGAGCACTAGTTGTTGCAGAATACGTCGAATGCATCACAAAAAGGAAACGTGCTGTTGTCTACATATTAGAACCTTGTTAACCAAATTTAATGAAAAAGCATCAAAGAACACTGAAGTTACAGAGGCAAATGTAAAAAGTATAACTGCCATTAGGGAAGACAGCTGCAGTTGGATTGGTCTGAAACTTGCCGTCATCTATTGTCATCTCAGTTGGCAACTTCATAGAAGTACACTTACCAAATTTAAAGATCCTGCAGAGCGTTTGGAAGATATAGGCAGACGCAAAAATTATTCCCACTAGGAGGCGCCATAGTAGTCTGAGTCGTCCGAAAATCATCAGCCATACTCTTCACAATAGAAACATAAACGCCAATTTTCAAAAACATCCTTAGAGTGGTTTGGTTGTCAGTGGGGCGGACCCAAAAACAGACTAGAAAACAGTAAAAATTGCCATTAGATAGCCCAAAAAATGTCGATTCCATATCAAAACGGGAATATGACATTATTTCTTTGATAGAAAGCTATTTACTAAATTTCATAAAAATCCGTCAACGAACTTCAGAGAGAGGAAAACGGGAAATTGAAATTGCCACGAGGGGGCACAGCGTTCGACGGATCCGTTGGAAAGTCGCCGTCGTCCTGTGTCAACTTCATACACTTGCCAAGTTTAACTTCCTGCAGAGGGTTAAAGAGATACAGCCATGGGCGCAAAAAACAAAACTGCCACTAGTATAGGAGGTGCCACAGTATTCTAAGTCGTCCCGGCCGCGGAAACGGTCAGCAGTCCTCTTCACAGTTTGAACACTATACGGCAATTTTCACAACCATCCTTAGGGTGGTTTGGTTGATAAAACTCAAAAACAGTAAAAATGGCCACCAGGTGGCGCAGAATATCTCAAATCCGTCCAAAAACGGAAAGGTGGCGTCATCTCACAAATTTTATGAAAATCCGTTGAGGACTTGTGAAGATACAGAGGTAAACCTAAAAAATTAAAAGTGCCACTAGGAGGCACACCGGTGGTCGGATCCGTCAGAAAATTCGCTCATACCGTCCTATCCATGAAAGGAACATATGTGCAAAATTTCATGAACATAATCAAATGGTTTTAGAGATAAAGCAGCAGAAGCCGGACACCAGACAGACAAACAGGGATGATATAATGCACATAGAAATCACTATTTCCATTTCCTAACCACAGATTTCTATTTGCAAGTGTTTTGCTAGTATCTTGAACGAATCTAGGTCTCTCACCCTTGTTCACCGTAAAGTTACGGTTGCTGTGATTGAGTGCACGTTCAGAAATATCAGACGACAACGAGCTCACTCTCAGACTAAATTTTGTGTTCCATCAGCCGAGCAGTAAGTTGCCGACCAGATTCTTCGAATAAGTCGTTATATACATAATTATGAATACCAACATCGTCTCAACGAAAGGAAGTCTTACTAGACTTTGCCTACATCGAAGAGTTTGGTTGCTGACTGGAAACACCCACGAAAGATCTTGGAGAAATATCTTGCGTCGTCGTCTGAACAATAAAACCAAATCAAAACCCTGACATTAATTTGGACTGGGAGTAACAATAAGGACATACGTAGAATTTTCAGACCCCGGATAGCGTTCAGAGAAAAATTTTCACTCATACTAGACGCCCTAACCCTGTGAAAAACGGAAACGAGTTGGTGACTTGAAACTTCCGAACAAAATAGATCGTTGTCAGACGGCAGATCGTAAATCTCAAAGGCTAGAACACGTTCTACAATTGTGCCTCATTTACATTCATTTGAATAAGATCTATCGAGCAGACGATCTTTCAGACAAGAAATGAGTTTTAGTCCCTGATGAACCTGTGTCCTTAACTAATGTAAGACTGAGACAGGACCTCACTTTCCGCCCGTCGACTAATGGAAAATGTGTCTTTGAAGCCAATCATTTGGCACATCGTACAAAAATTACACAAAAGTCATGGAGTGTCGAAATTTTCGAATGAACTTTAAAATCTTTTCCTTGGGTAAACTTGGTGTTCCAAATAAGCAGACGAAAGGAGAGAATATCTTAAGCAATGTTATCCCTTTTCAGTACACTTTCCATCAAGTTCTTCACAAATATCATTGTTGACGACAAGTCGCAAATCAAACATAAAAACTGCGTACGTGGAGTTCGAATTACAAAAGTGCGACAAATTAAAGTGACAGTTCTAATAGTTAATTACATTCAGCAAGTAAACAAGAAGTGTCGATGACATTGCACTGTTAAACCTCCATAGTTGAATAACACATCGCTGGCAGACAAAGTGGATATGCGGCACGATGCCCGATAAGTTTTTATGTAATCACCATCCAGTCTTATATAAAAACAGTGATAAACACTCGAAGGTTATTTCAACATCGAAGTAGGCCCTATTCTTTGTAACATACTGACGTGTGCATGCTATATCTTACCATAGTTCCTCCATTCGTAATAGTCGTCAGGTTCCATTTAGTGTAACCAGTATAATTTATATGGATATACCCAATGAAAAAACAAGCAAATGTATGTTTCGGTTACAACTTTTGTAACAGCATTCTGTATATTTTACAGGTTAAAACAGAACCTATTCTCCAACCTGAGAGCAAAGGTTCCGTCTGATTGTTACCTGCCGAGCATCACCATTCTAATGCAGTTCTCACGAATAATTACCGCGCCTCCTCTAATTTAGAAGAGTGAGAGAAAACAAGGGTGTATCCAGGAAGTTGTGTTAGATACATGTATAAATGAACGAAAACAAGCTACTCCCTACACTACCAGAATAAAATAAGTCAATTTCCAGTGGAAACTGTTTGTAGGCCATGGCTTTTGGTCTTTGGCACCTCTTAACCTGGGGACTGAAATATTTAAGAATGTCTTATGCAAAAGATGGCGATTGTCAGCTTCCCTTTGAAAAACACAGTTAACCTAAACGGCTAGTGTCACGTGATTGACTTAAAGAGGCACGGAACGCGAAAACGCGTAAAATACCTAGTTCTTGCGGATTCTAACGCAACAGTTATTCACTTTGAATATTGAAAGAATTTCAAGAAAAAATCGTCAAATTCACTATATTTGAAATACAGACGAAATAAAAACCCGTTCATCCCAATGCAGTTTTCAAATTTCCGCCCTAACAATATATATGCGCGCATCTGGCTGCAGCTTGTAATCGCAGTTACATCAAAAGTCAAAGGTCACATTTTCCATATAAGGGAAAGGTGTTACGTCTATGCCTTGCCACACGAAATAAGGAGACGTGTTTTGCCGTGTGGGAGAAAAAACCACGAAGTGACGAGCATTTGACAGATCGTTTTTTGAAATTTGAAACTAAAGGAAAATGCTTCAACATCACCAGAAATTCAGAATCTTTACGAACAACCCGTAAAATACCTGGTGAACAGTTTGACTTCTGTTTCAGTGACAGAGAACCACTTTGATTAATGCAACTGAGTCTATTTTTACGTTCTTTGCCACTTAAATACTTTCTGCGACCATCGTTTTGGGCAATAAAGCTGTATTCATAAAAATATCTAACGTTCGGTCATCCCCCATTCCTTTCAATTGTTTTGGACCATGCGACCAACTTGAATATAGCAACTTGTGAATCAAACACTAATCCAGCTAGACAAAACGCAGTTTCCCTATGTACATTACATGTTCATCGTCGTCACGAGCTTCACTCAGCTGTCGTATAGGCTTCTTAGGTAGAACTAAGAAATGAACTGGCGCCTGGGGATTGATGTCGCGAAATGCTACAGCCTGTAAAATATATAAAAATTCTATAAACTTCAAAGTTTGCACGGCGTGTCTATTGCTTTTCCAGGGTAACACTTTCAAATGCCACCTGGTACTTTAAAGATACTATTTACACTTCATTTTGTTAAAAGGTTCATAAAACGGATTGTAACGCAATCGACACTCAATCCCAAATAATTTCATTCAAAGCAACACCAACTATTTTCAAAATCAACTGAATTTGATAGGATTTTTTAGTTTATTCTTCATTTCAGGTCGTGATTATGCGCGATGCGTGGGCGAAACAATTTCGCCAACGGAAGATTTCGACTATGAGGATAAAAACGAAGAACTGTGGATGTCAACTGCTGCCGTGGTTGGATATAAAGTGAAATGTGTATTTTGAAGTTTGATGATTACACTTTAATTAGAGTTGATTAATAATTCCTGTGCAAAAGGGAATTTATTAACTAATGATTTTCATTTTTCATAACAAATCGATCAGCGTGCGTGAAAGTTGTAGTTTAACTTCTCACCTTCTTGGGACAAAACATTTCCCCGCGTATTTCAAGCTTGATTGATCTCAGGCTAGTTAAGAGGTTCGGTTTCCCCATCGGGAGAAAAGGCTTACAAACCAAGGGAAAGAAAGGTGCATTTTTAACAACTGTGATAGTCTCTTTGTAGGGTTGCGTCTCACTGCACTTATTTGTTTCAATCTTGGTGTCTGGTAGGAGGGTTTTGCTTAAGGCAATGGGAGGGAAGAAAATCGGTCGCAACCGCAAAGGAACAGTATCGCTTTTAGGGCAGAAACTCATTTTGTAATTGTTGTTGGATGGGGTGGTGTTCCAAAGAAGCCCCTTTAACGCCACGCCAACGGTTTCGACGTAAATCATGCTATTAAGCGGCATATTCCATTAAGCGGGCTTCGAATTGGCGGTGATCGTAACCGCTCTAGTAAGCTGATCATGCTAAGAGGATAGCCTCGGAGTACGACAGTTAAACAGGAAACGACTGACTTAATCCCGACGCAAAGATCTGATAAGGCACATGAATTTAATAAGATGGTTTAGGATAGTTTTTAGACATAAATAAAGCGAAGGTACATCTGCTAATAAACGGGTGAGAGTCAGTTTCTGATGACAGCATCCGGAAATATGACAATAAATCACCACATTATGCGTATTCTTTTAAATAGGTTTAATGGAGAATGGTTTGGTTTTGGACAGTAACCGGGATGTTCTGTTATCCGGTATGACATGTGAGGAGGCTTTACAATATTAACTTTTCCATTGCTTCCATTGTATAAAAGGCCAGTGGCCGGTTGCCCGAAACAGTCCCAAATAGGGACTCAACTAAGGTCCCTGTCTTTTTGTGTATTTATGTCTTTATGAACTCACAAATGCAATATTTTTCTATCATTTCATTTTTATTATGAGCTCCTATTTGATTAATAAAATTTTCTAATAATATTACTAAAAACTGAGCACAGAGTTCATTGAAAATTATAAATAGGGACTCAGTCCTGAAATTGGGAGTGTTGGATGAAAAGATCCCTAATTATTTCCAATAATATTGACAATTCAACGTAGAGGTCACTCTCGATTTGTATCAAAGTCACAATACAAGAAAGCGCAATTAATTGTTTCCACAAGTCCAAAAACACGCAGTAGATTTAGGGAACTTAGTTGAGTTACTATTTGGGACTGTTTCATGCAACCGGGCACTGAAGCCCATGGTACAATAATTGCATTCAGGTTCATAAAACGCATATAACATTTCCCTGCACAACATCTCTCTTCTTTTTAACAAGTAAACATGAACTTAACATTCACTTTTACAATATACCCTCATTATATGAATGAAATTTACCCAGGGTTGGAAATCGCCAAAACACATACGGCACGTACATCTTCCCGAGACCATGGAATGCGGCAAATAGGAAGAAAAAATGCGACTCGTCTTCAACACAGAAATGGTATATTCTATCACCACAGTCAATATTATTAATGCCCATCGTTCTTAACTAATAAACTGTGGTTTCCAAAATGAAATCGTGTATGGTTCTACTGCAAAATTTTCCTTTAACTTCGTTAAATATTAGCTTATACCAGAGCTATATAACAATGAAATACGTTGTTTTCGTGATTTCAATTCTCGCCGATGTCTACCAGACATTCCCTGAAATCAAGGTAGGTAGTTAAATACACCAAAATAGTTTGTCATTTACGCAGTGGAATTTAGCTAGTCAGCACAGCGTTAGGCGAAGGTTCCAGTTCGAATCCGCGCAGGGGTCGATTTCAATAAATCGACGTTTTCTAGCCGATAACGTCACTTCAGTTAAAACAAATCGTATCTAGCCTTTTTATGAACTGGCTGAAGCCTGTATAAATGTAGATAAGCTAAATAATTAATTGTTCATTCGAGTGGTTCATCGATGTAACTTTTCCTAACGTTGAGTAGGCCTAAGCTTGGACACTCAAAACACAGAAATGTCTTTAGAGAAAGGATGTCTGGAGTTAAGCTACTACTTTGACAATAGGTGGGTGGAGAATGAACTATGTACTCCTCCAGGATGTAACTGATCCTCACCGCATCCAAACGCTGTCTACTTCAACCGTCACTGCAGTCACACAGTGGACCTCCCCTCTGCTCCCTTGAGTTGAACCTGCTGTGAACCTGTCTGCTTTTAATTTAAATTACCTGCCTTTACGCAACTGCCTGTTGTCACGGTCTACTCTGTTATACAGGTTAGACTTGATTTCTAGTCTGGAAGGAATTGACTGTTTCTCAATTTCCTACTAGTGAGACCAAGCTCAAAATGTTGACTTGATACGTCGAGTCACTTTTTGTGCATGACGTCACTTTATACTCTGGTAATAGCCCAGAAATCACTTTTCATCTGAATGAAAAACTCCGAGTGGGATAATATCTTTAGCATGGCGTCATTTTGACGTCATTACGACGTTTTGGAGCCAGTGTGACGGCATGTCTATTCTTATTTCCGGGTCCAACTTACGTCACCTAAGATGACACGTTATCGCTAAACATCCGAATAGCGATAAATGGTTTGGATCAAAATTTCGTTTTTGGATAGCTGTCGGATTCCCAGCAGCTTCAAAGATAAAATATTATTACGATTATGTTGTATACGATATTGCCATTCAAAAGGGGTACCGACAATTTGGCGTGTTCTGATCGGAGGAATGTGGCTCAGTTTGAAACGCTATAAAACAGGAGTGTATCTGCGACATGACTTGAAATGATATTCTAACACTCCACAAAGATCGTGCTTTATTTAATGTAAAATCTGAAGAACAAGTCCTCTCATTAGCAAAACTTAAATTTAGCACTAAAGGAAAAATTAGTCACTCAGCGACCCGCCATCTTAGGAGAGAAATATTACGCCTCTACCTTCGTCCGGATATATTGGTCACAACAAATATTACGTGTCCACGACACGAGTGTTGCGAAAGTATGACACTGCTAAAATTTTGGTAACCCAAAAATGTTATGCAACGTCGACTCCGACTCTACGGAAATGTAGCCACCATAGAAACGACAATTGTGGAACGTTTCATTGCCTACTATGCGTGGATACGTAAACCGAGCCTGGAGTAACTATCTGAATTGCATTTCAAAAGGCACTTAGTTTAGTAGAAAGATATTGTATTTTATGGGCGAATTGACGAGCCAATGGCATTTGGGTTGTAGAACTGTGTTGAGCAGCAACGTTTTTCGATTTTCTAACAATACTTCACAATAAAAACAACATGTGACTTTAATAACGGATACACTTGATGATTACACCGCTTCCTCGGTGAAACACTGAAAGACCTCAATCGGAAATCCCACGGCGACAATTCATCTCACTTCATGCATGCGCACTCGCGATCCGGCAAATGGACACAATCTATAACTGGGAGGATGTTGTTTTTATTGATCAGTTGTTAAATCCCTTGAAATGTCGACTTGTTTGCAGGAAATTGCCATTATAATGAAACAGCATTAACGCGTGCATTTTCATGTATACCATGACCTCTATTAAAACCTTTTCGCCGGAACACGTCAGATGTATTAACGGTGTTACCGTGGCGATCTTCCCATTCTATAGTTACGAAACAGTCTGGCATGGCTAGACTGCAGCTTATTTTATCAATAACAAAAAATCACCTGATATCAGTTGAAGTAAGTAGTGCGTTTTTTTTCTAAGCTCAAACCAGGGTAGATAGAGTTCAGTAGGTGTCTCGCGGCTAGAAAAATCTACCCGAAATCACGTGTTCTCACTTAAAATACATGCCAATATCTCGCGTAATCTCGCGAGGTCTTGCTTTTCTAGCGAGGTCCTAGCGTTATTGAACTCTACCCAGCTTCGGTGGAGCTGTCTGTTAGTATCGACGAGGGGGGGTGGGGTTGTCGGTAGTGTTTTTTTAACTGGGTCACGAATGTGATTAACGGAATTGACAAAACACTTCGTTTAAGAACTAGCTCGGAAAATTTTGTGTGGTTTTTGAGGAAAAAGATAAAGAAATTTGACAAAAAATGATACAGGCAGCGCTAATTTCCTGTTTAAGGATTGTGAGGCGAAAGCTTAAATATGGGTCAGCGGGCAGGCACGAAACAAAAAATTACATTGCCTAATAGCCTGATTAGAATTCTGTATCCTAGTTATGTTGTACATTACAAGAAAATAAAGATCTCTAAATAATTTCGAGATATTTGAATGGCGGAGTGCCAACTTTCACTTAGACCTACACACGGAACTGAATATCGAGACAAGAATGTCTTTGGGGGGAGAATAAAATTACTTTAGTGACTAGTGGTAGTATCACGCACGATATGCCCTTGAGATGTTTAGCAAATTATAGCAGCATCTCAGGTTTGTCCACGAATGATCAATTCACAGCATTTTCCCGACAGAGTTGGCGCTGACATCACACTGAGCCATAACATAGGCTTGTCCATCGACAGAAGTAAAAACACTAACGCGTGTTTCTGAAACTTTTAGGGGCACAGTAAATTTGTGGGCTCTGCTGCCATGAAGGTAACATCGCCGGTTTGTCTCGCAATACCGACTAGCAAAAATAGATTCAATCAACGAATATACAATTTATTTAAATCGCGCAAATCATACCGGGAACCCTGGCCGGTGGTAAACGAGAGAAATATCTAGCAACACAATTACATTAAGAACACTCAGTCCACTGAACATCGTCTCCTGGTATTATTAATACCACAATCTATGGAACAAAGCCAACAACAAGAATGTTTCTGCCCACATAAAAAGACGTGACGCGTCCCCCATATGTCGTAATTTGAAGCCATCCGAGCGCCATACAATTACTAAAGAAGTAGTTCATATGACATCCCCAGCATAAGCACATGGGGATTCTGCAGTGAGGAAGCGAATCAAATGTGAGCTCCCCCCTTCCACCCGTCGAAATCTCCGCCTGTCGCCACCATTTTCGCCCCTCCCCGGTTCCCAGACAGTTCAGTTTCACTACCCGACACCATAGCCTGCACAGGGATTCATGATGTGAGTCAACATTGAATACACCTTTCTTGTCAGTTCAGTGGGGAGGGAGGTACTCTCACTCGACTCCATGCCTCTTAAATTAGATGTCAAACAAACACATCTACTGCAATAATGCTTGCCGTGAGTCACGACGATGTAAACGGCTCCCTACTGAGACAGGCTTTCGCCATAACACAGCATGAAACCAGTCTGCATTACAAGCATCACCTCAATGGATTCAATTAAGCTGTGCTACTGGAAAGGTCGTCCTCAGCATGCACACCGTGATGGTTAATGGGTCATCTCTTCGGAAATATTTGACTGAAAGAATTGTGATTATGCGACGATGTTACCAAATTTCAGTTATGTTCCGTATTCGACTAAACAACTGCAATGTTGATGATAGAAGCACAACTACGTTATGCAAATACGCTGCACCGGTGCGTGTTCCTTTTTCAATTATGTCATCCCAAAAAATTATAGCCCTACTAAACTCAATTCCTTTCGTTGAAAAAATGAACTCACCAAATCGTCCTCGTAGAGAAGTACCGACGGAATTTCCTTGTTTACTATCTTTGCAAAAATTGTGTTGCCGGAGAGCGGCTTCTCCTGAGCATCAGTCATCTCACCACAAACTGATACGCAATGATAAGTGACGAGCACTCAACAATCGCCGCTTTTTTACAAACAATCGATCTCATGTGCCAGGAGAGCTCATATGACAGCAATTGCCATCTATAGGGAATAATGCGACCGAGGGCATTTCTTCAAAACGCGACAAATTCTTCTATAATCAACCTCGGGTTCCAAAATGGGCATATGTTTTCATTTCACGAATTCCAGCGAATGCACAATGATACAGTTAGCCAAAAGCAAGTACCGAGGGGAGCTGACCGAGCCATTGGCAGATTGGCACAACAATTACCTGTTCAGTCATTCGTTGTGAACTAACCCGGAGCCAATGGGTGTTTCATTTAGTTGCAAAACGCAATCAATTGGAAGCATGTGTCGTTTTTGTTCTGTTAGGAAAAATGGCAACGTACTTGTAACAGAGCAAGTCTCCACTGAACATCAAAAATGTGTATTTCCTCTCATCAGGCATATGTTTCAGTTCAATTGCACATGATAACGATCAATTTTCTTGAAGGCAAAGGAAGGAAACACCCTTCTCCTAAGCCGGTCGCTAGCGAAGTACCCGACACATACAATCGCGCCCACATGCCCACGTAACAAAGGCGCACTGAGACGCAACAAAAACATTAGCATAAGAATAACTGAACATTTGCAACTAAATAAGAATAACAATAAGCGTAAAGTTACGAACGTCACATTCTGTTTACTAAAGGCCGAGTAATAAACTAGGGCTAGGGTCTTCTGTCAAAACGACTTGTGATTTGGGGTCTGATACTAGAGGGCGATTCCACTCATAACGGACAATGGGAGAAAAAATTGATCAATTGTGAAAATTTCTTTCAACCTAGACAAATAGGTGATACACTGATTGTTAAAATCTTTTGAAAATTTTCAATGCATGTATCAACTTTTGCCATATCTCTTTGCTTGGCTGGGAAAATTGTCTTTAGGGCTGGAAGGGACGTGTGCGCAAAATTAGATTTTTTTAATTCTTTTTTTTAAGTTCGACTTTGTGCATTTAATTTTAAATGGTTTCACTCTTTTTTGATGATGTAGCAGAATGCTCGTCAAATACAACACGCATTTTTTGATATTGTCAGACAACTCCAAACGCCACTGATGTACAGTACGCTAACTATTAAACAATTTGTTGTGGCTAAGATATCGATTCAGAAATTTCAGTAGTGTTTAAGCTGCATTGTTCTTTTGCAACTAGTAAATTAGTACAACCAAAACACATGGATTTGGCTTTTGTGCGAAATCATCACCTATGCTGGATATGAGCATTAAGATGTTAAATTTTCAACACTTTTGATTTAACATGTAAAACAATACACTAAAACCCTCACTTAGTAAAAACATAGACGAGAATAAAAAAAGACATTTTTTATTTGACAACAAAATGTGAATTACTGTTACCAATTGTAATAATTTGAATGATTTGCCAGTGTTAAATTTGGACTCGCCCTTAGCTTGTAATAATGACATACTGTCTGGGTCATGTAACAAAATTTGGACTCGCCCTTAGCTTGTAATAATGACATACTGTCTGGGTCATATAACAAATGGTTCTGATGCGCGCTCATGTAATAATAAAGGCGACTTTTAAAAGTATTAGAAACAGGACATGAATGTCTTTTTTACTACTAAGTGTAATGACAGACAATTGGTTCAACGAGGTTTAGTTGACAACATCGATGGCATTCATCATTTAGTAAAAGACACAGGTGTCGTATTGTAATGTGACGAAAAAGACATCAAATTACACTGAAATTTTGGAATATATGAGGAGCTAATAAAATCATTAGATGCTTGCCCATAATTTTTGCTTAGCTTTTCATTCAGCTAGTTAACTCATGTCTTCATTTCAAGTTTTAAAAGAGAAGTGTGTATTTAAGTCAAACTGTCACACAATTTATTGATTCACGAATTTCACGGATCACCCCGGCAGATATTTGTTCCTCTTCCTGTTGGGATCAATTCTTCCGGCCCTGGTCTGCAACAATTCCATGTGGTTTCTAAATGCTACTTTAACCTCCTTGAAGCTCAGCAGAAAAATAAAACGAATTTTTTAGAAACGATTGTGAGATCAATGTTTGCTGTGTCATAATATGTAAAATCTGACGACGTATGTGAATCATTTGGTTTGCAATCGCACAAAACACCGAATAGCAACGGTCAGTGACGACAGAGCAGGTGTGACAAAAATACGGAATAAAGTTACATATTGCTATCATTTAAAAATTCTCCGCATCGCGGCCTTTTCAACACAAAACGTGGCAACGCAAGTCTTCAGTAGAAATAGCACACTTGACACGCGTTCGTTTTTAGAACTCTTGCTATTTTGAACGCCAAAGCACATAAGGAAGATTTTTTTGTATGAACAAAACTTTTTGATTCGGATAATTTCCAAAAACTAAAGTCAATAAGTTCATTAAAATATATTTTGTTTTAATACTTTTATTAGAATGTGGTCCAATTGTCTAATTTTAACAAATTCAGTTTTGTCTAAAATACTTAGCGCATGCAATCTGTGAAGCAAAAACATTTATATTTTTCTACTGAATAAGTTCAGTGATTTTATAACTAAGTAATATTTTGTCATTTCAAATTCTTAGGTGTAAGACAAATTTTATCTGCTGCAAGTCTTATGCAAGTTGAAACAACAACTAAGCACATTTTTATTAGCCGAAAAGTTGTATTTTCGTGGGGGTGACGGACCAATTTAACGAACGTCTGTCACGCGATTTCTGACTTCATTGGTATTCAAAATTTGATTAATAGTTTTGAGTATCTGAAATTATTTACGTCAGTAACTACACTTTTGAGCGCATTTTTGTGACGGGAGTACGACCCCGTGAAATCCAGGAATTGGTCTTTGACCTCCAGAGGTCGTCGATGCGTCAGCTGTCAGTTGATATTTTTAGATATGTTAACTAGGCTTCATGCGACGCACGAAATTGATGCGCCATGCGTATTTTTAGTGTCACAAATCCACGCCCATCAAACTCACAAAAATGTTGATCTTCGATCCCCTTACTAGTGTTTCTGACCAGGCTTGCAATTTTTTCTTGCCGCGGGAGAGTGCGCTAGTTTTACCCACAGAAGCACAATATGGCTGTCTGGGTCCGCGATCTAATCTTTTTACTCGAGACCGAACCTGAAATTATCATTTGTCATTTTTCTGTTATAGCTTTGTGCTAACTCAAAGGTATGTGTCTATTATTCTGTGCTCGAATAAATATTGGCTTGCAAGGATAATTGCCTAATCCTAGTTTGCACTAATAACAGCAGCATTATGCTAAAAGTTCGATTCTAAACACGAAATCTCCAGTTGTTATTTGGATTCTTAGGTGGAATCATGACAAATTTAATCAATTGACACTAGGGGGCACATGTTTAACTTTTCAAGTTAATGACCATTAGTGTTGCACCGACTCTCTTTTACATTGAAATTTTCGTAATTTTCAAGTAATTAAGATTAAGAGTACTATTTATACCGGTATATATTTCTTTTAAAGACTATGTCATAGCCAGGACCTAGTTGGAAATAAGTACTGCATTCACAGAACAAGTTTTTGTCTACACTACTACCACTACTACCATACAAGTCCGAGTTAAAAAATGCTTGATAATTATGACGTCATCTCATCTCAGCTAGCAATGGTAATAATGCAGATGACATCATGCTACTGTCGCTGTAACTAGGGTGACGGCATCACGAACTGTAATCAAAAGTTTTTGGCAACCGAACATGGCCGCTAAAGAAGAAGACGAGAGCGGCAAGACAGGACACATGTGATGCACGAGGCAGAAGAAGGGTAAGAAACAAAACGGGAGAAACGCGGATAAAATAAGAAAGTTCAATACGCGCAGAAATGGGAAAAAACGCTAGATGAAAAAGCTTTGAGTAAGTATGGTTTAAGAACAGCTGACATAAAGAATTTGAAAAATAATAAACAGAAAAATAGACATAGACTGTGCAATTAATGGTAGTATAAACGTTAGAACGGCTACTAAAGGTAAGAATGATAGTTGTACAGACAAAACTGAAAACGTAGTTCTAAAATTATCAAATTTATTTGAACTCATGGGAAAAAATTAAATAATTAATCTTGTATATCTATCCTTCGTGACATTGCGAAGAGTAACATAGTGCTAAAATTGAAATTCTTGCAATGTATACCGTGCTAACTCGGCTTTCACTTTATTCCTAAAGTTAAGAGAATGGTACCTATTCTGCTTTCAAGAACGACGTTGGCTTGAAGTTGCTACAGTAGTTACTTAATCAGCATTACGTAACCAAAAGCACTAGGCAAGAAACAGAACTTCCTGGTGCCGGCGTGAAACACAGAACACCTCTGAAATTTAACAGGTCAGGGCATTTTCAGGGTTAACATTGTAGCAACAAAATTCAAGAATTGTCCAAACAAAATTCACCACGCGACACAAGTGATGCATAAGGCCTTCGCACAGAGACATCTGCATTCAGGTAAATCACGTGGGTCCTTTATCACAAGAAAGTCTCCACGCTGATGATCTGTTCTGCTCTCACTTTATTCAGATGTCAAGGAGGTATCTTTATTTATAAGCACCACCTAGTTATTATAAAGATGTCCATTATAGTCGACCATGCAGCACAGATCTACTTAAGAATCTTTATTTGTTTACCATTTATACTCCCATGAACTGTATACATGTATATTTAGGCTCATGCGCCTATATCCGAAACAATGTGTTCTATCAAATAAAAAATACCCAATAGTTCTGTACATAGATACTGGTGCCTAGGCTTCAGTTAAAGGCACAAGCGTCTATTCCTTATCTATATGCAAGCGTTAAACTGGATACTTTTGCATGTCTTTTGTAAAACCGTAGATGAACTTTTCAGTTACACAGATGTTAAAATGAATACACGGCAACATAAACCGGATTTGTAAATTGATCAGTCACATTTTATCTGGTAAAATGTATAAAATATTGCGTGAAATGTATCGCAACGTGAAGTCGTGTGTCTAGGTAAACCATTGTCATTGTCATTGTCTCAGGGACAGACTTCACTGCACATTGGACAGGTCCACAAGTGCTTAGTCCTTCTCTGGAGCAGCCAAGAAAGAGTCACACTGCTGATGGTTCCCATGTTGAGCTGGTTCATCCGGGATCTACTTTCTCCACATAAGGTGGTTCTGATGCCGCTTCCTGTGACAACATGAAGCTCAGTTAGTCTTTCCAGGATGGTGCTTTCTGAGGGGGCCTCCATCTGCTGGTCTTTCAGTGCCATCAAAACATCCTTCTCACTCCAAGTGACATCTTCCAAAAGTTCTGCCTTTCCTGCCAGGTCATCTGCTCTTTCATTCCCCGTCACTCCAGCAGGTCCAGGGGTAAACAACCACATCAGGTGTTTCAGCCTGCTTCCTTCTATTGCTTCCTTCCATTCTGGTTTAATGAAGGCACACCAATATGGTGCAACCACGGTTTTATTGTCTAAGGGGAATAAGACAAGGCTGTCAGGTTTCACCTTTTTATTCTCAATATATTTAAATGATCTTGAACGCAAGTTGAAGACTAATAATGATGCCGATGTGTCATTAGGTATGTTGAGTTATACTACTTGCTATTTGCAGTTGACCTGGCGTGCGTTCAGTAAACGCTAGGACCTAGCTAAAACTTAGTCAAAGTCACGTGTTCTCGTATGAAATGCACGGCAATATCTCACGTTATCTCACGAAGTCTTGCTTTTTAGCGAGGTTCTAGTGTTACTGAACGGGAGGCTGGTTGTATTCTCTAAGACTGACATTGAATTACAACGGACGATTAAGAAAGTTGAAGTGTATTGTAAAAAATGGAAACTAGTTATTAACATGCCAAAAACAAGAATTGTGGTATTCAGAAAAAGAGGATACTTACGTAATTATGAATAATGGTTCATTAATGGAGAACAATTCATTGTTCAGGCGAGTTACAAATATCTCGGTATTTATTTTACTACTAAAAGTGCCGTGTGATCAATAACAAATTCGAATTTAGATAATCAGGCTGGAATAGTCTTGTTTTTGTTGAAAAAGTATATGATACAATTCCAAAGAGTTCCTGCAAATGTTTTGGTTATAATTGTTCGCTACTAAAATATGTCCTACTGTTATGTATGGTTTGGAAGTGTGGGGTTTTCACAGTGGCCCAAATGTCGAGATTCTTCAAAATAAATTTTATAAATTCGTGTTAGTTCTAAGGCAATTTGCCCCAAATTCAGCAGCCAGGGGTGAGCTTAGCAGGTATACAATGATGTTAAGGTTTGTTAGGATTGTTAAATATTGGTTGAAGTTGTTGAAATTGTTCCAGAATAGATATATCTCATGCGCGCACCCGGACGGATCTCGAACGAGCCCCCTCATTTGGCGAAGTGAGCAAAAAGGTCCGCCTCAGAGAAACAAAAAATCCGAAAAAGTAGAAAACGAGACAGTTTACTAAAAAGGCAGGAACTATCAAAATTCTGAGAATGCACAATTCATAGCTCTGAACGTACCCCGTGAATCTTATTAAAAAGTCCACATTTTCAATAATTCGAGCCCCTACTTTTTTTAGGCTGGGTACGCGCATGTACCTACTCATGACTTTGAGAAAAGAAATCGTCATAACTGGGGTCTCCGCGCTTTAAACCCACTTTTCAGGACTAGGTTTGGTATTGTGTGGGTCAGTCAAGCAGTTGTAACGAAGAGTTATTTGTTTAAAAATAGACTCGTACTAGATAATGTCTAAACAAAAATATTAAATCACAGCTCTTGCACGCTTTAGATGTTCAAATCATGAACTAAAAATCGATACTGGCAGACACTTGGGTATACCAAGAGGTCAGCGTTTCTGCTCTGTGTGTTCTGACACTGTTGCGGATGAAAATCGCGTTTTATTAGATTGTCCAGTATATGAAGATCTTAGCTTGATATTTGTCTTACTATTAATAACTTCATTTACTTGATGAAGTCTTGCAACGTCTGGAACTTAGCTCGTTTCATTCACAAAGTTTTTATTGTGCATAGTTTAAAATTTAATAGTCAGTATTATGTCACCCACTTTATTGTTAAATACGCGGTTTATTTACTTTCATACTGTATATGAGACGGAGGCCTATAGATGGAGTCAAACCTGGCTCATTTAAAAATTTTGCGTCTTGGTTTTACTCAAGACATAAGCACCCCGGCGATTCATGCACCTAATTTCCGATAAACTCACAGCTTTATAGCAATGCCCCTGGATATTTATGAGCACAAACGTAGTAAAACTGAACACACCCTGTAAAAAACACCTAAAAACAATGACTAATCTTAATAACTTGATAACAAAAACATCAACGAAACTGTGTAACAAAATGATGCCATAAAAGTTCTTTGCACCCTTTTAAGGAGTGCCAGGAACTTTTGTGGCGTCATTTGAAGTAATATTTAAAAATATTACTTAAAATTTTAAGAATATAAAGCTAAGCAACCGCAAAATTTGTATCACAGGAAGACATCAATTCAACTGAGCTGAAAATTGCAACAAAGCTGATGACATCACGCAAATACACGATGACATCATGCAAAGGCGATGACATCATTCATTGTAGTCACAGAACATGGCAACCTCCCATGGAGACAACAACAACAGAAATGACAAAGAAGAAAATGTACAAGAACTAAAGGGCTTGAATACTGTAGAATGAGCAGCTGTCGGCACAGGTAAGATAACTTTGTTTACCGCCACACGCCAGGAAAAACTATTAAATTCTGAGGCTTAAATTTCAATTCACTTAATAGCCGAACAAAAACAATTAGAGGCGTTTGGATGAGTTTCATGGGTAGAAAAAACCTGAAATGACCATACTGAGCGACAGAGAAATCCTAGCATTCACAAAATCAAGACGCAATATACGAAAAAATACTGGGAAATAGAAATAAGAACAAAGAAGCTGGTCAAAGAGAGTCTCTCCACCGCTGCCCCGACTGGTCGTGTTGCACCAGACTGTGTGAAAGTTTGAACACAGCTTTAGATCTTCACACAGAGATGAGATAGTTGTCTTCCTAAGTGTATGTTTCTGTGTCAGGATGATTACTAAATTTGCTGTCATTCAGGTCTACAGGATAAATAAAGACATGAATGTAGTGAGCAGAACAGTGATCCTGGTACCCAGAGATATACACTACAGAGGTTCTTTGGAATAAAGGAATTCAGTAATATCATGTGTCAAAAAGACTGTAACGCATCAATAATCAAATCAAATATGGCCAGCATCTTAGTACATGAAAACAAACCTATGAAGTAACAGTACTGTAATTTTACGAGAAAATCTTTAAGAAAAAAGAAAGAATTGAATAGAACAAAAGAATAACAAATGGCTCAATCAGGTTAACAGGTACTCACAGCAATGTGAAAAGACACTGATCAGGAGAAAATACCAGAAGCTCTGTATGAGAACGAAAAAGATTGGGAACAATCAAAAATAAATTATGAAGAAAACAGAAGATCAAACAGGAAGTTTTTAAAGAAGGACAACATATGGATCCCGGGTAAGTAAATGCCTGCGTCATCATATTTACAGATACGCATAGCATGTGAATAACCTGACAGGCCTCAATAGAAATATTTAGATCTTTGATAAGAAATCATTCACTGTTTATCTTTTCTCAGAACATCTACTAAAAATTTGTCCAAAAAGAAATTCTCCACAGCTGCCCCGACTGTTGGTGTAGCATCCGACTGTGTGAAAGGTTGAAGGAAGCTTTAGATCTTCACACGGAGGTCAGGCAGTTGTCTTCCTTGGTGTGTGTTTCTGGGTCAGGATGATCACTAAATCTGCTGTCATTCAGGTCTATTCGATAACTAAATAAAGACATGAATGCAATTAGCAGAACTGTGCTCCTGGTACCCACAGACAAAACACCTGAGAATCTCTTAGAAACGTGAATATTAGCAGTGTCACGATTACTCAAATCACAGAAATGGTCAACTTTGCAGTAGTCAGTAAATAAACAAGAGAAAAACAAAACCCACCTCATCTGAGATGTCACAAGAGCAGATGAAATAGAAGAGTAGTCGAAAACTGTTTGACAAAAATAGTTTGGTTGATTATTCCCTTAAATGAAACTGAACAAAGCAGTCGAAGAAGTACTAAAAACAAATATAGCAGAGGCAAAGTCACTGTTCTGCTTCATCAGGCTAACAGGTACTCACAGCAATGTGATAAGACACTGATTAGCAGAACATAATAGCCTGTAATGTTTTGATCGGAAGAAACCAACTGGAAACACACAGGATTGAATTCACAAGAGTCAAGAACACAGACACCCTCAGAAAAAACATTGAGCTCAACAAAGGGAAAAATACACATCCTCTCAGTTGTTTTGGAAAACAAGAACTTCTCAATGAGTGAAAAGACAGCAACAGACAGTAAAAGACCGTATATCTTTGAAAATAGTTCACCTGTAGACATATTTTAAAGAACAACAGTAAGAGAGCAGCCACAAGGGAAATTCCCCCACAGAAGCTACGACTGATAAAGTGGTAATTGACTGCCTGAAAGGATGAAGGAAGTTTTAGATCTTCACACGAGATCAGACAGTTGTCTTCCTTGGTGTATGTTTCTGGGTCAGGATGATCACTAAATCTGCTGTCATTCAGGTCTACGTGATAATTAAAAAAGACATGAATGCAGTGAGCAGAACAGTGATTCTGGTACCCAGAGATTTACACTACAGAGTTACATTAAAACGCAGGAATTCAGTGATATCATGTGTCAAAAATACAACACATCAATAATCAAAAATCAAATGTGGCCAATATCTTAGTACATGAAAAGAAACCTATGAAGTAACAGTACTGTAATTTTACGAGAAAAACTTTAAGAAAAAAGAAAGAATTGAATAGAACAAAAGAATAACAAATGGCTCAATCAGGTTAACAGGTACTCACAGCAATGTGAAAAGACACTGATTTGCAGTAAAGACCAAAAGCTCTGAATCAGAAGAAAAAAGATTGGTAGCAATCAACAATAGATTATGAAGATAACAGCAGACCAAACAGGAAGTTTTTAAAGAAGAACAACATATGGATCCAGGGTAAGTAAACGCCTGATTCGCATGTAAACATGTGAAAAATCTAACAAGCCTCAGTAGAAATATTTTGATATTTGATAGCATATCATTAATTGTTTATCTTTTCACAGAACATCTACTAAAAATTTGGCCAAAAAGAAATTCTCCACAGCTGCCCCGACTGTTGGTGTAGCAAGCGACTGTGTGAAAGGTTGAAGGAAGCTTTAGATCTTCACACGGAGGTCAGGCAGTTGTCTTCCTTGGTGTGTGTTTCTGGGTCAGGATGATCACTAAATCTGCTGTCATTCAGGTCTATTCGATAACTAAATAAAGACATGAATGCAATGAGTAGTACTGTGCTCCTGGTACCCACAGACAAAACACTTGAGAATCTCTTGGATACGTGAATATTAGCAGTGTCACGATTACTCAAATCACAGAAATGGCCAACTTTGCAGTAGTCAGTAAATAAACAAGAGAAAAACAAAACCCACCTCATCTGAGATCTCACAAGAGCAGATGAAGTGGAAGAGTAGTCGAAAACTGTTTGACAAAAATAGTTTTGTTGATTATTCCCTTAAATGAAACTGAACAAAGCAGTCGAAGAAGTACTAAAAACAAATATAGAAGAGGCAAAGTCACTGTTCTGCTTCATCAGGCTAACAGGTACTCACAGCAATGTGATAAGACACTGATTAGCAGAACATAATAGCCTGTAATATTTTGATCGGAAGAAACCAACTGGAAACACACATGATTGAATTCAGAAGAGTCAAGAACACAGACAGCCTCAGAAAAAAACATTGAGCTCAACAACACAGGGAAAAATACACATCCTCTCAGTTGTTTTGGAAAACAAGAACTTCTCAATGAGTGAAAAGACAGCAAGAGACAGTAAAAGCCCGTATATCTTTAAAAATAGTTCACCTGTGTGTCGACATATTTTAAAGAACAACAATAAGAAAGCAGCCATAAGGGAAATTCCCCCACAGAAGCTTTGACTGCTGTCATTCAGGTCTACGTGATCATTAAAAAAGACATGAATGCAGTGAACAGAAGAGTGATCCTGGTACCCAGAGATTTACACTACAGAGTTTCTTTGGAACGCAGGAATTCAGTAATATCATGTGTCAAAAATACAACACATCAATAATCAAAAATCAAATATGGCAAATATCTTAGTACATCAAAACAAACCTATGAAGTAACAGCACTTTAATTTTACGAGAAAAAATTTGAGAAAAAAGAAAGAATTGAATAGAACAAAAGAATAACAAATGGCTCAATCAGGTTAACAGGTACTCACAGCAATGTGAAAAGACACTGATTTGCAGTACAGATCTAAAGCTCTGTATCATAAGAAAAAAGATGGGTAACAATCAACAATAGATTATGAAGATCACAGCAGACCAAACAGGAAGTTTTTAAAGAAGGACAACATATGGATCCAGGGTAAGTAAACGCCTGATACGCATGTAAACATGTGAAAAATCTAACAAGCCTCAGTAGAAATATTTTGATATTTGATAGCGTATCATTCATTGTTTATCTTTTCACAGAACATCTACTAAAAATTTGGCCAAAAAGAAATTCTCCACAGCTGCCCCGACTGTTGGTGCAGCACCCGACTGTGTGAAAGGTTGAAGGAAGCTTTAGATCTTCACACGGAGGTCAGGCAGTTGTCTTCCTTGGTGAACGTTTCTGGGTCAGGATGATCACTAAATCTGCTGTCATTCAGGTCTATTCGATAACTTAATCAAGACATGAATGCAATGAGCAGTACTGTGCTCCTGGTACCCACAGACAAAACACTTGAGAATCTCTTGGAAACGTGAATATTAGCAGTGTCACGATTACTCAAATCACAGAAATGGCCAACTTTGCAGTAGTCAGTAAATAAACAAGAGAAAAACAAAACCCATCTCATCTGAGATCTCACAAGAGCAGATGAAGTGGAAGAGTAGTCGAAAACTGTTTGACAAAAATAGTTTTGTTGATTATTC
>NMRA01000966.1:68507-86809 GCA_002633005.1 Phoronis australis | reverse complement strand
GATCCTACAAAATCTTAATCAACTCTGAAATCAAATGGCCGAAGAGTAGTACCTCAAACACAGAACAGGGAGGTCAACAAGCTGAACATAACAATATTTCGAAATAATGGAAAGTACTATAATGCGTCCACATATAAATAGGTTGGCGCATAAAAAAAATTTCCAAGTCTGTCAAAGGCAGCACACACTTTTTACAATTAGGAAAGACATTGGGCCTCGAAAAGCTTAAAGCAGCTGATAACATACCATCTATACCATCTATCAAACATCTAACTACCTTTGTTTTGGGAATTAACCTAACTTGGTCTTAACTTACTCCTTACTCCGATTAAAGATACTTAATGGGCTTGGTGAGAATGTGGCTATTGGTTGAGATCAGGCTCAACCACTCAGCTTGCTTTGGCAGGTCATGTTATGAGCCAATCATAACCTCAAGCACTAACAAACTACCATTTCTTTGCTAGCACATAGTAATATCGTAATATCGTAAATTGTTCCTCATCTGAGTAAGTATCAAGTTGACACTAATTTTCAAAGCAGTGAGATGTATAAATCAAATGCTGTTTGAAGAATGCAGACTGGTTTAAAGCCGGTTTAAAATGTTATTGGTGAGAAAAGGTCCTTTAGAATGACTTGGCTAATGTATGCTAAAACTACAGAGTGAAACGGTTCAAACGTTTTAAGCACAAATGCCTGTATGTGAGGGTGTTTTGTAGATTTAAGAATGCATATTTAAGATAACTTCTCTTTAAACACATCTTAGAAAGTGCCCTGAAAAGAAACCTGTTTGCCAGTTGAAATTTCATGAAAATCTGTCAAGGAACTCTAAAACATACGGAGTCGAACAGTAGCAGATTTAAGGGGAAGGGGGGCCAAGGGGGCCATGGCCACCGCTAAAATTCTCCCAGGTTCCATTTGGCAGTTCGGGGATGCGAATGTTTGATGGTTAAATCCTGGCTAATTCTCTGCCCTGGCCCACCTAACTCAAAATTCTGGATCCACCCCTAGCTAATTTAAAAAGATTAAAATTGCCACAAGGAGAAATAGCTGTAAATGCATGCACATAAAAATGAGAACAGAAACGATCCTGGATATTATAGAGGAATTGCCTTGCTACAGTTCACAGGTAAAATATTTTCAAAAGCGATTCGCAACAGATTACATAAAGAGTTGTCTGATAATGAGATCATAAATGAGACTCAGGAGGGTTTCTGTAAAGGTTACTGCACTGTAGACAACATGTTTGTTTCAAGTACACTCACTTCTAAATACATTTCTAAGCAGATAGGAAGACTTTATTGCCTGTGTATTTTCATAAAGTGTTCGACTGGGTCTGGCGGAATGGACGGATTAAAACATAAGATTATTAGGAATAGTATTGGAGGGATCTTTCGTAATTCTTGAGAAAATTTATGTGCGATTGGACAATGACGGACTGGTGACAGGTTACTTTGCCTATCATTTGGAGGTGAGACGAGAATGTCAAATGTCACATTTCTTATGCCCCTTATACCAGAATGACCTTGAATAAACTCAATAAAACAACTGGGTCACCAGTAACCGTAAGACTGTTAAATTTATTATTTTACTGTTTGTGGACAACTTGCTAATATTTTGCACAAACTGCAATTTCCTTACAAAAACAGATTAACCAACTCTACGTACATAGTAAGAGGAAATCGCGTATCAATACAAAGGGTATTTGTGTTATGAAGAAATTTATACTGCCGACATTCTCACGTGTTCACTATTTTAGTTGAAAATATTTGACACAAAAACTTTACCTAGTCTGATGTAAGGGAGCGAGCTTTGGGGCTTTCGCAAAGGTGTTGCTAGTAAGAGGGTTCAAAATAGATTTAGTAAATTTTTGTTGAGTCTTGGTACCAACGCGAGGTGAACTGGGCAGACTGACTGGGATAGTAAGCAGATTAGCCAGAATTGAGTTTGAATCATAAAAACTGGTTAAAATTATTAAATTAATCTTATTACAGATACATCAGCGTATTCTATGAATTCCAGTTAGAAATGGTTGAAAGACAAAAGGAATGCTAAAAACAAAATGTTTCTACAGGTTTTGGTATTGTGTGATTTGACTAGGATGGAGTCAATAATATAGAATTATTGAGGCATTTATACAGCGTTGCTTAGATATTGAATATTGAAAGATAAAAACAGATTGCTGATATTTCTAGTCATATAAGCCAGTTATAAGTTAAAAGTTATATAAAACTAATTTTCCTATCGAGAATTGTAGTGTATGTAACAGGTATAGAATCCTTCAGAAATATTCAAATTATGGCTCAATTTAGATAATATACGCAATTTCATTTGAGGTTTGTGGTAGGAAGATGGGAAGGTGTCGAGCGTGATTTGTGAGATGTTGTCCCTAATGTAATTTGAACTGTGTGGAAACTTCTCTAGTATTTTATTCTTCCGTTAACTTTTTTTGTTCGCAAGCTCCAGGTCACATTAATTTTCTAATCCGATCATCATGAAATTTCCAAAAAATATACCTTGTAAATGGCTCGAAATCCGACACAAGATGGGGCAGTGCTGGCCATTTGCTATTTTTTTGGTCTGCTGAGCCATAGTTCCCTTGTCTTTGGACGGTATTTAAGCATTTTTTCTGTGGAAAGACCATTTCAGGGACTATTGGATGTGTGCCACCTGTTATCATCTATGACATACCGTTCAAGTTGTTCCAAAATATCCCCGGATTGCTCTTGAATTGTGTTTTCATGACATATCTCAAGCGTAGAAAGATCTCAGCAAGTGCTGTCTGCACACTGCCATCCATTTTTCTCTGTGGCCTACTTTTTCAAGTTATTCAAGGTCGATTGATCATGCCATGTTTCTTTTACATTACTCAAGCGTCAGTAATTTTGATTTGGTGAAATGAAATTTCTCCAAGTCTGTTACTTTGTCATAGAATTTGTTTGTTTCTTTGTTGCATGCCACAAGTCACATTTCATGGTATTTTGGTTAAAATTGGAAGCAAGATGGCATTGTGACAGCCATTTTTCACTATTTATTGTTTTTCTAGGCCTTACTGTTCTCAAGTTATTCAAGAATTTCCGACGAGAGGTCTACGATTAATTGAGATTTTGTGCCGTACCATCGGCATTCCCGGTATGTGAATAAATCGTTTCAAGCATTATCAGTAACTTGAAACCCATTTCTCGCTGTAACTTGCCGCTCTCAAGATATTTGAGATTTACAGGTCAGATGACTGTTCTTATAGAGCAATTCGTTGACTTATAGTCTTCGTGTTAAGTATTACACTTTTCAGGAAATTTACGTAGTGTTAAGGTGAAATGAAATTTTTTCAAATCTTTTACTTTGTCATAGTGTTTGTTTATTTTTTGTTTGTTTCTTTGTTAGCACATTACAGGTAGCATTTCCTATCTAATCAGGGTGGAATTTACACTATGCATCGTGAATAGCTGGAAGCCTATCATTGCCAGCATCATCATGGACGTCTTGATTGTGGTCAAGACGATGGTATTCTTGTTTTTGTCATCAACCTCAATTGTAAGTTCTTCATTTCATTTCTCCAGGTGTAGCTTGATCCGGGCGCTTCCATTTATTACTTTACCTTGGCACGAGACAGATCCCCTTGTTGCAGTTATGACTAGAGAGAGAGCTTGACAAGACATTTGATATCTTAAAATTTGGATATTATTTTAATTTATAAAAGCAGAAGAAAGAGGTCAGCTAATAGCTTTTAAATGATTCGAAAGAAACCTGGTACAATGTGTGAATCCTTGTAGTTGTTTGCACTGAATTTTGAATTAGTCAGTTTGTTCTTGTGTACAATTTGTGACGGGGGTTGGAGACCAATATACTTGAATTAAATGATGATTTGATTTGGAGAGCTCATGGAATAGATTGCTCCCAACCACAAATGATTAATAACAATAACTACTGGAAAAGTACAATGGAAGAGGTTCTGATTACTGTCACCTTATCTTATGTCAAGATTAAGGCCTGACAAGTTGGACAGCTCAGCCTCAGAAAAGTTGATCTTGAGCAGTCTGCAAAAAAACCCTTGGATACCAAGGATCAAATTTCTAACTATAATAGTAGACCAAAAAAATAACATATTCTTAAAATCCTTGATGATCACAGAATCTTTATCAGTGCACAAAAAAATGACCAGATATTTGTCATCATGAGACTGCACTTTTTCAACAAAACTGTGCCTGGGATTTTCAGCCTTTCAGTCCTCAATTGAAAATGAAGAGGTCGACTTCCTTTGATTTGACGTCAACAGACTTGATTGTTGACAGCTGAGCTTTCAGGCTAAACAGCATTAAAAGACAATCCCAAACACGTTTAATAGTAAATAGAATAAAAAAAAAACAACGAAATTTGCATGTTTCCTGTGAACCAATTCGTGTTAATAGTAAATACGGCATTTAGTTTCTACAAACTTGTGATTTTTGAAAAAAAAAACAATCACGTGATTATGAAAATCTGAGCATTGCTTTCGTGCATGATAAAGTGCTGCGATTAGCAAACACTTAAAAAATATAAAGATTGAAGCATCTACTATAAAGACTTCAAAGCTGTTTTCAAAAAATTTAATCTTTGGTAACGAAGGTAGCTTATTACATAAAGAACAAAACTCAAGTGACTGAATGATTGAATGATTATTGAATTAGTTAATCTATACCTGGCAACAGATATTATTTCTGCATTGACAAGTAGCAAGGGCAATTTAAAAGTGTAGTTACAGCTGCGTAAATTTGATATTTTAACAAAAAACTACAAATCCTTGCTAACCTTGCAAAACATGTTTTTCTTTGAATTTCTCAAATTCCTCCAGATAAATCCATTCCATCATCCAAATTCTTCAATTCGACTCCACAAAATTTCCTCCAAATTTCAATAACAAACTAAAAACATTTTCAAAACAAATTGTGAAGTAGAAGCATGGCAATAAACATTTTGTTACATGAAACTTTTACTTTCGGTCTGCACTGCCTAACGGAAAAATGAACACTTAATTATTCCTACAAGTCCATCATACCCATAACATCTCATAGCTTACACAAGCTGCATTCAGACCGACTAAACCCAATTGTAACTTTCCACAGTTTTAATTGTTATGAAATAGTTACTGTTCACATAGAAAGTTACAACTGTTGTAACCCTAGTTCCTAGCTTCAGTCACAAGATGTCAGTTCTATCGCTGTTCACTTCACCCCCAGTTAGTGCCTTGGTGCGCCTTTGATGCCAATAAGATTGCACAGCAGCACTACCTACTGAGTAATAACTTTTTCAACTGCAACGGTCACGGTCAGTCACAACAGTTAAAACCTCTTGCTAAACCAACCTCACAAAGGATTACAACCTTGCTACAGTTACAACTTTCAAAATCTGTTTAAAAGTGTGCAGACCAAGAGTTATAACCTTTAAAGCATAACTTCAACGAAATTTTGTTACTTTAGATAGATTGGGCTAACAAGGTAGTCCTGGCAAAACCTTAGCAAAATAAGAACATGCGAGTTTAATCACGCAAAGGTAGGCTCGTCAAATGATAGGTGAAGTTGTCTTTTTTCTACATTACATCACCGCGAGATCTCAGCACACAAAAACAACAAAAAACAGTTCATTGAACAGGGGTCTGATTAGAACACCATTATGTGCATTATTCGCAGCTGTTTCAATTAAAAGGTGATTCTGGTGGTGACGTAGACATTAAACCAAGCCAATACGCCTAACAATTCATTACATTTGGCAATTTATGGCACAAGTGGGCTCAGAGGGATGCTCTTAATATACTGTAGGAACCAATTTTACAAGTGTTACCGGTCAAGATAGGCTATCAATAAGTCTTATAAGTTATAATCGCTTTGAACACAGTAAAAGTAAGCAGTAGTTTTTTACTTGTTTCATAAGATAAGTAGCACCAAATAAATGTTTATTAATTTAATTGGGCAATTCCATTTGTGACGGACGTACAATCAGAGAACATTTTGATCAACTGTGAAAAAAATGTTCACCCTAGGAAAATAATACAGCAATTGATAGGTCTCACTGATAGCTTTCAAAGCATGTAAAAACTTTTCCCCTATCTTTTAATCCGACTGAGAAAATTGCCTTTAAAGGGGTGTAACGGATGTACGCAGAGAATTTGAATTTAAAAAAAATTTAACGTTAAGTTTTTGTGAGTTGCATTAAGTTACAATTTTATGTTTTATATGATGATTTAGTGGAATGTTTGCAAAATACATTACACTAATTTTTTTGATGATATCTGCAAAGAAATTTTTGTCTAACAGCTCCATATATGTTAAGTTACTGTAACGGACGTACGTGATGGACCTATGCTCTGAATTTCTAGTGTTAAATTGTTTGTTGTGACTAAGATATCAGTTCAGAATGATTCAAAATTTTGCAGTATTTAAGCTATATTGGTCTTTCACTACTCATTCAATGTTACTTAATTAAAATGTACCGATTGACCTTCTGCACAAAATCATCACAGTTAGGGCTATACTAGGAATATACTCTAGGATTTTAACTTTTCAATGAATTTGATTAAAGATATAAAACAATCTAATACAATCTTCACTTCCTTTTGAAGAGGGAAAGCATTATCGATGGGAATGAGAGTGATCATAATCATTTTGTATTTGACAGCTGTTAGTTATCAGGAAAATCTATTTTTAAGCGTTAATTAGAACACTAATTCAAAACTAATAAGTAAATATGACAGTCAAAATATAAAATGTGAAATAAATTTTGAAACATTACTAATTACTCATGAAAATGCATTTTTATTAATTGTTTTTAAATTATAACATGTCCTGTGAGTTTGTACAAAATTATTCTCTGGTCCATGCTGTCGATGGTTGTGATGCATGACCATGTAAGTAATAACTGTGATGTTTTTAAAGTATTAGTAACAGGACTATGGTTTAGTGAACATCATCGACTTTTGGCATTCATATTTTGATTCAAATCACACGTGCTGTCTTCCAGTGTGAAAACAAGACATTTTAAACCAATTGCATTTAGGATTATGATTTAGGAATATGTAGAGCTAACTTATCAGATGCTGGTTTCTATTTAGTGATTATAATGATTAGGTTTTCATCCAGCTCTTTAACTCATGTCTTCTTTTCAAATTTAAAGAGAGGCTTTAAATAATGCCACATCACAGTACGAGCAAGTACAATTATGAATTTCTTGATCCACAATGGCATTGTTTTTTAGTTTCAGAGAATATTCCAGCAGATATTTATTCTTCTCTTGGTTGCTACTGTTCTTCTCGTGGTCTCCAACAAGTTCCTCTATCCTTTCTAAATGTGGTTTAATCTCGCTGAAGCTCAGCAGAAAAAAATTAGTCCACTTAAATTCTTAAAAAGGTTGAAGGATCAAAACTATGTAAGACGAGACAATGTAATCATTTGCTATGAAATAATTTCATACAAGCCACCCAATGACCCAATACACTGAAAACAAAAAAGAGTGCCTACAGCCAGTGAGGGTGTGTCAAAAATGCTCAGTAAAGTAGGTGACAGATTCCTACCGCTTGAAAATTCCCCGTATTGGCTTTTTCAACACAAAACACAGCATAGCAGGTCAGAGCAGAAATAACATGTTGATTTCAGTGCAATAGCAACTTGACATGTATTCCTTTAGGTCTCTTGTTATTTGCATATACTATTGGCTGAAAAATTGCAATTTCATGGGTGTGACGGATGTACGTGATGGACGTACAAATTTGTTGTACGTCTGTCCCACAATTTCTGACTAAACGAATAATCCCCCCGAGATCCAAAATTTTGGACAATAGTGTTTATGACAATAGTTAACAACACACATGAAAATCGAGCTAATTTTTTAGGGTCTAGTGACCCCAAAAATGGGTTCATTTAAGCAAAAAATTGAAAGTTATAGGACAGTCAAATATGGGTCCTGAAACTACAGAGAATGGGGCTTTCACATGAGACCAGAAATGTTAGTGTAGCCACAATCTTAATTTTTTGTCTCGAGGTTGACCTTTTCACGGAATTGCCCAACTGTATACCGTGACTACCATGAGATGATGAAGAATTGTTGACATTCACAGCAATGTAGGAGCCCTTTCAAAATTTTAAAATATCAATTGGTGAGAGTTAACCAAGGTCTTTTGCTTGATGCAGTCAATTCAGAAAGCAAACCAATTTTGACAAAGGAAATAAACATTCCAATAAAAGAACATGACAATGTTCTGTGAAACCATTCATCCTAACAACACGATTACCATATTGGTAACTCTAGTTGTTAAACAGTAGGCATTTCAAGGGATGCTATTGCGGACCACTTTAGGAGAGACTTTTCAACCATCTTCTGAGTGCTGCGAGTGACAATGATAATTCTAAACTGATCCAAAGGCATCGCGGGGCAAACCTGCCACAATCCACATCACCACGCCGTACAAATTTACAACACTCTTCCACATCACCGCAGTGCTAATTTTTGGTAGTCCCCCACACAGGTGTGGCGACCAGGGGTCTTGAGGGGAAGAGTGTGACGCCTGGGAGCAACTCAAATTACTGGAATCCGCTAACTTTTTATAAGTTAGGGATCCCCGAGAAATTTTAAAGCCCTTCTTAATGAACATATTCATGTTTTGTTATTTTAGATGTATTGGGGTATCCAGAAAGTCATAGCAATACATAAGCTACGAATTAGAGAAAACATGATTTAATCACTCTAATGTAAGCTCCTCAACTAAACTAGCTTTTTCGCACCATATGACATCTTCACAGAACACAGAGGACAGAACAAAGGAGGAAAGGCTAAAAATTGTTGCATTGACAGGCGTCTCACTAGAACACCACACAAGGATTCTCGTAGTGACATAGACAAAAATAAGTCACTAAGACTTCACTAAGCCTAACTCATTACATTTGGAAATTTATAGGCATGAGCGTGCCCAAACTGATGCTCAAAACATATTGTAACAACAAAATTCACACGTGCTACTGCTCAGTGTACTGTAGGCGTAATCAAGCATTGCCAACAAACCTCACATCACTCCAACAAAGCACAAAGTGAAACTTTTTGTCAGCTGAATTGTGAAAGGAGTGAACAACAATTACAAAATCTGACTCCACTATTTCACAGTCAAAAACATTAATGCTAGAACAACATGTTACAGGTGAGTGAGACACTAGAAAACTCAGTAATATGAAGAAAAGATCCATACAGTTAACTTGAACCATTTGAGAAATAAAGAGTGACAACTTTTTAGAAACTTTCATAAACATCAGGGCTCTCGCTCACCTGAAGAGAAAGGTACCTGTGTGAAGTTTTTGGTTGAGGGAAAGTACTACCTCTGCCTCCCTTGGCTACCGCCAATTCATTCTACCCATAGTCGTCAGCCCTCAACAGCAAAGCCTTAAGGTTATCTCATACCTTATTTAGTGGCCTCCATTCTAACTCGTATGTCAAAAAACTAAGCTTTGTAACAAGTAAAAGTACATATTTTCTGAAAGACAAAAGATCAGGGAATATAAAAATGGGTTTTGTATTTATGTACCATTATTATTATTATTATTATTATTAATATTATTATTATTAATATTATTATTATTATTATTATTATTATTATAATATTAACACCTTTTTAAGTCAAAATTTTTAAGAAAGGTACATTCATAGCAAAATAATCCCTCGGTCGATTTTAATGAAATTCAAACATTTTTTAAATGAAAACTTCGTCAGTTACCATACCTCAAAAAAGCTGTTAGGAATTTTTTATTAGTCTTTTCGTTAGGTTTCTATGACAAATCAACTCGGAAAACATGAGGTATTTTTGTGAGAAATAGAAGTCGTATTCATCTTTGTTACATTACACAAAAACCAGGCTTTTACAATATCGAAAATCCTAAAAGCGTTTCTGAGATTAATGAATAAATTCACCGAGCCATTTTCGAGAACTCGTGTTCCTAAGTTGGGACTGATATGAAACCAAATTGAGTCCGTGGTAAAAGCACGTTGTTAGCATGAGATTGAAACAGCGAAATGTCAAATTACTTATTAATCAAGGAATTTATCTCTTTTTACAACTTCCTGTGTTTGTAACCATAGAGGAATGAGGCGACTCGTAGCATTTGTTCTCAACGGTTGTATGCATGTAGACGCGCTATTCCCTCAGCTCAAGATCCAAAACTATGTTTTGTCTTAGTTTTCCCCGGCAATATTCGATCATATGTATACCTCATTGACTCAATATTATGGCGACTCGGTGAATGAAAGGACTGAGGGCACATATGAAGCTGCTCTGTACCTGGCGGGAAATTCGATTTGTGTGGCAGCCCTGTAACCTCTGACTTCAGATAAGTAGTAAACAAATATCCTCGCGGTTGTGCGGTTCCAAGGTGATTCTGCTAAATCTTTTTTTCTCATAACACGGTATATATTTTGTATTTGAAGTTCCCCGAGAATAAAGATGAAGAATTTTGCTAGACACGTAAAACATTGAAAACATAGACAATTTTTGTGAATAAAGTTTGAGACAACCTTAAGTAGCCGAAACTAACATTTTCCAGAGTAAATTAAAACGTTAAGGGTAATTTTTTACATCACTGCAGGACTCGACATTAACTTTTATATTAACTTGTCCAGTCGGACAAGTAGAAATGAAATTTACTTGTCCTGACCTAGAAAACACTTATCCAAAGGTAATTAAACTCAAATTACACTTTCCAAACGTATATAAATGTCGCACATTATACCTGTCAGCACAAGCTCAATAAACGTGTAGTACTTGGATTTCATCAGTGAACACGCTACAAGTTTACCCTGGCTTTTCAATTCAGTATACGTTTTTCATAAGCTGCTGAGTGAGCCGTCGACCATTTGTGACTTTTTTAAAAAGTCGATCCTGAACACATCTGACCCAGACGCAAGAGATAAACTGTTTGCGTCGGCATATTTTTCACACGGGATACAACACATTTTATTTCTGGTCGCTATCATACCATAACCAGTCAAACAGTCAAAATCTTCCTTGCATTCAGTCAGAAGGAATTCCCATTTTTGTTTACTGGTTTCATACTGTTGTTTGGTGGTTTCATGTCCTTTGGTTTGGTTACCAGTTGCAAGATTAGAGCTCCTTGACTTGAAACCATACGTAAACTAAGTATCTATTTCGACATTGCAACTAAAGCCACCGGCGAAGACGACAGTTTCCGCACGTCGTAAGACAGTGGAATGTCGTAAAGTTTTATTAACATGTGCTAGCGAGTTATCACTACTACACGTGAGTCTTATACGTAAATCAAAAGAATTTGTTAAATGCACGACACTTATCATTGTTCACAGTCTTTATTCCGTTACGTTCGTACTTTCGGAACAAAACTCTACTCTCAACTGAACATAGATACAGTAACTGACCTAGCGACATAATTAAAAGACCCACGATATTTCGAAACATACTTGTTTCATTCTCAAGTGAAGATAAAATGACGCAGTAATGCCACCACAGAGTATAAGCTGACGACACACACAGTGAGACACAGCGGGTGTGAAATACTGCAAAGAATGACTAACGAAGGGGGTTAACAGGGGGTACGATAAAATGACACATTACTGCGTCATTTTATCTTCACTTGAGAATGAAGCAAGTATGTTTCGAAATATCGTGTCTTTTAATTATGTCGCTAGGTCAGTTACTGTATCTATGTTCAGTTGAGAGAAGAGTTTTGTTCCGAAAGTACAAACGTAACGGAATAAAGACTGTGAACAATGAAAAGTGTCGTGCATTTAACAAATTCTGTAAAACCGAAAACTTGCTCCCGAAGTACAGTCAGTAAGTCAAAAGTTTTAACGATCAAGTGTCAAAATGTGTTAACGAGCAAATGATTGATATTTGAGTTTCCGTACTTGTTCGCGTAACTGCCCACGGCACTTAAATTGGGAATTTAAAAAACAGTGCGAGTGCGGTACACCTAGCATGGGCAGTTAAAGTTGAAAATTTTGCAAAGAGTTGTCGCTTACTGCATGGAGGACCGATTTTACTCTGACAAAGCTACACTAATGTCGGACTTCAAGCACATCAGTTAAAATATAAGTCGGGGGATTGAAATACTGGTCTTCGACGGCCTGCGCACACGATACAGTGGCGTCGTGATCCTGAGTGTGATTGGGTGTTTACGTACCTAAAGTATTCCTACAGGTAGTCGTGCGTTCAGTCGGGCAAGTTTCTTGAGAATAAAGACAGATTAAACAAGACTCCGCTAATTCGTGGCGTATTTTTAAGGGAAGCACTCATTGTGTAAAGATTTGCTTCCCACTGGACACTTACGCAACCAAGCATGGGCCAATGATTGACAGGTCTTACTGAATACTTTGAGCTTAGATATACAACCTAACACATGCTAATGATTGACAGGTCTTCTTATTGAATACTTTCAACAGTGTAACATTTTTATATACATTGTATATTTCTTTTTGAGTTCGAAGTCAACACCACTTCATTCAAAGCACTGCTCAACAATCGAAAGATACTAATATTAGGCAATAGGGTTATTTGTTCATCTGTTAAAATAATGAAGCAAAAACACATCTTGCAAAAAGTCATTAGGCGAATCAAAAGTTCAAAAAACTTAAGTTTTTGTTGTCGTGGAACGTGGACAAAATGTCTGACATGCGGAATTGCAAGCTGGTTTTTTGCGCTCTTGCCTTTGGTTGGGCGCTTCCATTTTGGTGTCAGAAGTGAAAGTCGTTAAAAACATGCATTATTAACCAAGACGAATGAGACAAATCGTCGGGAACCTGGCGTGCGGTCAAAACGCTCGGAACTACGCTAGGACCTAGCTAAAATCAAAACTTTGCCAGATTACGCGAGATACTGCCGTGTATTTAAATGAGAACACGTCACTTTGGCTAGAACTATTCGAATGCAAGTGCCTTGGATCGCGTCCAATCATGAGCTCCTGCATAATCTAAACAACACCTTGGCAATTTGCACCACATCTTACCGCCACTCATGACTAAACAAGTGAGTTATCACTGCTACGAAGAAGTTCTGATCGTTCAGATTTACTATAGTTTCCAAAATTTCATCAACTTGTCCTGTCGGACATGTTGCTCGGCCGTGAGCTTGTCCGGACCAAAAAATTGGTTGTCCCGGACAGTCGAACTATTGCTAATGTCGAGCCCTGCACTGGAGCCAGGGATTTTATGGGTCTCAAGAGTGGAATTGCGTGCAATTTTAAAATATTTCCATAGGGGAGTGGGGCCGATATTTGGCCTTAAAAAGAGGCTTGGAGTGTCCTCAACCGGTTGCTAGAATTATGGCACCAGCAAAACTCCTTCCTGTTTTGTAATTTGCAAGTAACAGGGCTTAAGTTTCAGCATTTAGGGCATAGGCGGATATAGGGGGGTGGACCCAAAATAAAACAGCAAGAGCGTAGGGAAATGTTGAGTTTATTAATTAACCCCGGTAATTAAAATTATACGGCTGAAACAAGATTTAAATGTGTGCCGTTTTAGTGTTTGGGGGGGGGTTCCAATTGCAAGTGTCAAATTCGGAACACGGCGCAATCGTAACAGAACTAAGACGAAGTATAGGCTCTCCTGCGATATCTCAGGCGACCGGCAGCGGCGCTGGGCACTACGACTCCGTTTCCGTCGTCTGCTCCAATGTGCAATGAAGAAAATTACATCATTTTTTAAAGAAAACGGAATCTGAGTGATGGTGAAAAAACAGAAGATGCTGGTAAGATGTCAATTTTAATCGAAGCCTTAGTGAATCACTCAGAAACTCATAATTCTCTCTTTGTCAAACCTTAACTCAAGACGACTTCCAAAGCAATCACGTCAGTATTACACACATAGCTCTTCTTATAACAAATAATAAACTAATCACTACTTCAACGGGAAGATTTAGCAGCCCTAACTTGATCTATTGAAGTTCAACATTTGCGAATTCCACTTGATCTAACTAGGGCAATGGGGTTCATTAACAAAAGGTGAGAAAGTCATGTGACTACTCACCCGTACCCTCCGGCTTCAGTTGTCCATAGTTCCGAAGCCAGACTAATTGCCTGGTCTCCAGCTTCACCTGAAACGTCCGCTTCTCTGGCTTCTTTTTGGGGTAGAATCGAGTCATGAGTAGACCGCGCTCCAACACACGCAGGATGTTCATGCCCACGTCATCGCCACCCACGCCGTTGACCAGGCAGCTGCTAGAAGCCATATTCAGGCTAGCAGAATTCGATTACTTCGTTTTTAAAGTTCAAACTGCTGAAATTGAAAATGAAGAATAGAACTTGTCTGACTATATCAAGACACTGAACACTCTCGTTGATTGTGATAAATTAACCACTTATTTCAAAAAAATAAGTACCACAATTGTCATTTTCAATTTTTTCAAAAACCGCTTACTTTACTAATAGTACTTGCAAATTTTGATATTTTATGACATCTGCACACGCTAGAAGTAGACTAAAATTTTCTTAATCTTCACCACTGCTAAATATTTATCAACAATACATGACCGAAGACCTGATTACCGTACACTCAGATAATTTCTTCGACTTGAATAAAATTAGACATCACTTCACTAAGCCTGTACTATAGTTCACGAAAACCAACCTGTGACTCTTAAACATGTTTTGCAAACAATCACCATGGTGAAATTCATGAGACAATTTTTGATTGATTTCTGGATGTATCTCAATTCTTCGGTATCTCTGCATACGTGACGCATAAAATGACATCTCGTGACAAGCGAACTTGCTGAACATGGTCACAGGCAATAACTAACTGTTAGTTCTTTAAAGTGCAAAAATAACTTCTAATTTAAGTACTGAAAAGTTGAGATCAACTTCAGCTTAAATTATAGTTGTATTGCCTGCTACACTACGTGTCCATATGGAGAAGATAATTTGTGGCATGACTTAACGAATTTTGTTATTACGAGAAGGTGATATAATTGTAACTGGGGTTTAATTGCACGGTATTTCAACTACAGCATAATAAAACTTACATAATACATTGGAAAAATGTGACCAGCTAATTAGAATCACCATACAAGAAAAGACTCCTGCACTGACACCCTCACCGGTCGAGATTGGGCAACTGAAAAGGTTTCCATACCTCGGAATCAGCTGGCATTGATCAAAGCCACAATGCTGCTACAGTTAAGTATATCACCTCAGGCTGCTGCTGTTATGTTCTCTAAATAATTAAACCCATCATAAAACACACTGGGGGCAACAATAGTATTTTCGATTTTTATTTTGAAACTTTGTTTATGGCTAGACAGTGACCACCCTTTCTAGCTGGACTAGAGACGGTGGATCTCCTTCGGCAAATTATGCCTCACAATGATTAAAAATCAAAGTCACATTGTTATAAGTAACTTTTGTGCATAGAGGGACAACTTAGGAGGCCGTTAATGACTTTAATTCCTTCCAACTCGAACAAATACTCCTGTAATTGAACTTTTTCTTCGAGCAGTCCTTTGTTCAGTTGTTCAAATCGGCAACTGGCCATTTTTAACACTGCGTGCTCCAGGTGGTATGACGTCATAGCTTCAGGTGTGCGCAGTGTTAAAAATGGCCAGTTGCCGATTTGGGGAACTGAACAAAGGACTGCTTGAAGAAAAAGTTTGATTACAGGAGTATTTGTTCGAGTTGCAAGGAATTAAATACATCGACGGCCTCCTAAGGTGTCCCGCTATGCGAAAAAGATACTTCTAATAACGTGACTTAGGCACTTTAATCAGCGTGAGGCATAATTCGCCGAAAAGCTTCCGGCGTATGAAGTGCCTATAGGAGCATCACTGTCTAGTATATATAGCATATTTTAATGAAAAGTACATGTGATTAGATTTTTGAATTTTGAAAATCAGACAAGAAATGTGACTTTTATAATCTAAAACCTTTGTTTAGTGTTGCGAGATATTCCTCGTTAATTCTGCCTGGTGTGCAGCATAACTGGGACAATTACCAAATCAGCAGGTAGCACTTGAATTTTGAGGAAAGTGTTATTGATATGTAATCCTTGGCATGTCAAGCCTTGTTTTGATGCTGATGGGTCCAGGACTTCCCTTGGACCCAGAATGAATATTGCCCCATATTTGGACACCCACCTACACCCTATCCCGAAAAAGATGACTACCAAAAGGCAAAATTCCAATAACTGTTAAAATTAGTAAAGCCAAAGCACATTGTCTTTGATCCGAAATTAACCAACATAACAAGTCCACCTATGACATGCCACACAAGTAGGTAATATTAAGCACTGTTCACTCATATTGGAAGCTGAAAAAAGAAAACTATGGTAAAACATTGAGAACAGTGCGGGAATGCAAAATCCAGCCAACTGCCAAACAAAAAGGCAAAGCCAAAGGAAAAAAAAAACAAAAAAGTTTAACTGACCCTGGCCTGAAACGCCTGAGCGATGTTGTTCTTCCTATTCTTAATTTAGTACAAAAAATAAAATTATCAACTCAATATAGCACGTATTTCTAACGCTTCACGTCTCCTGATCACATATTATTGCACTATAATATTCAAAAGTTGCAAAATCGCATACTTCCTGCTTTTAAGATTCTTGAATGACATTCTTCATGTGAGTGTGACCTCCATGTTGAAATCACGACATGCTCAACTTTATAGGGGTAGTAGTTAAATTGTCAAATAAGTCATTCACGGATTAATGGACCAGAGAGTAAAATAAATTTCCGTATTAAATATTTGTTACAATTTTTTGAAGTTAAATAATCCGAATATTTATGATGTGCAACAATTTTCAACAACTTTTCAATTAAGGAAATCTGATTTCAATGGATTGACCTCCCTTTCGAAATGGAACAATCTACTGAAGCAACTACATGTGACATCTTATGGTCAAAAGATAAACTAATGATTGTGCCAAAAATATTCATATTTTGAATAATTTGCTGCATTAAAAAATCTTAGTGCTGTTAGGCTGATTATATCGCTTATTTGCCAACAACTGAGCTTGTTGAAAATGGAAATAGAAACAAACCCTTCCCTAAGAGATTCTCTGCCCTGTTACCTGAGTGTTTCCGGTTTAATTTTGAGCATGGCTGCAGCATTTGTTGACAAAGCGTTGAAGGACAAAGTAGCTGGTTCCAAAATATTGATGGTTGGAGCTGGTGGAATAGGATGCGAGTTACTAAAGAACCTTGTACTGACTGGTTTTGTCAACATTGAAATGGTATATTTTTCTTGTTAGTCCTACATTGTCTGGATAAAAATCTACCCGGCTGTTAACCACCGCGGCGCTGTAGTGTACTTGTAAAGCGGTAGGGGAAGTTCGAGTAAATCGGACAAAACCACAGGCACCTTTAAGTAGCCCTCGACCATGTACTATAATAAAGAGAAAGGTACACAACTGACATTCAATATGGCTGTCTGCCGGGCACATCCGGAATAGTCCAAACATGTCAAATCTGAAAGCAATTTGACTCAAACATTTTATCTGCTACAGCAACACGTTCATGGCTTCCATTTGTTGACATCGAAAACCAATAAAAACAATACATACCTCAAGATTTTCCTACTTCAATCGCCAACATTCATGGCAAAGCGAAGAGCGCAAATAACTTCAAAATTTTTATCTAATGCGCATGCTCGTAAGACCCCTCGCGACATCTTCAGAATGCTTACATCATTGTGAAAACAGCAACATAATTTATATGTTACTCTATGAGAATGCTGATTGGGTTCAGCAAAAATAGGTCAAACGTTCAAGGGGCCTTCCAATTTATCTTCCGTTTGTCAGAACTTGTAAGAGTCGACTTACAGGGCCAGAGGCAACCATGTTTTTTGACATCCTCATGCGAGGTAGGACGACATATTCGCAAATTACCGTCAAGAGCCTCTTGGCTTACTGTGTTCGTAATGTTGCTGTTTTTAGTTGATGTAAGCGTTCTGAAGATGTCGTGAGGGGTCTTATGAGCATGCGCATAAGACCAAGCACTTGAAGTTATTTGTGCTCTTCGCTTTGCCGTGAATGTTGGCGATTGAAGCAGGAAAATCTTGAGTTATGTATTGTTTTTATTGGTTTCGATGACAACAAATGGAAGCAATGAACGTGTTGCTGTAGCAGATAAAATGTTTGAGTCAAATTACTTTCAGATTTGACAGGTTTGGGCTATTCCGGAAGTGCCCGGCAGACGGCCATATTGAATGTCAGTTGTGTACCTTTCTCTTTATTTAGTGTATAGTTGAGGGCTGATCAAAGGTGCCTGTGAGCAAAACCATCTAACTCGACTAGCTTACCTGCCACTGAAGGTTAATGGCTCACCTAATAACATTTGA
>NMRA01000966.1:6288-68243 GCA_002633005.1 Phoronis australis | reverse complement strand
CAGTTCCAATAATTTGTTGTGACGTGTATGCAACCTTGTGAAAGAACAACAGTTTATTGAAGAATCAGCGAAAAAAGAAATTGGCCAATAGGTGACGTAATATTTCATGGTGCCGAATGCTGACGCAACAGATCATAACACAATTTTAACTGCAGAATGATGTTAGAACGCCAATTTTTCCAACATCGGTAGTTAATTAAGTTTACTCAAGGAAGGGTGTAGTTTTTAATGACATTAATTTTGTGTCGTATTTTATTTGGTATTTTTTTACCCAGCGCAAAGCTGTATACTTAGTATACTGTTTTGCGCCAAGGCTAGAGCAGTAGGTAACGTGAGCTACATTTCTTCCCTTCAGATCAAGTTTGAGTCTAATACTGGAATAAAAACTTACAAAAATTAGCAACGTTGCGTCCGCACCTCACGGACTTCAGCTTGGCTTGTGACGTTATCGTTATTCTGGCCAATTGGTGGCGTTTTAACCAGACGGCGCGACATTGACGTCTGAACACCATCCCATACGTGCGACAAATCAAATCTTAAACCGCCTCTTTTATTTAAAGACGGACTCAATGCGCTCATGGAGAGCTTCCTTTACACCCCTTCTGAACCAGTCTTCCTCAAAGTCTAGGACAGTGGCATCATCAGTACTGAAATCATGTCCAGTGGCCCACAGCTGGCTAAAAATAGCCGAATCATAAGTGTCCCCATAACTAGGACGACGATGTTGTGACACAACGTCGCTAATTTTTGTAAGTTTTTATTCCAATATTAGACTCAAACTTGATCTGTTTTCTCAACTGGATGTCTCAAAATTTTCATGCTTTTTTCCTTCCCATCAGTTTCTGTATTAATCCCATACAGTCACTTGAGAGTAAATTGTTTGAGCTCATCAAAAATACTCTCTAACTAAAAAGTGCTTACTTTCAAGATTCAGCACTCCTTTCTGGTTTTATAGACATCCTCGATGAAGCATGTGTACATGTATTAATATGACTTTCATGAAGAATTCCAACTCCACTGTTTGATCACCGTTAACTTTTTCACCATGCGTGATAACTATTGTTAACCCAAATTGTAGACTTTGACCACCGTCTCTAGCTGGGCAGTAAAGACATTGAAGCACACGGCAGGTAGTATGATGTCATATCCCCTGGCGTGCACTGTGTAAAAATGGTCAGTTTCCACTGGTGGGAATTGAACGAAGGACTGCTTGAATAGAAAGTTTGATAACGGGAGTATTTGTTCAAGTTGGAAGTAATTAAAGAGGCGATGTAATTGCCTACGGAAACAGCTGTCCTAACCTTGTTCTTGGACCAAGCTTGGTGAAAATCTGTTGAAATGTACTAGTACGGTTTTGCACTGACGTGGGTAAAAATCGGGCCAAGTAACATTTTGCTCAAAGTTAATGTCCTTAAAATCTTCATTCCTCCTTCTTCTATGACCGCTTTAAACATGTCGCAGTAACCAGTTTGGCGGCTTTCTCAATCTGAATGTCCGGCGACCACTTTAGAAAACTAGCGACCAGTTTGTAAAAAAGGCGTCGCCGTCGTTAACAAAGTCTTCATTGATTCATAAAGACTGACTGGGACGATAGTCTATCTATAGTTTATCACTGGGAGCGATAGTCTATCACCGTTAGCTCTACATGTTGATGTAAGTTTCACAAGGAGGCGAAGAGTATAATTAGCTAGGTTGTGTGAAATGTCGAGGTCTATGTGATGTTCCTAGCTGAGTTTTGACGTTAGTCTTCATACGTCTAGCCAGCTGACTACAGCTGGCCTAGCCTAGCCTAGCCAAGCCAATACATCAGCTCAAACGGAGCTGAAGGTCCACCAAAAAGTATCTTAGAAATCAACATACATATAATTGCTTATGATTGAGAAAATTTTTACGAATTATTTTTAGACTGTGTAGCCCTCATAATAACTTGGCTGAACCTTTTTTAGCAACTGTGATGGAGCACAAGACCAAATTTCTGTCTCCAGTCTTAACTCATAAGTCGCTTTCATGAAACAGACAGTGTGGCAAGGCAAGTGGATAATTGTCTAGTCAACAGAATGTCCTTGGATTTGAAGACATTGTTAAGAAATAGATTCAGAATATGAGAGTATGTAGTTTTCATCTCTTGAGGGACTTTGAATTTGTTGATATTGTATCACACCCACTCCATCTGTATGTGGTACTATGACAATGTGTCAAACCTTTTAAACCAAAACAAAACATGCAGGATTTTGTCGCCATTGTCATTTAAATTAATGTATATGATCTTGATTTTGTCTTCGTTGGCATCTTTTATGTAATTTCATTGGTCATTACCTGTTGTTGTACTAGTAATTACTTTTAATATCCTAAATTATATTTCAGATTGACTTGGATACAATCGACGTCAGCAATCTAAACAGACAGTTTCTCTTTAGGCGAGAACATGTAGGCAAGTCTAAATCGCAGGTAAGTTTTGTATTGTTTAAAATTTATAGGGCTAGATGCTGCTCGGCTCTGTTCTTAAGGCTGTGTGGACAGATCTGTGCTGAATATCTACAAAAACTAGAGAATTTAGCGTGGTGAAAATACATGGCCATTTTTCTAGAGTCCTACATAAACTTCAGCCTAACTAGTATTTGTTAAATTTTGAAGTGCAAATAATGACAGTTTTTCGTTAACAAGAATGATGCATAATGATAATGAAGACCTTTATAGTCCACATAGTGACTGTAGATTAGTCGATACAAAAGTGTATTGTCTGAGTGTGTTAATTCAGAAGTTCACTACCTTTCATTCCGTATTGTTCATTCTTCTCTTGTAGGTGGCTAAAGAAAGTGCTCTCAAGCTCAACCCCAAGGCTAAAATTAAAGCATACCATGACACGATCATTAGGTTTGTTTGTCTCTGTTCCATTGTCCCTCTCTTCGACTCTTTCTCTCTCTCTCTCTCTCTTAGACTATTTATATTTATTAATCTGTCCAATGATTTGACCCTCCTTCTGTCTCTCTGTTCCTAAGCCCATTTGTTTGTTTGTTTATCCATCCTATTCCTATTGTCTGTCTTTCTCTCTTTGTTTTAATTGTTCATTTGAGAATTTTTACAGCAGCTTTAAACCACCATCTGAAAATAAACTAGCCTTTATGTCACTGACTGTCATAAAACTGGTCTCAGTTTGTCCCTTGGTTAGGTTAAATGTTATTTTTAGGTTTGAAACCATTTTAACAACTAGCTAGTGGCTTACATATAAAATTAGTTTTTGATTGAAGATAGGTTGATAGTACCTTTATTGTCCACACCCTGCATTGTACATTGAACCCGTGCTTTTAGTTAAAAATGCAGGTTTTCATTTAAGTCACTAATCGTTACAGAAGTGGTCCTATCTATCTCCTTACTAAGCTTAGAACTGATCTCTGTGCTCTGGGATGAACTGATATTTTGCTATGTCTTCAGATGAAGGTCATAAGGTTGTCAGTTCTTCTATAGCTGGGAAATCATTCCTCATCCGAGTAAGGAACAATTTGAGACCACTTTAAAATGGCAAGTGGCATGAATCAAAGCTTGTTTGTTGATAGAAATCAGAGGTTTAATTGCTGCTTTAACCTGTAGATTTGTGTCTGTCCGCTAAAGTGTATACTCTGCCATACTATAACTAATGTTGCTTTGCATTCTATAAGTCTCAATGCTGACAACTAGTTTTCAAAACCTTAGTATCTGTGAAGAGATACAACTTAAGTATTTCACTCTGCATAGGCAGGTCAAAAGTTTTGAACTTGAAATTGAGATAACAAAAGGAAGTAATTTGTTAAGCGTTGAGGTCCATTCTGACTCCAGCATAACAGTTGAAAACATGAAGATCTATTTGGGTTATGTCATGGCTTGATTTTTTTGTAATTATTGCAAAAATATAAATTAATATGATTGACACGCGCCATTTTGTGAGTCAGGAAATTCCAAACTAATAGTCTTATTTACAGCACACAATGTACTTTTAACAAAACACTAATTGTAGTAGAAGTTCCGTTCCTTTGTGTTGTTCACAATTACTGTAGTTAATTACAGTTTTGTTTCATCTGTAGTCAAGACTACGACGTCAACTTCTATAAACAGTTTGACATGGTGATGAATGCACTGGACAACACCGCTGCCCGTAACCATGTCAACAAAATGTGCCTGGCGGCCAACGTACCTTTAATTGAAAGCGGAACGGCAGGTTACCTAGGTCAGGTGACTGTCATCAAGAAGGTTCGTAACCTGTGAACCCTGCTAAATGATTGAAATGGTTTTCTAATCGAACACTATGTAAATGTAAAAGAATATATCATAGGCGACCTAGCATCAAAAATGCAGTATATTGAGGCTAAAAGGTAAATTTTCTGAGGTGTCATGAACTGCTTTCAGAGGCCCAAAAATTGGTTGTTTCTAACCAATACAAATTTGGGGTAGTAAAGGCCATCAAAACACCACTTATGAGCTCCTCTGCAGAAATGGTAAGGGAAACTAGAAGTGTCTGCTCTACTTTATTTCTGAAGCAAGTGCAAAATTAAGATGTAACAAAATATCCCATCTCTTTCTTTCGTGTACCACCAAAATAGTCAAACTTGTTTTGAGATTGGGATGTTCACGTGCAATCTCGCTTTAATTCAAAAAGCCATTGTTGTCGTCTGGTTTCTTATGCAATCCTGGTAAGTCAGTCATAAGCAATTTTCTAGTTTTTGTGTCCAGGATTTTGGTAAAAATGTGTAATTGTAAATGAACAAAACCTTTAGATGCTTTGTTCAACTACTCGTGTAGACGTGTTGAATTTAAACAGGGTCACAGCTGCTAAATGTAGACTTTTGTTTACAGGGTGAGACAGAGTGCTACGAATGTCAACCTAAGCCAAGACAAAAGAGTTTTCCAGGTTGCACAATCCGAAACACACCTTCAGAGCCTATACATTGTATTGTTTGGGCAAAACATCTGTTCAAGTAAGTTAGGAGTCTGTGTGGGTCTCTGGTTTGAGCTCTGGACTCCTGTTTCGGAGACACAGGTTCAAATACTGACTAATGAACGAGAATTACACGTACTCCTCTGTCATCGGTCTTAGTTGTGAGTGTATGCAAGGGTCGTGAATGAGAACGGAGATATATTGTGAAAGCAATTTCTGGGGGTCTGTGAAAAGTGCTCATCAAAAATTTTTTTACTGTTTTTTTTTTTGTTTTAGAATTATTAGCTTAAAATTCAAATAGTTAATCTAAAGGTGATGTTAGGGTCACCTGTCCAGTAAAATAATAAAAATTTGAAAGTCCTGTTTTAGCCTATTAAATACCCAGGGGTTCTAATTAGTTATTTTCACAGATGTGAAGAAGTCCAACATGTCACAGGATATATTTTGTGACTGTTAGGAAGTGCTATTGCTGAATAATTGTTTTATCTTTCAAAGGAAGTATTAATCATATAATTAGCAGCTTACTGACTGAACCATCTTTGGGTCATGGAAAGTGATTTTTATTTTGCTGATTGTGAACTTGCCCTCTTGCCGAGTGAACTAGTCTTTTAACTTAATGTGAACAACTAGTCTTTAACTTAGTGTGAACTTGGTCTTTTGCCCTGTGAAATAGTCTTTAGCTTAGTAGTGTGAACACGTCCATTTACCCTGCAAACTAGTCTTCAACTTAATGTGAACTTCTCCTTCTGCCCTGTAAACTAGTGTTTAGCTTTAATAGTGTGAACATGCTCATTTAGCCAGTGAACTAGTTTTTCTTTCACTTGTTTGTGTTTCAGTCAGCTGTATGGGGAGGATGACCCAGACCAAGATGTGTCCCCAGATGGGGAGGATCCAGAACTTATGGGTAGGTGGCACCAATGTAGAGGCTTTTAGGACACATTATTAATGTGAAATTGCTTAAAACACATAATTCCTTGCCAAGTTAAACTTTGAAGGTTTTGCGTTTGTCTTTGCAAACACTTAAAGTTGGTCTACTTTTCCTGCCAGTTGGCTTGAAAGTTTCCTTGCAAGGAATACTTCTGTTTCTTTATTCAGCGTTATCGTGGTAGGAAAATGTTGGAAACCAATTTTGTCGATGTACCTGGCGTTATTTTTTGGACAGCCAGGTAAAAGGAAATTGAAAACAGTTTTAGATAGGGAACACACATGCAGTAGGTGTAATCAATCTGTGAAGGGCTCCCACTATCTTGGTTGATCTTCCTGTGTAATTTTGTCTCATGGTAAATGCCTGGCAAGGTTCATATACTTTGATTTTTGGTATTCCTTTTTTCATTTTTTTTTTGAACTTCGAATGCATTTGTTCGATTGATTTACTAGATGGTCTGCCAATCAGTGGTTTGCCCAGATTAAAAACACGATTGAATGAGCAACCTGCTTTTTGCCAGATTGAAACTGTCTGTAAGACTTTCAATTCGAATTGCCCTTTAAGCAGCTAAGTACACACCTTGTGTCAAAGAACTGACTTCTGATTCACATTCTCAACATGACTGTCCAAATTGACCAACTTGGAGACCAAGCGGTAGATGGAGTACCAAATTGAACATAAGCCATTGTGTCAAGCCAGCTCATTGAGTGACCTCGAGCAAAAGGGAAATGTCGATTTTTCTCAAATGCGAACACTCAATCTTAATAGGAGTCAACTTTGGACAAATTAATAGTAGTTTAAATAAAATTAAAGTTTTTGCACATACAGTTCGACCATTTTTTTAAGACTGGCCTGCAGCGATGTAACAGTTTCTGCTGGACTGGCAGCTGATTGGCTGTTGCCTAGTTGGTGTACTCTGATAAAATGTGTTGGTTATTTTGTAGCGGATGCTGGAAAATCGGCACTTGAAAAAGAGGCAGTAAACAATGACGATGCTGTGGGCGGAATTCTTCGCAGATCCACGCGAGACTGGGCGCACTCTGTTAATTACGACGCGATGAAGATATTCACCAAGGTATTGTTCGCTTCTATGAACTCTTACGACTGGGCTTAGTAGAGCAGTATTGGGTTTTCCATCTGTTTTCGAGTCACGTGGACATTGTATGCTATTGTTTTCCTATAATTGAAACCAGTGTGAATCACACTTTTCTGTTGCCATATACTTACAAAAATACCTTCAATAACACAGCAAATTATCCATGTTAGGAGGTTATGGTAAACCATGTAAAAATTAAAATTTTCAAGTTACGGTGCACCAAAACATCTCAACACTTGTAGTTTTAACTCACCATGAAATCTCAATGCCAGAATAAAATAATGAATTATGTCACCATTGTGCAAATAGGTAGTCGACGTTGTATTGAGCATGGCTTTGAAAACCTGTGTACCATGCGCAAAAAATGCAGATTCGTACGTGTCAAGTTTTTCCCCGTGTGTGGGTGGGCGCAGGTTGTTACAGACCGGTGCTAATAGCTTTCGGTGCGACGATTGGCTGAAGACTGGTTCGACTTAATCCTTAATTAATTCTGACCGTATGTTCACAGGCCTACTCAAACAAAATGTCCGACGTAATGTCTGTTTATGCTCCAGCCAGTGCTGTGAAGCCTTGACTTGTGATGAACTTCTGAGACACGTTCAGCAACTGTTACACTCGTCGATTCAATAACCTGCTGTCTCTATAGCTGGCTCTCTATTGACTATCGCTGTAACTGCTGATTCTTTTCACTGCAACTCAACTGTAATCTCCTGATTAACTTTCTTGAACTCACCGATTAACTGACTTGATCTGACTAACATAAACCCGAGCTTGTGTATTTATAGCCTAATGCATTGTTCTGGAACTTTTCATCAATTCAAGCACATTCTAGAACTTTCCTGAATCTACCCAACCATTCTACAAACATGTACTAGTCTCTAGAATATTCCAGACTACATCAATCACTGTCATGCTGGAGTCTTCTAGAAAGTTCTTCACTATACTGTAGTAAACAAATGACATCATCATTGTACTGAACTCAGTCCTCTAGAAAGTTCCATACTATTCTGCAGTAAACAAATTACATCATCATCACTGTACTTAACTCAGGGGTCATGCCAATCAAACAGAATAACAAAACAAAGCAATACAAATAAAAACAGTGTCAGTCTATATTCTGACAGTACGAAAATTTGGCGTGTAGTACGAACGCATGCAAGACCAGGCAAAAATACACAAATTCGAAGCAGATTATTTACCGACTTGTTACTCAGTGATAAGCTAATAGTAAAAATGAAATTAGAAATTAAAAGTATATAATCATATTACTTTAACTAAAATCATGAGCTGTGAAGTTGTAAACTTGCTCCAATTCATTCTAAGTATTACAAAATAATTGACGAACCGCAAGGCTTCTATCGATATCCATCATCACCAGCCTAAACTACAAACAACGACTTTTATGATTGGTGGATTGTTTACTTTGTTTAATTCCGGCTATCTCCAGCTAAATATGCACTGTTGTCAAAATGGCAAAGCATGAGTGGCCGCACATTCTGAGCTGTGAAGAATGGAGCACCTGAAAGAAGGGAAATCTGTTTTTGTCACGTTATTCCGAAGAATGACGGTGTCTTATGGAAGGGACCGCCCAATTTATACTGCAAGTTGTGTAGCACATTGTTTTGTTATGCACGTGGTGAGCGCATTGACTTTGCGGCATGTTGAGTCGACGGCAACACTAAAGGATTTTTCACATGCAGTATGGTGGTACGTGTTCACAGATGCTTGCAATGAATAACAATTCCAAATTTTTGTGAATGATTAAGAACACGTCGCCTGGTGCAAAACATTGTCTAGTGCAGACCCATGAGTACTTTTTTGCAGATATGTTTTTGTGCTCAGAAACGAGCACAACTTTTGAAGCAAGGAACTTTTTGTGTGTATCCAACTTATCATGATTCACGGTGTATATTACCATGATTGCGGCATGTATTAATATAACTATGGTCAGTAAGGAACCTTTCTACTGATTAACTGAATCTTTTCACTACAGCAAGTGCAGTCCACCAACTAAACACCTTAGATAATTCTGAAAATTGGTGGTGAAATCACTACGTGTATTTTAAAAACAGTTTCAAAGGTAAGTAACTAGGAAAAGTATAATCTGAACACAGTTTCAACACGCGAACACGCTGAAAAGTTCGAATTTTCAATGTTTGGTCTGTACACAAAAATCTGCACGCTTACTGAAAAATCTGCAGATCTGGTGTCCAAAGTACTCAAATGCAGTTTTGAAGGTAAACAGGTCGGGCTTTGCCAAGTTGAAAATGTCCCCCCTTGTTAACTGCTGCCAAAAAATAAAACAGGAAGACAGCAAGAGCGTGAGGAAATATTGAGTTTCCCAACTAACCCTGGTAATGTCGAAGCAGCTGAAACAAGAAGTAGGAGGCCTCTCCCCGTTTTTTTTCTTAGTCGCGTGGTTGCATTTCAGCAAGGAGGTCCACAGTCTCAGAAGTCCAAGCCCTCATTCATGCAGTCGGGCTTTACGCGATTGCCTGAGACAAAGTGTTGGGGCCCCTCTTATGATATCTTAGATCCGCCACTGTCTTACCACAGTATAACCACTGAAAACCAAGAAGTGTTTAAAGAGATATCATTGCAAGAAAAGTGATTTTCTGAGATTGGCCTCAGCACGAAATCAAACATGCAACATCTACAGTCACAGTCTAATGATCTGTTGATGGAGCTAAACCTCACACAATAAATCGCGTATTAAATGGTTAAGTCACGGGTCTTGATTTAAGCAAATATATGGTAGACAATAGTGAGGATTGGCAATTTTGTTGTAAAATGATAAAAGCTATGCCATCCAACAATATTCCTGAAAATGTGATTTTCAGTTGTTTAGTCGATAATGGATGTTTATACGTTGCCTTGTTTCATTAAATCAAAATATTCTACCTCTTCGCTGCAGCTGTTTTGCAACGACATTAAGTACCTGCTGTCGATGGACACGCTGTGGAAGAGCCGGCGACCTCCGACCCCGCTCGACTGGCATGAGCTACCCACTGAAGGTTAGTTAAGGATAAAATTGAATTGTTAATGGACCTGTTGCTTTTACTCCCTCTAGTGTTCTGTAATGGAACTGCTCTATTTCCTGGCTTTCTGTGCTTACATGAACTCATCGAGTCGCATCTGAGACAATAATGTACCGGCAGTTTTTCTCTAGTCTCTTTTTATCTGAAAATGGAGGCCAGTTTTCACTTTTGTTAGTCTTAATCTCGTCGTGACAGGGGCAGGGTGCATACCAGCTTTAAAACTGTTTGCATGAGAGCTTAGTTACACCTACTTTTTGAGCACCTGGTTGCTTTATCAAATTTTTCTTCCTCAATGATCCTGTGATCAGTTGTGGCTAAATGGAGATGCTTTCAGGGGAAATAAATGTGGAATGCCTTTGATTGATGATGAATTTTATTTTTGGTATTGTTTTTGAAAAGTACTCTATGGACAATTGTCATACTATCAGTCTGGGTCTAGTGTTGAACATTAGTCAGAGAATGTCATTACTGGAGTCTCAATAGAGGTTATGTAGAGCAAATCTGCCCTCAACAGCAACGATGGGCTGTAATAATCATCAAGGGCAACGTGACCCTTGTCAGGGCTGTTCCAGTAAAATCCGTGTGGGAGGGGGAGGACGGCATTAGGAATAAAAATTCATGGGTGGTGGTCTTCAGAAAAAAACTCAAATTATGGGTGGTTGTTCCTGTAAGAAGTGATGCATTAAAAATGGGTGGTATTTTTGATCTGTTAACGTTGACAGGTTGGTTAATTCAGCCAACACATCTCCAAAGAAATCAAAACTCAAAAAATGCGATTGGCATATATCCCAAGTTATCCCAATACAAAAAAGCCCATATTGCCAGTGAACAGAGTGCAATATGTTCACTAAGCCATTAATCAAGTCATGGGCAACTTGATTTGAGCCAAGTGCTTGTCTGCAGTCCTATTGAATTGAAAAGTTATGCAACACTAAACTAGTGTTAACACATATAAGAAAATTGATGATTTTTAAATAAAAAGTATGAGGAGTAAGATAAACAAGTTCCAATATTCACTTGACATAGAAGTATAAAAGGGTTTGTGGAGACAGTTTGAGATTCATAGATCCTTATAATTGAAAAAATGTTCATTGAAATTATAGACACATGGTGAACAGAGACACCTGGTGGCTGCCAAAAGTATTGTTCACAGGCTACTTTAATTTTTGACAATATTGGACAAGACAACTAGTTCTTGTCTGTCAATCATCTAAGTTCTTAACAGGTCCTCCTGGAGGCAATTTGTTTGCAAGTGTTGGATTTTATATTTTAACCTATTAAAAATAATTAAAAAATTATGGGTCATGGGTTGGAGAAATAAATGAAAAATATGGGCGGTGGGTACGAAATAAAAGTGCCTTCCCCCCCTCCCATACAGATTTTGCTGGAACAGCCCTCATAGGTCATCCTCAAGTAATCACATGATTTTGAACTCCTCGCAAAGGGTGCAGGACGGACTTGAGAGCTTGGCCCTGTAATCAAATCTGTGCTACTGAATAGATAATTATTGTGTAATAGCACCAGATTTGTGCCATGGCTTTGGTTATCATTTGTGCTGTCTCAGTGCTGTCTGCTTGTGTCCTACATTGTCACGTTCTTAAGATCTTGCAGTTTCAGGTGACTCTCCAAACCAGTCAGAGATGAAGGATCAGCGGGTGGAGAGTGTGGAGAGCTACGCCAACATGTTCAAAGACAGCTTGGCCACCCTCCGTGATGAGCTGTCCAAACAGGGGTCAGAGGGCATCCTGGTCTGGGACAAGGTAGGCTAGTGCATTTGTTGCTGTGTGGCTTTAGGGGAATCTTGCGCAGTGCTGATACATAGAAAAATAGGAGGTTTTTTGTAAAGTGGCAAGCAGGCATGGAGGAAAAAAAAACGCTTAGATGTGGTGATATAGTAACTGCATTTCTAAAATCTGTTGGGTCTATTTACACCAACCAACCTCTATCTAGCCCTTTGACATTGGCACGACATGCCATGTAGCTGTGCTTGTTTGTGGAATGTTGTAATCCCTCAAGATGGCCGGAGAAATACCTTATCGACACGTAGTGTCAATGTGGGTTGGCTAGAGGTTAATGTAAGAAACTAATAGGTTTTAGAAACTATGTGTAATTTAAAGTTTTACTTATTTATTTATTTAAACTTCCTTAAAAATACCGGGTGACCACTTCAGTGAATGCACTGATTTTCAAGTGGGCCCAGTCTGAAATAATTACATGAAATAAAATACTTATGATTGCCTGCGGGTTTATTTTGGTGATTTGACCAGTTGATTTGGATACTCTTCCACTAAACTTAAGGAACATGTTCATTGAAGTGCATGTCCGGTGCTTAAAAGGGTTTTCCAACTTGTGTTTTCTATTAATTATGTAAGAAAGTGGTGAACAAATGTATGGCTTCAGTATCGTACAGTCCGATTAATGGTATTTTTCAGGACGATGACCCTGCAATGGATTTTGTGACAGCGGCTGCCAACATCCGAGCTCACATCTTCGGAATACCTCTCAAGTCACGGTTTGATATCAAATGTACGTGACCCAGCCTGGGGGAAAGCTTATGTTAGTTATGCTGGCAGCTTGCAGAATTTTGGATGATTTGGGCAATGCAGTTGTGTTGTTATTTTCTGATATAAATCGGTATATAAAACAACAAGAATATTCTACATTTCATGAAACAATAGTATCCTTGGTAGGATCTGGATCGCCTTATTTAGTTTCAGATTTATTTTCTATGTTATTTTCTGATGAGATGTTGGAATTCAAAAGTTGGATTTTTTATTGTACAATACATGTAAAAAATAATTGGATAAAACCCAGTTTCTCCGTTGTGGCAGATAATGTGAGCTGTCATTCCTGTTACTATGACAGTAAATACCTCTTGCACTTGGTCATCGTGATGAGGAATTTTGGTCATTTTGTTTCAATATTTTTGACGTAATCTGCACAAAATCATCGAAGTGTCTTGTATGATCTATTCATTTCTTTTCGTCAGAATAATTTGACAGCAGCCCCTCCTGTAGACAATTTTGTTGAACGCACAACAAATGTTCACGATTAATAATAATTTTCAATGATTTTCTCTCGAGCTCTCTGTATTTTTGACAGTTGTTCATAGTGCAACAATAAAGCAGACGGCCAAGAGACATGAGAAAACTAATAGTTAAAATAACAAATATAGCTGTACAGTCTCAAAATATTGTCATATCACCCATGCAAGTCCCTTTTTAAGACAACTTCCCAAGTCTTCATTTTTCCTGGCCCATATATACTTTGTTCGAAGGAAAATAAAAAAATGGGACTCTGTTCCCTCAGTTGTTGTTCCATTCTACTTTACAGCCATGGCAGGCAACATCATTCCAGCCATTGCCACTACGAACGCAGTTGTAGCAGCATTGATTGTGATGGAATCACTCAAAATCTTGCAGGGTAGACTGGATGACTGTAAAACTGTAAGCACTCCATTGTAACGATTTCCATTGATTTGGTCAAGATAGTATATGTACTGTTTTCTTTTCAAGACTGTGTTGCAGGGTCATTGTTTATACTAAGCACTCTTGTGTCTTTCTCAAACCATTAAGTTGTTGCAGGGCTTGGAATTTTCCGCGGAAACGCGTTTTTCCGCTTTTTTCAAATGTTCTGTCCGCGCATTTTATTATATTTCCGCGTAAAAAAAATCGGATTTGATATAAAATTTCCGCGGCAAATTCCTTTCTTACCGCGGCTTTGCCGACAACGTTCGCCTCGAAAAGCGGAAGTTGCTCTTTATGTTTCGGAGGAACGTAAATTGTCAACATTGCCGGGGCATCTGGGATTTTCAATGGCGACTCGTGTGATTGGAAACCGCGGTGACAAATACTACGGCTCCACAGCCAAAAATGTGTGGGGGTGGGAGTGGACGGACGACCTAAAGGGACGCAGATGCATGCTACTGATGGTGGTAATGTTTTTTTTTTGTTTTTTTTTTTAGTCCTCCCGACTTTTGTCGGCGAAAGGCTCACATCGACTATTTGAAAGCTGGGTAGCGCGCGTTTTAGGCCGTAACAGTTTCCGCGTTTTTTGTCATTGATCATTCCAAGCCCTGTTGTTGACTGTTGAAAGTTGTTTGCAAATTTTGATGAGAATAATATAGAGAGAAATCAGTCGTAAATTATCCAAGGATTTTAAATGCAAAGTGAGAAATCTGACCGCAAACTGAACATCTTCACAGGCTCTCAAATCTGGTGTTGATGACCAGTAAGAACAGGTTAGCATAATTAAATGCATACTACATTGTTGAAAGCGCTTGAAAGTGTACCAGCTGCCATTTACTAGCAAGTGTTAAGTACTAAGCAAGGTCACAACAAAGCAGAAAGTTATCAGTTGTTATGATTTTCTTAGCAAAATTTAATAACCTAATTTCCACTTTTCTGCCATGTAATAGTAGAAATTTTTTTTTACCATGGTATAATTTTCTTGCAGGTGTACCTCACCAAGAAACCAAACCCTCGTAAGCGCATCCTGGTGCCGTGTACGCTTATGAAGCCCAACCCCAAGTGTCTGGCCTGCTGCGAGAAGCCCGAAGTGGCCGTCAAACTCAACACAGCCACCACCACAGTCAAGACACTCGAAGACAAGGTACAGTGGATATGCCTGTAGACCAGGAGTGGTGCTGGTGTATGGTTTCTTGGGCCACAAGTGTAGCTGGCAAAGAACCAGTGAGGGTGCTCAGCAGTGGTGTGGTGGTTAAAGCCCTGTGCACCGCCATCTTTGAAAACCATTGTCTTACACTATGTACTGAATGGACTTTCAATTGGTTAAAGCCCTGTGCACCGCCATCTTTGAAAACCATTGTCTTACACTATGTACTGAATGGACTTTCAATTGGTTAAAGCCCTGTGCACCGCCATCTTTGAAAACCATTGTCTTACACTATGTACTGAATGGACTTTCAATTGGTTATTTCGAGTTTATTCGAGTTTGAAGTTTGGCACTTTGGCTTGATACAGTTAGGTGGGTGTGGTGTGCTCTGAAGACACAACTGAGAGAGGACCTTCATTATCTTTCTTGATGAGTCGTTCCTTTGATTTTCAGTGGAAGTTCTTAGTTCCTTATGAAAGCTTCCCTCTTTCGTTGGGATTGCTCCGGTTGCTTGAAGAATAAAAAGTAAAAAACTGCCCGAACTTATATCTGACCAACAGTTTTAAACTGTGAGCGTGTTTCATTTCACATGTGCATGTTTATGTATACGGACTGTGGTGTGCGTAAGCTTGATAAGTGCTACATAAACACTCACTGGTGCTTGTTATTATCAGATGTCAAGTCCACAATTGGTACGTTTTAGTTTTGGTGTGTCTTTTTCAGTCGCGTGTTCATATTGTTTTCAGATTCTCAAAAGTAAGCTGGGTATGGCCGCACCGGATGTAGAAATTGATGACGATAAAGGTGATGTGTTACTTACTTACAATCATTTTAATGATGCTTTTTTCTGCCTTTTTGAGTTGATTTTCTCTGAAAATGGCAACTTTTTGGAAAATGGTGGCGTGACATTCAAACAGCCGCAAACTAGAAGTGATAACATTTATTGATGTTTAACCTTGTCTTAGTCCTAGAATTACAGACAGGATTGTTATCAAGGCTTGGAATTTTCCTCTTTTAAGAGGATTTCCTCTTTTTTGGTTTCTTTCTCTATATTTGATTTCCAGTTTCCTCTTTTTTCATCTCTTTTATCATTATTTTGATTTTACTCACATGCAAAAACGTTTATTTTAGTTAGATTTTACGACACAAAAATATTTCTATCACACAACCACGATACATCGCATGGAATACTTTCTTCTTTTTTCTCATTGGTCATTCCAAGTGCTGTGTTATACAACAACAATCACTGTTCTCTGAAAGTGACTTAGACTTAAAGTCTACTTGAAAAAAGTGAATTTCACTGCAGGTCAGTTTGAATCCCGCATTCCATCCAAGAAATGAACTTCTATTACTTAGCTCTATAAAATTGATCTCAACTTGTCCCTTACATGGCAAGTGATTTCTGGTTATGGCAAAGAACTGACAATTCTTTATTTGTTGAGACCATGCTTGGTCAATTTTTAGTTCTTTTGCAACATGGAAATCATCTCCGATTTTATGAAAGGGTCAATTTGAAACCCATTTCATAACAGTAATTGGTTGAAATCAAAAGTTGTTTTTGTGATGGGAGGCAGACAGTTTACTTTAAGTATAATAGTTTTTTTTTATTTTTGACATTTCAGGTTCCATACTCATATCCAGCGAGGAAGGGGAAACGGAACAGAATTCTGACAAGTTCCTCTCCAACTTTGGCATCAGAAATGGGTCGCGACTTGTTTGCGATGATTTCCTACAGTGCTACAACCTAGTCGTTAACATAATTCATGCGTATGGCTTTGGACATTGGTAGATTTGTATAACTACAGTTAATTATTTAACATTTATGAAAGCCAGGTATTAAGTTCTGAAGGTCCTGTTCCAACATATGCTTGGATACACTGTCAGTCATGAATATTTTGTTGAGTAGGTGCCAATCAGACGTGGCAAGGATGGTTGAAGGTTGGCAAGGTGCCCAGAGCCGTCTGCCAGCTGTCTACTAGGTTCATACCAATGTCACCAGTTTGACAGAATATTTGTGACATATTTTGTGGTTTGGGCGTTAAACATAGTTGCTATGGAGAACAATTTAGTGCTAAAGGAGAACATGTTTATGAATGCCTTTTTGGTCAATTTGGCATACTTTACTTTTTAACAGGTACTTCGAACTGTTTCAGCCAATTTCTACAAAATTGAAGCTAATATGAATGTCATTTCCTGAAACGAAAGGTGGTGACAACACAGTGAGCAATTTCCAAAAATGTCTATCAGTCCAAGTAAGCCACATTCCTTCCTTTGTTTATTCTGATAACTGTACCCAGTTGCGGGACACCCGCACATTTTTCCGTTCCAGTCAAATTACACTACAATTTTATTTTGACTTGAGCAATGATGCCAGAAACAGTTAATAAAACTAAGCAATTCAACCTGTCTGGCACACATTGTTCGCATTGTTGGAATCATTTATGTCATTTCATGCAAATCACTTAGAAAGATTCTAAGTACATTTAATAGTAAAATATGCGACATTGACCAAAAACGACTTCATAATGGATAACATTCCACTAAAACTTGAGGAAATTATCAACTAATGAACAGGAAGTATGTTTTTATAGATTATTATGGGCGTTATATAGTTTACCATGTTCTGAGGACGACTAATATAATCGTGCAAAAGGGTGCAGTGGGCGAAGGGCAAATTTATTGTTTCAAAGTATATACTAGGCCTTTTTTCTGTTCATTAGAGATAAACTAGAAGACGATGAGGAGTTTGAAATAATCGGGGACATGTCACAGTTGCATGCCAAACCAGAGGAAGAACCCTCCACCAGCAATAATGGCGGCAATGCAGAAAATGAAGGTACGATATTGTTGTGGTGCTGTTGGAACTTTTTTCACTGTTAATTATTGTAGCCATCAGTCAAGATGTGGCTAAAGCTCAGAACCAGGCATAATCAGTAACACTGAATCCGTGGCTGCACGTCATTGAAGTTGACCATTTAGAATTTACCCAACATAAGAACGCTTATAAGTGTGTGGGTTGGTGCATATTGCTGTCATCTCTGTCTGAGTGTCTGCCTTCTACTGCAGCTGTATCTGCTGAACCCCTTGGAAATTGGCAAATGTGTTTTTATGACAGAAGGATCTGGCTAATGCAGTGCCCCCTAGTGGCAATTTAAGTTTTGTATGTTTTCCTCTGTATCTGTCCATTTTCTCAACCTCTGTAAAGATAGTCGTTTTTGACTCCAGAACAATGTTTGTAGAGACTGTAATAGTGAAGACGAATTTTCTAAAATAGTCATCTTAAAGAAAGTGAACAAAATAAAATAACATGTTCTGGCCGCATTATACTTTAAATATTTGAAGAATTTTAGCAGGTAACATTCAGTAAGTAATTTCATACGATTGGTGTGTCAAATATTAGGCGGGACACAGTTGAGTACTCACTATAAATTGAACATTTTCAACTGTCAGAGAGTCAGTGTAGTTGTCCTCAGAAATAGACGCTGGATACAGTAAAGCCTATTTATTAGGAAAGCAGGTGATGGGGACATGAATCATGACATAGGTCTGTATCCTCTTTCTGACATTTATGACATCGTATTTCGTGGCCCTAGACAGCAATACATCAAGTCCGCATAACCCATCTTTCTGAGGATGGCCGCAGTCATTGATGGTTGAAAACGTTCAATTTATTGTAAGTACTTGAAATTCACATGATCTATAAAACTTATTAAAACGAGTTTGTTTTGCACACAGATAATGACCTGATAGAGATAGTGGAAGAAGAGGAGATAAACGCTGCACCGAAAAGGAAACGTTCCATGGACGGAGAAAGTGCTACCTCGGTCAAAAAACGGAAAACATCTATGTCTGTAGAGGTCGAAGATGATGTCTGTATCGTGCTGGACTAATAATGCCAGTGGAGTGATAGAAACACTAGATAAGATTGTTTACTTGGTATTCCCACAACAAAGTTCTCAAAGGAGCCTTATTGTAAATGACTGGTCTTAGATATTTAATTAGTGAAAGGTGGTTCAAAACTGACAGTGCTTTGGGAACACGAAAACAGTTTACATCTTGCTAAATTGGATTTTGTAACAGCAAACGATTCTGAACATTTCCTCTGATATGGGTTCGCATTGCCAAGTGGCTGTATTGCACTTCCCGAATATCGATTCTTGTTCAAGAGAGTTGGAGGATTGAGAGCATATGTCTTCATTCCCATTTCTTTATAACATTGTTAATGTTCTTTACTTAGTACATAACTGTCTTAAGTATATGGAAGGTATGTGACTGAGTGTGTTGTTATTGTGTAACGGTGTAGTGGGAGACTTTAAGAAAACAAAGGGGCCTGATTGCGTGGGACCGATGACTCTTATCGTCACCTCGCTGTACCAAGAAGTACTTCTTCTTTCCAGCACGTAGCATAGGGAACACGTTTGACTTCACGACAAGACCCTTCCACTGTATATGCGATTGCCTCCTCGTCCTATAGAGGCCACTAGCATCTGGTCCATTGCTCGCTGGTTCCCTACGTGCCTAGCAGTTATCACGCAGTAGCACGGGCTTTAGCATTGATTGATGTAACCTCGGCAGTCATTGGTTAGCTTTACAACGTGAAAAAATGGCGGACTACGAACGATTTTTAGCCTTATCATGCAAGTGGCGTAGCAGCAACTATTTCGTTTCAGTCTACAGTAATGTTTAATAGCTGCATGCTTGAAGCACATATGCTCAATAAACACATATCTGGCCGATTTAACCAGTGTGTTATTCATACTGAATGTATGAATACAGAACAGTATCGTAAACAAAAGTCATCGACAGTATAGAAAGATGCACTCCAAAAAGGCACAACTACAATTTCTGGGATTCACATTTCTTGAACAGAAATTTTAAGCACCCATTTGTCTGTACAACAGACCACATTTACACTTCCTCCAACAGTCATGCCAGTTTGTTTGCGTAAAGTGCTGCCGGTGTAAAAAAAATTTCTCAAGGAAAATTGAGCGATACCTGCATGCTGGCTACCACCTAGCAGCACGCAGGGAACCAGCGAGGTTCCACTGTTGCCACATCACTGCTTTCAGTCTCCCATTGGTTACTTTTGTGATCACAAGCTCTTACTATGTGCACATAAATAATGCCCAGATGTTTGTATTCATTATATTTAATTTTTTTTAAGCAATCTAGATTTTCCACAAAAACGATTCGTTTTTGAATGAAACTTGCAAATGTTTTGTTTTATTCTATTATCTCCCAAAGTATGTCTCGGATTTCCCTTGAGCATGGGAACTCGGCTGTCAAATTGTGAAGATGTCAACATTTGGGATTCCTTTTAGACCGAGAACTTGCTTGTCAAAAGTGAAGAAAAGTACAATTCTCGATTTTTGACAGCTGAGCTCTCAGACTAAAAGGACTTACCGGTAATAGAAAATCCATCATTCTTTTGAAGTTCACAGAGTAAAGAAGTTAAGAGTTTGAAAAATGACACATTTTTAAAATGTGAATATGAACAACTAGGCTTTTGTGCATGCGAGATTTTGTGGTTATAGAAAATGTAAACAAACATAGTTTTATGGGACTACTATTAATCTTTAAGTGTTAGTTGAGAACTTAAGTGCCTGGTAACGAAGAGAGTCTAATAAGTTGTCAGGTGATGAAAACTACCATTTATCCAGGCCACTAAGGTTTCTTATGCAAGAAATATAAATTATATGTGGAACTTGTGAGTGTCTAGAAGTATTAATAAAGGGGCACGAGTGTTCATGCTACTTTTATGAGGTTTTGAAATGTGACATTTGAGGATAAGGAAATATGTGCCGCGTAACACCTGTGTATGGAGGCACTGTGCCAAACAGACAGAGGACAATACTACTGAGGCACTGCTTCATAATGTTTGATCTGATTTTCATTAAATGTTAAAAATAGGAGTCGCCTCTTCATTATCAAGTTTTATGTTTGTACTCACACCTGGTATTAGATTTTATTATTTTATGTATTCCTTGAGCATACAGTGAAGAAGTCAACCCCTACACTGTTGTTATTGTCTGTTTGAATCTGTTTGGTTTACTTTAATGTGAACTGTCTGCTCACACATGTGGAGACTAGTTTTGAACAAAACTGCACAAACCGTTGTACACTCAACTTGAATAAATATTTAGTAAAATATGATGTCTGTCATATAAGTGTGCTTTTATGAAGCTTATTCTTGAAGTGGATATAAGCGTGCTATCCATTACAAAAATCAGTTTATGATTTAGACCACTTAACATTATGAAATTGGTCTCAAATTGGTCCTTAGTCAAACTGGAGGGGACTTCACGGCTTTAAAATAACTGGCAGTTCAATATTGCTTGAATTGAGGCTCTACAAGTTGGCTTGTCACGGTGTGTCATTTTATGCAGAGTGTAGAATTTTCAAACTGTCACTTCTTTGCAAACCCAGAAATTCTCATTGGAGTAAGGAACAAGTTGAGACCACCAGTAAAAAGTGATATACCACGAGCATCTTTGTCAGTATCAACAAAAGCTATATCACGTCTTAGCCAATCAGAGGACAGAAGTACCGGTGATTGTGCAATAATTAACAGCACACTACCAACTCTCCCTCTCTTGAACTGTTTTCAATAATTGCTACTTTCTGTTCAATGTATGAAGGTTGTCAATACAAGGGCATTTGACTTTGCTCAGATATGCAGACAAGTCCAACAATATTGTATTTCACAGTTAAAATCGTATAACATTCGCATCATCAAGTTTGGATTTGGACTGAGTATTGGATGACATAAATAAAATTACTTTAGCACAAAATCACTATTTCATACTTAAGCGGAATAAAAAACATTGAAACCGATTCGATGCTGATTCAGGATATGGTGGAGTGGGTTAAAGCACCATGTTTAAATGATCTATAAATAAATGTTTGAAAAATGATGCAGTTATTTTTCTCGATTCAAAAGATTTTTTGGTGATTGCTAACATAAGGGAAATTTTTTTACCATTTTGTTGCCAGAGTTAGTCACCCTACAGTAAAATCTCAGTAATTTCAGACAAAAATAATAAAATTGATTTTTTCATTTTTCAAGTGCTTCTAACCATTGTTGTGAATGGTCACATTTTTCCAAAACAGCATCTGATGGTGGTTACGTTGCTATGGTATAGAACTTAAGGAAAAGCATTAAGTTGGTGTGACACATCCTTCACCGAAATAGGACAAAACGTTTCACTTGTCGGCCATATTGTGCCCAAAATTGGTGAAATTTCCCCGTATTTCATAATCTTCATATCGAGGTCTAAACTGAAAGGAACAGACAATCCATATTGTGAAGAGACATCAAATACACCATTACAGCTAACCCTTTGTATCAAACAATACAGGGGATAACATCTGTGTAACACAGGCCAATGCCATCCACTAGACAATGCTGGTGATGTTAATCAAGGTCCGATGATACCCAGTCAAGAAACAACCAAATCAATACTGTACACTTTTTTTTAGTCGCAACATCTAATTACGAACGTCACAAAAGAGTGAATCAGGACAGTTCTCATCTCGTGTCATATGATAAGCACATAATCATGGCTTAATCTAACGGTGCTGAAATACTTTGCCATGTTTAAGCTTGAGAAAGGAGTCCTGCGCTCTCTTCTCCAGACTTGCCAGCTCAGCCACGGTTGGTGCTAAGAAATCCACGTGTCCCTTGTACCCCGTACCTGTAAAGCAGTGCAAGTCAAAAATTTAGCTAATTGTACAATGAATTTTTGTGGAGATTATCATTATCTATTATGCTGTTTTATGGATAGTTAAGTATGATATCATTTTGACCTTTTAGGACCAAGTCAACTAAAATTAAAATGCCAAATTAAAATGATAATAACGAATTAGCACTCTGAGGTCAGTGTCACTTTCAGAAATCTAATGAAAAAGCTGGAAGTAAGTACGACCACCCTTACACCCATGGCACCAACGTCAAAACAACAAAAAGGTGGATTGACCTTTTTTGAAATACGTTAATTATCGTGATAAAGCAAATGTCATGAATATCTCAACAGAAGGCTAATCAATGCGGGTATTACATAACACAGTGCCCACCATTATAGGTCCCGTAAAAATGCATCAAGATCAAAATCAACACCCACGCTGTTAGCACTTAATAATCCTATTGACTTAGAAGTTGCTTCAACAGTCCCTGTTACATAATCTGGCAAAGAGAGGTCATTGTCATGCAAGTCAACGACCAGTATGTTTAACTATATCCTACTTGCTATTTAACCAGCTCAGTGTCGGTCAACAAAAAACTGATAAATTTCTAATTAGGAAATTAATTAGTGTGTGAGTATCCACACAGATAAAATGAGTTAGATAAGGGGTTTCATTATTTATTTTCTACGTTTAAACCATATAGACACTCAATATCTTGTGACTGATATTTTGGCCGGTTTAGCTGACTAAAAACAAAAAGTGAATTAAGCCTTTTACTCTCATAATACTCAGGCCAACCCAAAAAACTCTGAAGCCTTTTCTTGAATTTCTGGCACTGGTTTCAATGATCTTCATGCCAAGAATTGTATGATGACACTTGGCCTACCTCAAATTCCGACACTCCCTGCTGGTTTGGTAATTGGCCCATTATGCTGCACACCCCACAGAATCAATGAGGCACAGAATACTGGCTGGCCTAGGCGCAAGCTCTGGGCAACATTCGGTTAAAATTCACAGGCTAAAAGTCACATTTCTTGTCCCATTTTACAAATTCAAAAACCAAACAACGTCTACTTTTCATGAACAATTCAAGTATTCTGTTTAAAACCTTTCAAATAGAAAATCAAAAAATAAATCGTCACCCCCAATTTCACTGCATTTTTTGCGGGTATTTAAAGACCGCTCTGGTAAGGGGTGGTGTACACAAGTCAAATGGCCCCCATTAATGTGTTACTCATGCAGCTTACACACTAGAGGTTGAGACAAGTTTGTCACTGGCAAAATAAGGTGTAGCCATAAGGTAATGTGCACAATCATATAGTTTAGTCAATTAAATACTGTCCTATAACAATATCAACATTTTTAACACTTCAGGGAGGGAATTGGAGAAAAGCATATGTTTCGCACACTCGTGAAAATTGCGAATTCAGTCCCAAACTGAAAAAATTCTTTTTCTATGTTCATGTACAATTTCGCTCTTGTTTCTGACAATATTCCACACCCAATTAATATCTCACCTGCATTTTTCCTCTTCTGTCCGTAGACCACTTTGCCATCAAACTCATTAGCCTGCACTTTCATGTCCGGTTCACACTGATCTATGGTCACGCCAAGGTGTTCTTCAACATCAGCCAACAGCTGGAATGAAGCAAAGGACAGAGTGTTGTAGTTTTACCATAAGAAGAATTTCGGTTGACTTGGGGCTTCACCGAATCCTCTCACCTGTGCTAGTAGTTCATGACTTTTAATCTTGTAGTGCTGTGTAACTAGAAACAAGGCATCTCAAGGACATTTGAATCGTTTCCACAATTTTCCTGATGGTTCTTATATTGGTGAAATCACATGGCAAATTTACCCAGTGGCACTTAAATCTGTGCTCCCGTGAAAGTTTTAAATACCCCCAACACAATAGAATGTCACCCGATGTTCCAACAACAATTAAGAAGGGGTCATTAAACTCACAAAGTCATGATTCTTATGCTCTAGTCACACACAACTTTATATTCAAAAAATCTCTATTTTCAAATCGAGGAAGAAAATTCTACAATTTCCCAAGAAATCGGGTGACAGAGAATATAAAGCTCCTCACAGAAAAAAGTTTCTACTGGCAGACGACAGGCTTACAACATGTCTGGGGGATCACTAAAGATTACAGACATGACCAGACATACCAAGTGGACCACCCTTGAAAGGGCTATTCCATTAGCATCAGGAAACTTGTTCCTTCCTTCGATAATAGAGGGCAGCAAACAGTGGCGAATAAGCAATGCATAGGCCCTGAACAAACCCCGTTTACCTTTTTTCTTTACACAACAAGTCCGCAAACCCAAAATTCGAAACCCTGCATCCCCACATTTCAGGCTGGGCACGCTCATCTGACACATTTCTGGTTATTCCTGTGCCCTGGCTCACCCTAACTCAAAATCCTCGATCTGCCCCTGGCAAATTCCATCTGGCCCAGGTCTGTCATGGCTAATTTATGGTAATTATATTACACCAGGTTGCATAACCACAGCTACTATGACAAACACCATGCCAAGATGGGCAAGCTCATTGAAGTTACCCCTGGCAAATATATCCGTTTCAACTACAACGGGCGGTTGGGATGACACAGGAAAATTGTTCTACAGCTAACATTCAGGTTTAGATGCTGCCGATATGACAAAATCGTTGACAATTTTGATCCTAAAGAGGGAAAGACAACATTTTTGGTGTCATTTTTCCTGAATAAAAACAAATTCTCACTTGTTTAAGAGTCCCAGTTCACATTTACTAACTGGTCCACCAAGCTCTTACAAAACTACAACATCACTGCATGGATTTGCTACTTACACCCATTCCTACACTTGCTGATGTACAGATGAGGTCCAGATAACCTAAATACAATTATGTGCAATGCTAAACCGGGGTGTCTGCATTCAATTTCGACCAGCATGATTCAAACTGTGTTTGCAGGCTTGAATAGAGTCAATCAAGCGTTGCGAGCTGAGTCATAAAATGTAATAAACTCATCCTATCAAAGTATAAAACTGCAGCTTTAAATTTAAAAACTACACATTTTCAAGAACTAATGATTCCACAACTATGCAGAACATAACAAGCAACCAAAATCGGAGTTCGAATAATAAAAACAGTTCACTATAACTGAGTTTGCGCATGTGAAAATTAAATTGACTTCAGCTGCTTGACTGCTTGAAAGTAGTCCGCGCTCACCTGATTAGAATTATGCTACAAACAACACAAAAGATACGGAGATGAGCTGTCTGACCTTGCTCAATAATGATTCAGTCCAAACAGATATTCAATGCAAACGACAAGTTCATGCCATGTTGTAACCAGAGCGAAGTAGCGCAAGTCACTCAATAACCAGTTTCCTGGAACTTGATTCTGCATTCACTTTTGCTCAGCAATGACTCTCCATAACCTCTTTACTCATCCTTCATCCCCGCCCCAGCCTTTGGTGCACCCCTCATGCACACCGCCTCACAATATACGCCCCCACATCCCATCTCTTCTCTCAGACCAACCTACCTGAGGCTCATTATACCAGATGCAGCATCCCCCTCTAGTGGTCAGATCGGTGTTGTAGCAGCCTCTGCCGCGGTTACTACAATTAGAGTGATACCAGACTTTCTCCTGGACACTGGCCACCAATGACAGTGCCAGACCCATCCTCTCTGCCCGTCCCACTCGTCCAATACGGTGAACGTAATTCTGTTTCTCATCTGGCATCGTAACATTGATGACTACAAAGGATATATGATAATTACGTTTTATTTTTATTCATATATGTGTCCCGGTTTTCCATCATTCGCCCAGATTTAGCATGTTCTATCATTCTTTTGGATTATTAAGATCTCTCTGACAAAGTGTTGGGTACGTACAAGTCAAGTAACTCCATTTTGTTGTTCAGGCAGTCTACACAATAGAGTTGGGCCATCTCAGCAAGGAGAGAGTAGTTAGCCACCTTTTGCAATTTGAACAATTTGAGCTGTGTAGTGTCTAAAATGGATGGGAAAGAATTTTGCCTTAAACAGACAGAGGTTATCACTGACTCTGAACTCTGTCCTCAAATCCCCAAAACAAAAGAAGCCAGTCTAGTCTCCAGGGCTGTGGTAATACCAATGGGTAAGAAGAATTTCAAAGTTGCAGGTTGAGAAATGTGATATAGGGCGTAACGAACAGATTTTATTCACGAAAATTGTTTAAAGAGAAGTTAAAAGTTATTATCCGCGAGGAATATTGAATAAAACTACATGCATGAAAGATAAAAGGAAGAAAAATGATCATAAAAATATGCTAAAAACCCAACATTTCAAGCAATGACTGACCAATGTCAGGTGATAAACATAATAAGCAGATATATCCCAAAAAACAAATGAATTCAAAGTTGGAACGCTGAATTTGGTAAAGATGGGAAACATAAACATGAGTGCCTACATTTTCACATTCCATATTTTACAAATACTGAATATATCTCTGCAAATTAAAATTCAAAGAAAACATGGCATTGCTTACGTACTCAACCAAAAGTGATAAAACACAGCAAGGTAGGAATCTTTTTAAATAATTTATATGTTATTCCAAACATATATCGATCATAAATACGTGTATTTTCACGTAAAATTGACATCAGCCTGTGTCTCTTGTTTCAAAATCTTATGAATTTTTTTTTTTTGAAATCGATCACTTCATTCACATTTAAGTCAAAAAAAAAACAATAAATGCGTTACTTTTTTGAGTAATTCATGATATGGCACACGCCAAGGAATCTCATTTCATTATATTTGGATTAGATTTGATGTCAATTTAACCTTATCGAAAATAACAATTTATAGTAAATATTTATAGGTGCACTTAACACATTAATTGAAATTAACAATGCATCACCTTTTGTCTGATCAACATGAAATTTACAAACAGTGATTACTAAGTCAATAGCCCATGGACGTTCGTTCTTGGGTGAAATCGGATACAAGATATGGCTGTGATGGCTATTTCTCGACTTAAGTTCACAGAGCGATTCTTTGACCGAACCATTTCAAACTTAGTATGTAAATAGAACTCATCACTGGTTTTCTAATATGTTGGTTTCATCATTGATCTCACCCCTAAACTCTTTATTTGATTTCACCAAGTGTCGTTTTTCATAGCGCTTTCATTAGTTTATTCCAAAATCATTTGTAGCTGCAAAATTTTCACCCCTTAGAACAAAAACTTATTGCCAAAATCGCTTGTTTTCAATAATAGTTCACTTGGCGCTACATCAGACTTCCCAACTGGCAACCTTGAATGCTTCTTAAAAGTTGGAATTACAATAGTCACTTATTACTACATGTGGAATTCTATGACTGGCCTCATTAGGAAACAGGGACATTCAGTGATTGCTGCATTTGGACAATGCATCTCTACATCAACCCTGTGGTGTTGCCATGGGCCTTGTGTCAGTCAGAAGTTCACCTTAGCTCCTATTGTGTGGTACAGAGCAATTATCAGTATAAAGAATTCAATCCATTATGGGTCTATACATTCCTGGTTGTGCACCCAATAACATAACTGTCAATGAAACCTTATTTCCATGAGAGGTGCACTTATGTGTATTCTATATTAGTAGGTCAGCACCCAGTTTAAAACAAGGATCATAAGATATTTAATTTCAGTTCACAGGGTAAATAATACAAGAGCACTTAGCAAGTAATTCGTCAATAAAGCACACAGACACACTGAGTTATCGATTATACATGAGGATATACACATATGCACATCACAGGGAAGACTAAGCTGCAAGGAAAAAATACCAAGAATAAGGAAAAACAAGAGCAAAAAACGGAAATAACACTTGAGCCAATGAATCAACACTTTTTAATCTTTCCCATTAAGAACCACGAGGAGCCCCTTCCGTAGAACATAGTACTTTTTAATGGATAATGTACACTACAAAAGACAGTAGAATGTACTATGTCAGTGGATAAGTACACTACATAAGACAGTACAATGTACTATGTCAACAGATATGTACACTACAAAAGACAGTACAATGTTCTCTGTGGATGGATATGAACACTACCAAAGACAGTACAATGTTCTCTGTCAATGGATATGTACACTACAAAAGACAGTGTAATGTAATCTGTCAATGGATATGTTCACTACAAAAGACAGTGTAATGTACTCTATCAACAGATATGTACAATACAAAAGACAGTGCCATGTACTTTGTCAATAGATAAAGGGCAGATTTTGGAAACCAGCAGGTTACCAATGAATGTGACTTTAGATTTTGTTCCGTAAAAATCCCAAATCACTACGCACCCATCTCATGCCAGACTCAAAATACTACAAGAAGTCAAAATAGATGAAAGTAAAAAGTTTTCAACAAAAACCCATGGTTCATGCACAGACAAAGTGTCACAGCTGCTATGTCTTTCTTTAGGTAGGAGGTGGGTATCTGGTGGAAATTGGGCTTGAGTGGGAAATCGGTGGTTTTTGAGCAGTGTATGGTGTACATCCAACTGTCCCTTTGATGAAAGTAACAAACAAGACAACCAGCTGTCAAACACTCATCTGCAACCTGCGAAATTCATGGTTGCCCAACTCTGTGTCGTTTGTAAGGGCCAGGGCACGGGGTATAATCTTTTTCTTCGAAATTGCATTTTCCAATACCACTTTTGTGTGAACTCAAGATATGTGTCTATTATTCAGTCCTCAAGTAGACTGTGGTTTATGCATGTGAGTTTCTACTCCCATGTTTGCACTTGATGACCTTAAGAGATACAGCCGCAGATGCGAAGAATGTCACTAGGGCGCACCACAGTAGTTGGACCCATTTGAAAATCCACGTCAGACATGCTCAGGTCAGTAGGTACACATCTGACAATTGTCATAATGATCCTCTGCATGGTTTGGCACATTCTGAGAAGTAGATAACAAAAAACAGACTAAAAACAATTAAGATTATCACTAATGGAAAGGAGCTGTCATCTTCATAATAGGAACTAATGTTTGCCAAATTTCATGGAAAAGTATCAAGGAACTATGAAGTTACAGAAGCAAACGTAAAAAATAAAATTGCCACTAGGGGGACACAGCGGTAGTAAGATCCTCTCCAAAAGTAATCATTACCCGTCGTCAAATTCACTTGTCAAATTTAACGAAGATCCTGCAAAGAGTTTGAGAGACACAGCCATAGAGGCAAAAAACACAGCCACTAAAAGTTGCCACAGTAGTCCGAGTCATCCAAAAATCATCACCAGCCGCCGTCTTCACAGTAGAAACATAAATACCAATTTTTAAAATCATCCTTAGAGTGGTTTGGTTGATAGAGGGGTGGATGCCAAAAATAGACTAGAAAACAGTGAAAATGGCCACTAGATGGGGCAAGTAAGTTGAATCCAACCAAAAATGGGAACATGTACTTGTTTCTTTAATAGCAAGCTATTTACTAAATTTCATAAAAATCCACAAAGGAACTTCAGAGAAATATAGGACAACGAAAAAAATGAAATTGCCGCCTTCATTGCATCCATCCGAAAGTCGTCATCATTTGTTGTCAACTTCATATAAATACACCTGCTAAATTTAATAAAGAACCTTATGTAACAGAGGGTTTAAGAGCTACAGCCATGGGCGCAAAACTGACACTAGGTGGTGCCACAGTAGTCAAAAGTCGGCGGAAGATCGTTGTCAGCTGTCTTCTTCACAGTTGAAACAACGAAGTATGCCAATTTTCCCAATCAACCTTAGAGTGGTTTGGATGACAGAGAGGCGGATGCCAAAAAACAGACTCGAAAACAGTAAATAAAATAGCCTCTAGGTGGCACAAAGTATCTCGAATCCCAACTGAAAATAGGAAAGTATCGTCATCTCACTAACAGATACCTATTTACCAAATTATATGAAAATCCGGTGAGGACCTTTGACGATACAGAGATACACAATAAAAAACTAAAATTGCCATTAGTTGGCACATCGGTAATTAGATTCCTTTGAAAGTTCGTTCATGCCGTCCCATCTGCGAAAGAATCATAAGTGCAAAATTTCATCAACGTACATCAAACAGTTTTGTAGATAGAGCAGCGGACGCCAGACGGATGGACAGTTGTGACAGCATAAAGTGCTCATATATAAATGAATACTCAGGTTTATTTTCTTGAACATTTATTGAATAGAGGCAAAATTTCCAATGACAGAAAAAGTCTACACCATTCACATCAATATAACAGACCAATACCAACTTCAAGGTTTGATTCGATTTCACATAGTCGACTTACGATTGCATATAAACTTCATATGTATAAACCTACAGAACTTGTCAAAAATTTGAATGAAATGGGCCTTCATTGGTAGTGGGTTGCTTTTTAAATTAATGTGGCGCTGAAGTTTTAAGATTTGACGAGACGTAATTATGACGACAACAAAACATTTACGTGGTTAAACCAAGCAAGTGGAATGAAACGGAGTTGCTGGTAAATATGGCCACACAAAGGGGTGCTGTGTTCTTTGCAAACAGCACAAAGACAACTCCCCAAAAATATCCTCTACACTGGTATCAAGTTCTAGACAAATTCTTCTGGTTCTCTTCCAGTTACTGGGTAGGGGGCACCAAGGCATCGTTAAATTCAGGACAAAGTGGATTGACACCAGGACAGTCAGGAAAACAGGTGACCAAGATAATAACAAAGTGATGCGCTGTCCCGGAGTCGATAGCAAGGCTAATCGCCAAGCCACCCTCACCTGAGATGGTGGCAACAGTCAGTGTCACTATGTGGCCTGTTACCAAGAGCTACTTTGAATGTCATGGATGAGAAAAAATCTCACTTACCGTAGGGTAGGCCAGTAATGTCAATCCCTCTGGCAGCCACATCAGTGCAGATCAAAAAGCGCACCTCATTTTTCTGCAGGAAAACACAAACTTCTTTTAAAAAGTGTATGCGGTATGAAAAGTTCCTAAGTGGACCGTACAGAGGTTAGAGAGGTGCTGCTGTAAATATAGCCAGTGTAATAACTGAGAGACAAGAGAAATGAGCATACCTCAGACAATACCTGGGTTTCAGTGGGCGGCTGCATAAAACAGTCCTTCATAGGGGGTAAAGAACGACACAAACTGAACATGCAGAAGATTTAGGGAAATTAGTCGAGTCCTTATTGGACTGCTTGATGCAGGCATGGACCATCAAATAATAGTCTTGCAACTCAACTCCAAAAATGATGAATCACTTGCTATAGTTAGAGTAATTTTTCTAATTTCTTGCGAATGATGTAAACGGCCAACTTTTGAGTAAAGAGTCGAGTAATCTTTTGTGATCACGAGTTCAGGTGATTAAAAATTCTATTTGAGACAATATTCCTCCCAGTTGCCATCCCCACTCCCTACAATTACTGCTTACGTACTCCAAGAGGATACCTTACCCCAGATACATGAGACAACTGCTAACATTTGGGGTTTTGTTGCTGCAATGCGTAAGCAAGCCTGAGCCAGACTGTGACTAACCTATCCCAATCAATTACCAAATTACTGCTCGTGGCTTAGCTGCGATGCTGAAGAAAACCTATTCGCTAATTTCTCTCATAATGCATCAATTTTAAAAATTCAAAGATGGCTACTATTTATTTTTCAATTTTAAAAACAGTCATGTTGGTTGTTTGCCTTACTTATAGCTCATTTTTTGGCTTTGAAACTCCTACACTAAACAAGCATGTTGGTTTATGACTGCAATTATCTCATCTAGCATATTCAGCAAAGCCCATCAATAGTGACTAGCTCACTTCAATCTGTGACGGCACTATCAAGTCTTTGATGTGGCGAGAATTTCGCCGGATACTCTGGCGTTAACAGTTCACGCTTTCTCGTCCACTTGCGTGCAAATTCTGTTTGCGGAAGATTTTCCTAATGTAGTTATCCAAGATGATACTGCAAACACGAGCCGCTCACCCCCAACTATATCTGAGAAAACAAAAAGCCCACCCCAAATTGGTGGTAGGCCCTTACCAACTTACCTTTACACTATAAAAGAGATTCAACATAAAAAATTTACAACATACAAAATATGCAAATATCATAGGACTTGGTGGATTGAAGTCTACATTCATTAAATAAGAGGTAGTTATATGAGTAATACAACCAATTAGTTCCACGTTTTGTTTGCATGCTGATTGCAGAACACCGCAGAAGAGGCTTTCTGAACTTCTTTCATTGATGACATGACCATCGCCAGTGTGAACTCGGCAACTGTTAAGTAATCATTTATGGAACATTGAATGCAATATGCAGGGTTTGCAATACAACGGCAATACTTGTACGGTACATGAAAACTAATTTGCTTGCAACTAAGAATTGCTGAATGTAAATTTATAGCCTAATGAAAGCATCACCTTAAATTTCTCCAAATTTTCCTTTCTCTCGTATGGTTTGCGGTCGCCATGGAGGCAGACACATGAGTACTGGTGATTCCGAGCTTTTGGCCCTGGAAAAAGAACATAACCATGAGATCAGAACAAATGATCAAATATCGGTTTCATGAACAACGATTGTCCTAAAAAGCACTGTAATTATGAAAGCAAAAATTATGAATGGCAGTTAATGAACGAAAACTTCATACTCCTTGAACATGTAAACATTCTTGTTTTAAAAAACAGCACCACTATTGAAGTCCATCACTATTTACCCACAATGCTGCACTGATCCACCTGGCATTTACCCAGCAACTCCACTGTTCACCACTGCCAGTCTGGTATTCAATTGTATTTCCAAAGCCAGCACAGGCTTGCATTGCTTTTCCAAAGACTCTTTTATTAAGCTGTACGCACTGAATGTTATTCTTACAACAGTCACCCACAGGGTCCCCGCATTTTGAGAACAAGTTTTCTCCCCTGAATAATGGGTGTCAAACTATAACTTCTCAAAATGCCGCAACCCTTGAAAGTGACTTACCCTTATTATGATACAATCTTACCAATTTTGGACATAAATAATTGCCAGAAAATTCACTTTTTATTTTTGTCTGCATGGTACAAAACATGAACATAGATAAATACTTAAACTGGAGCTGCATATGTTGCATGGAAAACTGATAAAATGGAATTTTACTTGTCGGCCATATTGCGTCCTAAATTGGTGAGATTTTACTGTTAATTATCCAGCTCAAGCTATGTCAACCTATCATTGTACGGCATCACAAAGTCTAGGTAGATCTGCTGTCAGGACATCTCTGTTCCCTATAGTTACCAAACGACTGAACTGCTCATAACAGCAAATGCATTGTGGTATGGGTTAAAAATTCCGATCCCAAACATCACATGATGTTCAGAGTACCATGCCATTCCCCCACAACAAATATGGTGCCACACTTCCAGAAATGGCCTCAGCCTACAAATTCTTGTCTGCTACTCAGACACACATCAGTATCCTTGCCATAAGAATATGCATTTACAGACAGCCTGAGCAAGCTGTATGAAGAGTATCGTCAAAATACATATACAATTATATAATATACAAAATCAGCATATTATACTGTATTACTATTATATTGATATATGTATATTTAGTATACAGCTTTGCACCACGGCTATTTACAGACTTGCTACACCAAGATTATCCTTTACGGCAAAGGCAACCTTTTTTCGTGACATTTTTAGCAAAAATAAGGTTCGTGGATTATCCCAGACATATTTTTCACTTAATTATAGCTTTTCGTAATTTAATTAATTATTCGTTCTCTACTCCAGAAATGACGTTTTGGGAGGCAAGAATTTAGCGCCAATTTCTTTTCATATAGTCTGACTGTGGGAGCTGTCGAGTCAGTCATTGTTCTACCTCGGTTGTGATAAGTTCAGTCACCATTTGCTTTTGTTTGCGAGTCAGTCAACATGCCACAGTGTTGAAACAAATAAACAAGCATGCAGTAAACAACCCCTTTCAACGAGATAAGGATCGATTTTGAGAAATCTTTTGAATTTCTCCAAGAACAACCGGTGTTATACAATGCATCACGCAAGGCATAAAAACACAGTCAAAAGCAACTTTTTACACATTGTTTTTGTGGTCAAGCAATCCCCCAGAGTCATGAAGGCAGTCATCACTTAGTCTCAATATTAGATAAAATGACCACAATTTATCTGTGTGTCATGTTCTCTGAGTGGCAACGCCTGATTGAGTTCATGTACACACTAATCAACGACACTTCTCTGAGCGATTTCAAACAGAGCGATTTTAAACAGCGCGATTCTGCCTATCTCTCTCAGCTGAACAACTCATAAGCAACTTTTGCACTTTCTGTCAAAAGAGCAGCAACTTTATTACATCTATCATTGAAAGAATGAAACGGCTATGGGGCCAATTAATAGAATAATTATACTTGATGCTACTAACAAATTAATTCTTACATGAAATCCCAGTAATTTGCTAATTTGTAGAATTTATTTAGAATATTGCTGTACTCAGGTGAGCTACGCCTGAACAAGAAGAGCAAAGCGAGGGCATTCAATTGCACCCATGGTGCATTGCCACTGGGAAGTGCTGCAGTGTAAGTCAAATCAGCCCGAAAATCAAATAGTGCTGGTGCATTCTAATCCAGGGCCGTAGGAAGCGGGGGGTGGGGGGGGGGCTGGGGAGGCACAGGCCCCCCCAAAAATTTTCAGGGTTAAACCGTGGCAACTGACAAACGCGTGGGGCGGGGACAGTCGAGAAAAGAAAGACTGCTAAATGCAGATAAGAGAGAAAAGTCAAGACAACATTTAACAACTCTGTATCACTGCATGGTTTACCTTTTGAGGACCCTGGCCAGGACATTGTTGTTGGGGGTCTCCGCTTTCACAGCACAGGTCGTCTAAATGCACTTGGAAACATGCACGTAATGATTCATGCATATATTTCGAAAAATCGGAGCGTATTAATTTACTGGATTTTTAAATTCAATAAGTCAATTTTGCGATTGCAAAACCATATTTTTCCAGAGGATCCCTCTCTGGAAAGGGATAACGGAGACAAGTGTTGGTTTTTTCTCAAATTGTATATCGATGACCTGACAGATATCACCAATTGCTGCACATTTCTTGATTTTTGAAAATGTAGATATGTTCACATAGAGGGGCCCTACGTCTGAAGGAGGCCATTGATGACATTCAAGTGGCCACAGTTTTTATGTTTCTATTGACAAATTCTTATAGGGTACGCTCACGGAGAGAGGACCCAATGTTGGACTCGATTACGTATATTTTCCTTTTTTGTGACATTGTGCATGCAACCAACTTTCATGCTGAAGCAGGTCACTTCCTGCACCGTCGTCTGACCACACGATGATGGAATGAACTGTCACTCTTTTCCAAGCTTAATACTGTTTAGCTTTTCATGATTAAGGTGCCCCAATTTCAGATGGGACCCTCTCTCGGTGGAGTCATGAGTTCGGAGAAATGTCCCTTTGTCCGTCTATACATATTAATCCAACACTACAAATGTTCATGAGGGAAGTTGTGATTCGAAATTCACCAAAAAACAAAACACTCGTGCACAGCACAGAAGTATCAAGACATTCGACCCAAACAACCAAAAATGTGAAAAAATACAATAGGATTGATCGCCATCAAAAGGGAGTCAGGAATTGTAAAGAACGTGAAGACCGCTGTTTGTTAATTACAAAAAATTACTATTTCCGATAGTTAGTTATAAAATAATGTTACTCTTTCCTATATTATCACAAGAATATCTCTTTTGAATATGGTTACTAAATGAGTTGTTTGTAAGGAATTCCCACATGTGGAAAACACTGCTGTAGAGGCTACCACTGGGGTGTACATGTCCAACGAGTGTACCCAAATACTTGCAATAATAAACAAATTAAACAAATATTTCAGCGTTTTTTTGAGGTCAAGTTAAACTTGTGAACCGTTATAGGTACCTCTGAAAGAGCAAAAGTACACCGTACTATGAATACCCAATCTCCCATTCCCCCGGTTACCCATAAAAAATCTGAGAGCATGCCTGCGGAAATTGCTTATCACATTCCGTTTTGATCAACAAATTCGTTGGTTTCTGATTTACATGTTTATGTATCTTCGAAAATCGACAGGTTAATAGGTGATTTTTGGCAATTAGAAGCTAACCTTTTAAACAATGATGACGATTCAGGGAATTTAGTTGAAGCCTGAATATGAAAAAACTACAATCCAAGCCCCAAATAGTAGAGTGCACTTGGACGCTTTTTGCCTATCTAAAATAACTCTCAAAAACAGTGATGAAATTTGGACACTTCCCAAAAATAATTACAATTCAAATGACAATAAATGCATTGCTTTTTGACTTCGATACATTAGATCTGTTGTTTACAGTCAAAGGGGATCAAAAAGGAATTAAGTCATTAAATCAAGGTAAACGCATTGCTCATGGATTTGGTTGTTGATTTCTGATTTACATGTTTATGTATCTACGAAAGTGGACTGATTGAGAGATGACTTTTTTGACAATAAGAAGCTAATCTTGTAAGAAATGACAATACCTCAATGAACTTAATTGCAGGCCGATATTGGGAAAATTCGATCTATCATCAGATCCCCAATTATAAAAGTACACTAAAGGATTTTTGTCTATCTGAAATAAGTCTCAAGAAAATTGATGAATTTCGGACAGCTCAACAATGTGTCCCAAAATGTTCTCAAAATTCAAATGAAAATAAATTGTTTATTGGCTTAGGAACTACCGTAAACGTTCGGGTTAACGCCCTGGGCGGTTAAATTGGCAAACCCAAAAATTTGGGGGTGGGCGGTTAACCAGACATGGGCGCTTAAACATGAAATTTCAAGAAATCAGGGGTGGGCGGTTAACCGAACATGGGCACTTATTACGACAGACAACTGCCTAGGGCGGTTAATCTTACCTCATGATCCCAGTCCCCACACGTAGTTGGAACGCATAGCACTTTTCCGAGCTTTCGCCACGTCGCCAAATGACGGTAAAAATGCCATAACAGCGGATGATCCCAACAAAGGTTCTGTTGCCCTCAGATTAATTGTTTCAGTTAAATTTACAAATTTAAATTGCTGAGTAATAGCCCGTGCTGTTCTGCCGTCTTGTTAGAGCTGTACCTGTAGAGCGCAGACGACTATGCAGCACTCCACTTGGATAGTAACTATCCTCACTGACGTGGTGACAGTGCAAAGTGTGCGCGTGCAAGCTTCACGTGCTGCGCAGGTTACAGCAGTCACGAGTTAGTTGTCAAGTTCTGAGTTAGAGAGCAGTTTAAAATTATTTGTAATTAAAGTTTGAAAAACTAATTCAGGTGTTTTTGCGTTTGGGATGTTTATGGTTGAGACTCCGTGATTCAATGACATTTTCAACGTAAGGTTCTACAGCTGTTTTATTTTGACCGCCCGGCGGAGGTTGGCAGATATAAGCCAATCGTCAATCAAAAGTTACCGCAAAGGCATTACTCAAAAAAGTGCTTAAGATTTTAATGTTAAAAAATACTAACACTATGAATGGGATGAGTCTAATGAAACCATATGGTAGAGTCTGAGAAAGAAGTTAATAGTTCATACACAAGTACCGGAGTCGGTAAAAATAATTCAAAGACGAAGCCCCCATTATTCGGGTAACCGGCTCCAGTGGTTTGTTCCAACGAGCAAAGCCTCCTTACTGAGTCGGTGTTGTTGGAAACAGGACTCAGCGCTAAGGCATAACGAGCTGCAGGTCGCATTGGCGACCTGAATTTTTGAAAATGGTAGCCGAGATTTTGGTCATCTTGTATTTAGTCGTAACATGCGACCTGAAATTTGCAATGTATGGGCCACGACATACATATGTGATAAAAAGTCACAAAACATCGATGTTTCTATTCATTGTTAAACGATCAACTTACCAAATTTTGTGGTGGAAAAACACATTTTTATTTTAAATGCAAGATTTCCAGACTATCCTATTACATAACCTACAATATCGTACTGCGACACTGTTCGGTCCCGCTGTTTGCGCGAAATGTCCCCGCAAACGATCGCGACTTGGAAATGTCGGCAAGTAATCGGCCTGTTCAATATGCGCAACGTTTTTTACAGCAAAAGACAGCGGCAAACAGATTCTCAAGACCTTCTTTCCGGGGTTGAGCACGCGCATATGAGTCACCTGTCAAATCACATGTGCAGTCAAGGTAACTTGCACTCCAGAGCATGGGAACTTCCGCGCACGCACCACACAAAAGTCACACATCAAAAGAAAACAGCAACAGCAGTTCGACTGTAGGTTTAAGCTGACCGGGTGTTTATTTGACACTGAACTTGGGCCTCAGGCTCTTTAAAAAAAAACAACGTACCCCAAAACTGCGACGCGAAGTCTCAGTTCTGATAATTCGCGGCTTGATGTTCCCTAGGCCCCAGGGGTTCACCCCCTCCCTCTGCTGCCAATTGACCTATCGCAAGCTCCGCCGCCTTGTGTAATGTCGACTAACAAACAAGTTTTACCCGGAAACGTGTTGTTTGTCGGGTAAAACGGCGGCTTGGAAACGAAGGTGCGTCAATAATGCTGCGTTCTAAATGGTCAGATAAGCCATCAATCAAAATCCTGGAGATAGGTCAATTTTCATACGTCGAAGATATTTCAAACTCGAATGGGAAAGATTTTGTTCCCGTTGAAACTAGCCAGTGAAGAAACAAAATTATTCGGGAGGGCTAAAAAGGCAGGTAGAAACAATATTCACAAAGTTAAGGGAATTCTTCAAAATCCGAGAGCTTCCCACCTAAAGAGAATTAGGAGTGTTGGCAAGACCAGTGTCACTTTTCTTTGGCTTTATTTTTCTGAATATATGTTTTAACCAGAGCACTGCAGACGGAAACTTAGCGCGGCAGATGGCACCGCTGAAATTGTAGGTATTGAAGCCGAGTTCTTAGTTTTGCGAACATGGGAAGAAAATAAAGTGACAAAGCGTTCAAGGTATTACATTTTGAAGCAAATCCATGACCCGGGACAATAATTTGTTACTTGTAATCACATAGCCAAACCACTGTCTTCGACTCTGTCATTGCATTCTTTATTATCATAGATTTTTATCTAAAAATAGGTAATCGCGCGTATCAATCTTCAAAAGTCGGGGATGGGCGCTTAACCGAGAAGTGAGCGCTTAACCAAGAAGTGGGCGCTTAACCGGAAATCTTCAAAAATTGCAGAGGGGCGCTTAACCGAGCAATGGGCGGTTAAATCGAAAATCCACCTAACGTAGGGATGGGTGGTTAAGTGAGCATGGGCATTAACCCGAACGTTTACGGTAGATTACTGGGTTTAAGTTTACAAACCGTAAATTGAAAACGAAGTTAAAGTTCTTAAATAAAATCAAACATATTGGTCATCAACTTGGAAAGGTTGAACTTCCTTCATGTTTTTGGTTTCCAGTAGTATTGCGCAATGAATTTTTGTCCTTCAAAACTGAATCGTTTGCTCCTATCAACCAGAAACTGTATTTAACTGGCTGTGTTTCATCAAGGGATTCTGAAACGGCCACAAAGGCACTCATATCTCACTGGCACCTCGGGACATCGCCTTTCCAAAAATTACTTCAAAGAATGGCCATAATAAAATGAAGTTTTCCCGAAACTGGATCATAATAAACGGAACCTTGACCTTTGACCCATCTATAGTTACTTCAGGCAGCTCCTACCTACCCGTCTGAGTGCGCTGGGGCCTAGACCCATTCTCACTCTTCGTGAATCTTTGTTGGTTTACGGTTACTCAAATCCTGTTGGTTGCACCCCCACACCTATGGCGAGTGTGGGGGATGGGGGTCGGTACAAATATGATGACATTCAGAGAATGGGGGGAGGGGGCAGGACGGGTGACGATAGCAAGGGGGGTAGGTTGGCAAAGTCAGCCCCCCAATAATTTTTTCCTTTCTACGGGCCTGTAATCATATAACTCTAACTCAAGTTTCAATGAAATCTGTCAATCAATCTCTAGATATCATACCACTATGCAAAGATTCACAACATGCTTACTGGTGTCGGCTAAACACTTGAATTCATCATTTTACACCAATAAATCATCAAAATTCGATAAAGGGGGGCCTGAAATTCTGGGAATATGGACATTTTGCTAAAATTTAAAGAGAAGACAAAACAAAACAAACAAAAAAACGGAAACCGGCCTGACTCGGACACTCAAAATAACTGCACACATTGTTAAATCTTGTTCCAGTCGTATGTTATTTGCTGGATTTCATTAGTAAGCTCAATATTTTCTCACACTCTTGCTGTTTTTGTTTTGCGGCAGCCAAGGGGGGGCCTGCCCCCCCCCCAAATCTGCCTATGACTTGAACGTACCGTAGCCTACAGAGTTCGGTAGGCCAATTTACCAAGGTCGGTCGCAGGAGTTTGGGGTCAGTATTCAAATTATTTGTCCGTGAAATATAGACAAAAGAACATATTACTCTGTGTTGTAACTTTAGACTTGCGATTTTTTCAGTTCTAAACACACAAAACGCTTGTCATCCCGGCCTGTGGTTCGGAACCTGAGGCCCATTGCGGCCGACTGAAGACATCAGGAACAGAACCGTCACGGTAAAAGTTGTACAGTAACAATGATTCGATTATGTATATGAATATCTAAACAGAGATTCCCCCAGCATCTGACCATAGGATATAAAATCAAGTTACTGTTTCACAACAGCTTTCTGTCTGCAAACACTGAATTAGCATGCCCTCACACAGCCTTGGTGCTCAGACAATTAGTTTATTGCATCTAAAGCTGGTAACGCAATGATTTATTCATTGCTTGAGGCTTTTCAAAACATTTGCACTCACGAACACTCCAAGACACTACAAATTGTATCTAATGAGACAGACTTTGACAATTTGTCTCAGTTTTATATAAGCATTGGTTAGGGTGAGAATAATTCATTTTGAAACATAACGTACAATAATAAACGTCAACGTGGAAACTCGCAATCTTAGACGACCGCTAATCCAATGAAGACTTCACAGGTCGATCATTAGGTTTCACAGTCTATCAGTTCGAACCGGAATACAAGAAATGATTGAGAGGCTCCGTAAACATGCACAGACTACAGAACATATGGATAGTTCCTATGCACGCACCCAGGGGGGCGAAGAGGGCAAAAAGGCCCACCTCTGAAAAACAAAACTCTGAAAAAAGTAGAACACGAGACAAAAGTCCACTAAAAAGCCAGGAACTACCAAAATTCAGCAAATGCACAAGTCATATATCTAAGGATTAGTAAAAGGTACACATTCTCAAAAATTTGAGCCCCCCCATTTTTTTAGGCTGGGTGAGCGCATGGTTCCGAAAACCGTTAGAATGACTAGTCATGGTGTTAGTGAGCTAACTGCATGTTAATGGAAACCACTGACGCATTTGCCGCCACAAAATTCTGCAAGTGAAACGCCTTCTTGGAGAAGTGCAGATGTGTCCCACGGACCATCCTGATTTTCCACCGCATCTCCATAGACATACGATCGGATTACGACGTTTTTTAGGGCTGAGAAAAAGAACTAGCGAAAACATCCAACACCCAGAGGACCAAACAGAAGCCTCACGAACGAATCAGTCATCAAACAGGTTATATAAACCGTTATGTTCTCATGCCTTGAATTAATTGTAATTGTTTATGTTTTCATGGCCAACTACAATTCCCCATAATCAAAAACTGATTAACTACCGATCTGACGAAATGCAGGCCACTGAGAAGTTTCCCGGTCTCATACTTGGTATTAATGGCGTACTTTTCATTCTTCACTACTGCGAGCCACTTCCGAAGAATTATGGACTCTCGAGTAAATCGAAAAAAATGATATACCCGTTTCTCTCGCAGCTTCATAGTTCGCACAAGTGGGAACGATACACCACACCATAGCGGCACTCACTCTGCAGAAGAACCACTGACGTCCCTGTGTCATTTCTTACCTTCCTCACAGGTTAACGCGACACCTCTCGGCGAGGTACGATTAACCGTATACGAGGTGATGTGGATATAGACTGATTAAGACGGTAAAAAGACTAATTAAATCGGGTGGCATTCTCCTTTAATTGGTTCTCTAGATACCATCCAGAAACACTTCTAACCACAAAAGATACTTGCAAATGTCTTTGTCGGGAACAAAATGGCCACTACGAGGTGTTGCAGTGGCCAAATGTGCCTGAAAATTCAATGGTGTCATTACAGAGACTTCACATACTACCTCACTTAAAGTGTCAACTTTCATTAAATACACCAATCATATATCTACATTATTATCATTTGGAAATACCCAACTCCAAAATGGCCACTGAGGACTGAGATGCTACAGTGATCGAACTGGCCCAAAAATGAAATGGTTGTGATGCATGGACATCATATACCTCTGAGCCAAGTTTTATCTCAATTCCTTGATTAGTTCCCTAGATATAATATTCCTCCAAACAAGCACCTCAAAAGCCTGATGTCGAAAACAAAATTATAGCTACTAGTGCTACAGTGGTCAAATGCTCCCGAGAATTTAATGATGCCGCCAGATGGCTATAATCAAATCTTTCATTGACATCCTTCACTCTGTTCTCAACATATTATCTAGAAACACTCTCCCACACAATGGCTACTAGGAAGCGTTGCAGTGGTCGAATCTGCTTTAAAATCACAAGGCGCCGGCGCAATCTCATCATTACCTCTGTGTCAAGTTTCAATGAAATCATCGGTTACCCAGATATCATCAAGAAATGCTCTTTGACTTTGACAAATACTCAAAAAGCTAAGTCCCCCCTGACCCCAGGGGGCAAGGTAGATTGAAAAATGACATGAACTCTTCTAATGATGCATTAAAGGAGAATGCCACCCAAAAAACAACCTTTTTTGTATCAATTTAGATCGAGTACTTCCACTCTATAACAGCAAGTTCAGTTGTTTTACCCGACACCTGACGGCAGACGGAGGTGTTGAAATTAACCAATAATTCGTAATCGGTCTGAACGCAGTCTGTTCACCCATACCAAAAGACCATGTTTGCCGCAAGCTTGCAGCAGGGTTGAGACCACTAATCAACTAGTTTCCAAAACATTGTCAAGTTACATGTAACCAGTCCTTCAAAATAATCACTTAATTGAGACTGTAAAACTTAAGTTTGTGTCAATTTTCACATCGCTCTCTGACTGTTTGATTCACAATAGGAACAACAAATTTCTATTTTGGTTAAATGCATGGTAACTATTGGGCACAAAATAAGATTAGCATATTGTATATTTAACTACTGGTAGGTGTTTTAGCTGCCATCACCTTCAGTCATACGCATCCTCAGTCTGCACTCAAACTATTGAACACAAGTTTAACTGTCTGTTCATACATGAGCAGAAGAGCAAAAGTTCGACTNTTATGTATTTGTCAGCTGGCATTTCTACAATAAATTATTCATGCCACAATTCAAGTATGTTGTAGTTTTGCATCCAATATTTTTTATGGTGGTTCGCAGAAACTTCTATATAACCCCATGAAGATGTTTGCGGCAAGCTTGCAGTAATGTGTGCGGCTGGGTTGCAGGAACTGTTCCATATCCATAGAGATGTTTGCGGCAAGCTTGCAGCAATGTGTGCAGCTGGGTTGCAGGAACTGTTCCATATAAGGACATAGAGATGTTTGCTGCAAGCTTGCGGCTAACTTCATTTGCATGGTAAAAGTTTGCTGCATGTTTGCGGCATGCTTGCCGCAAGTTTGCGGCAATGTTTGCGGCTGGGTTGCAGGAAATTTGCATCCACTCTTTGGTCAGAGTTGATTCTACGTGTTTGCGGCTGGTTTGCAGAAACTTTTGCAGCAAGCTTGCCGCAACTTTGCGGCGCTTGCCGCAACTTTGCGGCAAGCTTGCGGCAAGTGTTTGCAGGAAGGCTTTTTTTTGGTATGGGCAGGCGTTCACAACATGCTTACTGTTAACTTGTTGCTTGAATTCATCATGTTACACCAATAAATCATCAAAATTGGATGTAAAACCCTTAGAAATACATTGTTTTATTTCACTGTTACGGATTTATAGGCATTTGAACGTACCACAGCCAACAGAGTTCGGTAGCCCAATTTACCATGGTCGATCGCGGTAGTTTGGGTTTGTTTGGTGATAAATTCGAATCATTCTTCCGTGAAATACAAACAGGAAAATAAGGCTGTCTGTTGTAATTTTAGACTAGCGACTTTTTTCAGTTCTAAACACACAAAACGCTGGTTATCCTAGCCTGAGTGGCTCGGAACCCGATCAGGCTTGTCGCGGCCAACGGCGGGAATGGACATCACGAACATAAACCTGAGCTTTAGCTGGAAACTAAACCTCTAGTCACGAAAAGACTATAGTAATGAGCGAAAGAAATAATGTGCACGTAATTATTTTGGTGAATTAGTTATGAAACTAAAAATCTACATACTTGTCGGGGGCCGCGAAATCACTGAGGTTCCCCTTCCACAGAACCGTCAGGGCAAAAGTTGTACAGTAACAATGATTTGAATAATGTATGGTGGTTTATTCATTGCTGGCTTCTCAAAACATTTGCATTCACAAATACTCCAAAGACATTACAAATTGTATCTAGTGAGACAGACTTTGTTTCAGTTTCATATAAGCATTGGTTAGGGTGAGAATAATTCATTTCAATGCAGAATAATGAACGTCAACATTGCAACTCGTAATCCTCAGACTTAGACGAGAGCTCATCCGACGAAGACTTTACAGGTGGATCGTTAGGTTTCACAGACTATCAGTTCGAACTGGAATACACTGATCAAGAAATAATAGAAAGGAACCATGAACATGCACAGGCAATGGAACGTATGGATAGTTCTTTGGTAACCCGGCAATCGTCAGAGAAATCACTGTCGACCAAATGTCAGCCACAGACACGGAGATGTTTCATGGCCTCATACTTGCTATTAACAGCATACTTTTCATTCTTCACTACCGCGAGCCACTTCCTAAGCAATTCGGGTTCTCGAGGAAGTCGAAAAAACGATATGCCCGCTTTCCTCGCAGCTCCATAGTTCGGGCAAGCGGGAACGATGCACCGCAACATAGCGGCATTCACTCTGCAGATGAACCTCTTACATCACTGCGTCATTTCTCACCTTCCTTACAGGTTATCGCGACACCTCTTGGCAAGGTAAGGTCGACTGTGTGTGAGACGATGTGGATATAGACCAATTAAGATGGTAAAAAAGACTAATTAAATCGGGTGGTATTCTCCTTTAAACATTGGTGGCAAATTTCTTCAAAATGTGACCAATGGTTTTCGAGATATCAAGTGGACAACTGGATAACCCCATGCCCGGACAAAGTGGCGACAATATGACATCACACATTATATGGGCGCATGTAAAGAATAGAGGTCATTGGCTCTCGTTCACAGGTGAGCGTGTACTTTTCTCACAGCAATTTCATACATAAGCTGACAACAAATCTCACATACTTTTTGTATTGTTATTCACTATTATCTTCTTGCTATTGTTTCTCACACACGAAATGACACAAACATTCCTGCACACACCATGCACTGAAGCAGTCATTGGACTTGAGACTAGAAGTAAAATGCATAATGAACTGTAGTGACAATCAAAACTGGAATTAATGTGACATTTCTGCAGAACTTGTCAGATCTGAATAAAACAATCATTATTGTTATTGGCTTCCAATCTAAAATCTGACATTAACAATTATGGTAATTGATTAAATCCCTTCCTCTGGACTCGCTGATTAAAATCCAAAAATCTTTGGGGATGGGTAATGGTTCTTCAGAGGTTGGTGGATGTGATCTGATGTAGCTGAAGGTTTCAGTGCCATCCGCATACAGCACTTACCCTAGAGCAAGTTTACTTCTGGAATGAGTTCTTTTTTAGGTTTCAAATGTTTATTTTCCTCCAGCAGACAATATTGCAAAACACGACAAACAAAAAACAGCAAAACAGCCTGTATTACCCTAACTAATCAAGATATGACATTTCAGGATGTAATTTAACAAGGCCACTAACCGGAGGTTTGAGGGCAGTGTGGACCCTATTTAAAAGTATGGTAGTGCAATTTGTCCCACTTAATTACGACAACTTACTCTAACTTGTGGAGATAGGGTAACATGCACCACTTCTCATTGCTGTGTGGCCACAAACCTGGGGCAAGGCAGATTAAAGTAATTATCTGCTGCGGTTGCCTACAGAAAGGTCCTCTTTTGTGAGCCGTAATTCACATCAGCTGTTCATTGTCATGCAGAGAGCAACAACTTTCACCTTACCTTAATTAGTTAGTTATTGGATGGGTGTGTGTGTGTGTGTGTGTGTGTGTGTGTGTGTGCGTGTGTGTGTGTATGCGTGCGTGTGTGCGTGCACACACCTCACCAAAAGTGGGATAAGTTGCACTAGTGCTAGTTGTTTTAGGGTAGGCTGTGTGTGGAGGAGACTTTTAGTTCTTTTGTTGTTAGGACCTATTCATTAAGAAGTTTGTTCTACACTCCCTCAACCCAAGACAAAGATTTTATAATAGTATCTTTGCCCAAGATCAGGGTAACTGGATTATAAAATCCAACTAACAGGCTTAAGCACCAGCTGATAATATCTGACACCACCTTATAATCACAACAGTCCAGTTAGCTCTAACAAAAGTCTGTGAATGAGTAAATTGTCTGAGCTTTGCCACTGGCCTTTGGCTCACTGCATTTAATCCACCAGATACCCAATACAAGACCCTGAAGATGTGTTTCTACAGGATGGAATTTGTTTTAGTCATTCAGTAATACCAATAGAAATCAGATAGAGCAGTTTCTAATTAGGAAATGCTGAGTAATATCATGGACACTCAGCCAATGACAGTAAGCTTAATGCCTACCTTCACCAATTGCAGTAGGCCCTTTCATACTAACGTCAACGCAACGATATTTTGGGGAGTTGTGGTCAGTATGATGGGTTAAAGGAGCCACCCGATTTAATTAGTCTTTTTTGTCGTCTTAATCGGTCTATATCCACATCGCCTCGCATACGGTCGACCTTACCTTGCCAAGAGGTGTCGCGTTAACCTGTGAGGAAAGTGAGAAACGAAGCAGCGACGTCAGTGGTTCATTTGCAGAGTTAATACCATTATGTTGCGGTGTATCGTTCCCGCTTTACAGGTAACGCAACCGTACGTGCCCTTATGGAGTAGAACTACTCGATCTAAACTGATACAAATTAGGTTGTGTTTTGGGTGGCATGCTCCTTTAACTTCAGTCCAGAATCAAAGCTAACAGTGCCAGGTAACTTCATAGTAAACAGGTGGATTTAACAGCAGAGCATGGACACTGCAGAGCAGTATGAACAGTTAACTTCGGCCCCATCGAAGTTATTACCAGGGACCATTGTAAACAATTAAAGGGCGGTGTCATCGCTAATTGCTTATATTTTGCTTGAATAATCACCAATTGAATTAGAAATAAGTTTTATGTCAATTACCACATGTAAATGATCCCAAATTATCACATTAAAAAATTTTAGCGTGCAAATGATGCATCAGCACCACCTTGCAATTACTTTGATGATGACAGCATCACCCACTGCTTACTTCGGTGTCCAATAAGCTGGTATGAATGGTTTAGTTATCTTCGCAGTTTACGTCGATGCTCCACTCAGACTGGAGTTACGTCAGTAAGAAAGGGCCTTAAGAAAAGGTGAATTACAGTTTTGGCCTCCTATAATTAGTAGTCGAAGAGGCATTAAAATCATCAAAGGTTAAGAACTCAGGAAAAGAGATTAAAATAGTAATAACAAAAGTTGTAATTAAAATATATGTTAGACGGAATACATCTAGTAAGCTGTGGGCAGTTCATAGAGAAAAGGACTTAACCATAGCCATGAAAGAAAATGTTCGCAGAAGCAAACTAACTATTAAGTTAGTTTTGATGTTTGCGAGGCTGACACAAAGCCGATACAAACTCACATCAACTAAACCCTGGTGCACATTTAAAAAGGTTAATTTGCACTCTGTAACTGAGTTCATTAATCGATGGGAGTTGTTGCAAGAAAGTGGGAATATGAGATTAGCAGGGACGCATTTAAAGAGTACCATAAATTACAAACAATAACGCCGATAAGCAGCTCACTACAGGTAGTCTTCACCAGTTTTAGTGCACAATGTAGCAGACAAGTAACATTTTATTTTATCAAGTTTCTCAACAAAAATATAGATGAAGAAATCTTTTCTTTGCTTGAAAAGTATGAAATCTGATGATGAGTAATATTTAGAAGCTATCATCAATTACGTTAATACGGACCAGAGAGGGGAATATAGCATGTTGTATTTTGCTACCAAATTATGAATGGCGAGGTTATGCACGCACATTCCCGGATAACAACTCTAGCTCCATCCACACACAGACTCGACTTAGAACAACTTGCACAAGTGAACGTGTCTCCACTGTAAGAGAAGCATCCATGCACATTATTAGATAGTGCGAGGCAGAAGTTGTCGCTCTGAGCATGATGTACCACTCATGTGAATAGGGCGGGAACAAACTAGCCATCTCTGTGACTGCGCAAGCATAATGCTGATAAATTACTTCAGCCTTATTATGTTATGTTGGAATTGTTTTTCGCCAAATAAATACGACAAATACTAGCCAAAAACGATGTCGTTACTGGTTTGTTGAGCAATGTACGTGGTAACTGGTTTAGGACTTGTAAGCTCCAACAAATGATTGCGAGAACGCTTCACGAGCTTATCTCATCTTGGGAATGGTTTTTGTAGGGAGTTGAAACTATACGGAGGAGGGGGATTTATTTTATTTATTTATTTATTGTGATATTTAAAATGAGGGTGGCCTCTTCAGTCGGATAGCACTGCTTTCCAAGAGGGCCCTCAACAAGAAAAACAGTAATATAATACAATGAAGTAATAAAACAACAATGAAATATACCTAACAAAAAAAAAAACAATTAAAACAGGTGGAGAATTAAGACAATAACTAAATGACAAATAACGGTAAAATTTAACTAAGACAGATGAAATAAATTAAGAGATGATTCTAGACATTCAGTGTATTTACGACAATGAAAAAATGACATGATTAAGACAGGCAGGGTATAAAAGGTTAGGTAAATTACAGCCACTTTTTAATATTGACTTTGAAGGTAGTAATTGAATTGGACCGTTTAATTTCTGGGCTAAGAGAATTCCATATTACAGCAGCTGCATAGATAAAAGATCTCTTGCCCATCTCGGTTTCAATTGTTTTAGAAGAAACATTGCCAGCAACAGAAGAACGTGTAGAATATACAGCCTGACTGCTATTGAATTTACTGCTGAGATATGCAGGAGCCAAGGCATTGATACATCTGTACATACAACAGGCAGAGAGATATTTATTTCTTTGTCTTACTTTCATAAATCCCAGCTTGGAATGCAAGTCTTCAACCCTAGTGTCCCTAATTCTAGTACCCAGGATAGCCCTGGAGGCTCTATTTTGGATTACTTGGACTTAGCTAACAAGTGTGTCACTAGTGTGCCCCCAAACCAGTAAACAATAATCAATATGAGACTGAATAATAGAATGGTAAAGTGTCTTAAGAGTAATGACATTAAGAAATTTGCCTACTAGACGTTTAAGTACACCGATTTTCTTTGATAATTTCTTTGTGGTAGGATCTATGTGCATATTAAATTTAAGACTGGGATATAAAATAAGGCCCAAGTAGTTAAACTTGTCAACATTCTCGATGGAAGAACCGTTGATAGAAAGAGACAGTTTTTGTTGTTTTAATTTCTGGTGGGTTCCAAACAGCATGGACTTGGTTTTACTAACGTTAAGAGTGAGTTTAGTTTGAATAAGCCAGTCATGGATAAGGGCTAGCTCATCATTGAGAGAAGTTTTGGGTTCTTTTACTGATCCAGCTAGTGGACATAATTGCAGTGTAATAGCCCCAGGAAAGGGATCTCCACATACAACAGACAGGTTCTAGGGAGTTGAAATTGTACGGAGGAGGGGATATTTATAATGGCCCCAGGAAAGAGATCTTCACATACAATAGACAGGTTCTATAGGTAGTGCAAACATGTCTTTAACTTTCAGAAGGCATTGAGGAAACGGGCTCTAACTTTAGAAAATCTCATTGTCATGTCTTGATTCAATTTCATAATAGAAAATGACCAAGGTGAAGTCTTAGGGATTTCAAGGGTTATGAATAGAATACGACAGCACCACCAATAAAAGTAGTCTATCAAAAGAGCAAAAAGTGAAAACAAATCTTGACATGTTAGGCAATTCTCATCTTAATGTTATCAGCTATTGCGAATGGGCATGAAATTGCATATAGTCTGCTGAAGAGAGACAAATTTGCATTTATGTTTATAATTGTTATAAGTTTTGAAGTAAGAAGTAGACTTAAAACTTCCTATTTTCCACAGCTAAACAGTTTTCAATCTTTAGGCCGTGAATAAACCACCTCCAAGTTTGCAGTGCTAATGGTGAAATCGCACATTGGGCAAATCTTACGCTAACAGGATTTGCACGCAAGTGGACGAGAAAGCATGCACAGTTTAACCCAAAGTATCCAGAGAAGTAATCAGCACATCAAAGGTGCAGTTACGGATTGAAGTCAGCTAGTCGCTATTCATGGGCTTGGATGAAGGTGCTGGACATAAACCAAACACCTTTGTTTAGAGTATGAGTTTCAAATTCAAAATATAAACATTAAGTAAAGCAAACGACCAACATGACTTATTTTAAAACTGAACTGTAAATAGTAGCCATCTTTGAATTTTTAAAGTTGATGCATTATCCGAGAAATTAGCAAATAGGTTTTCTTCAGCATCACAGCTGAGCCACGAGGTATTAACTTGTGAATCGATTAGGACAGATTAGTCACAGTCTGGCTTAGAATGCATAGACTTTGGGGTAACAAAACCCCAAACGTTAGCGTAGGAGTTGTCCCATCACCAGTTTGGGACAAAATTAATTGGAAAAATTATCATTTTCATTATTAGAAGGCATCTAGAATTGTTGTTACTGCCTAAAACTTTTCAGACTTGTCTGATTGTAGCTGTGGTACAAAACGTGAACACGGAAACAACATTTAATTTGGTGCTAAGTGTGTTTTGTGGATAAAATGATGAAATCAAATTTCACTTATAGTTGGTCATATTGCATTCTAAACACTCAGTCAAGTCACTTTCACATTCTGTCCCAAATGACAACCAAAGAGAAATGATATTCATTACCTCCACCCATAGAGATGAGATACTTTTCGGTGTTGTCACAGTCCACCTTCGTCCGACAGAATATAAGAGCCTTATCCATTTTGTGCTCATTAATAGCTCGTATCAGGTATTCACCTTTAAGCATCTTTACCGCCTCAGATAACGTCTCTGAAAAAAATGGTCAAAACGAATCAAAAATGGTTTCATAACACACTGTGCACATGTCATTATGCTGACATATCAGGAGCTGAAGAATATTCTGAGGCAAGCTGTTAAAAACAAGGAAAGACGTCAAAACGCATCATCCCGATTCAGTGCGAAGAATTATTCTGCAACTGGGCAATGTACTTAACGATTATAGTACATTTCTCCCATGTTTACAGCACTTTTTTGAGTGGACATCACCGTATGTCACCTAGTTAACACATGTAAGTGTTGCTTACCTAACTGACAAATAAAACACTCTTGACCACAAATATTCCTTTTAATTCTACACGATAGTAATTAATACATAACACCAGAATGCAACAGAATAGGATATTTTAAACTGTATACAAACACCAAACACTAAATTTCATTCCCATACAAGACTAACTAAGGACAGTGCGAAGTCTCAAACTTAAAACTTAAAAAATTAAGTTTGCAACTGTGAATATTTACTTGTGAAGCAATCATACGACTACGCTGGGTAGAGGGTTTTATCACATGTAATTGAAAAGCTAGCTTGTTGTAGAAAAGAACAAAGGCTTCCACCCCACACCATGAACCAAACTACAATGGGTTTTCAAAGATTTGTAATGCAAGGGGCACTAAATAAAGTATCAATATCGTTATTATACAGTACAGAACGAACTGAAAATAATCACGTTTGATTTATTCATAAAACTGTTTACAAATACTTCTAGTGGAGAAAAAGAAACAGGTACCAAATGATAAAAAATGTTGACTGTGATTCAAGAATAAGGAAACTCCTCGAATACAGGAACCTCCATGATACACTCCTCCATCCAAGATGGCTTTGATGAGAAGTGGTGTACACAAGTCAAATCACCCTATAGTGATGCTCAGACAGATTGTACAATAGAACTTGGGATACATCAACAACGAAACAGCAGTTGAAATGGGTGTCATTTCTCTTTTCTTTGTAGTTAGCTAATTTTTGCTGTTCAGACAGTGAAAAAGTTCAATATTCAACGAGGGGGGGGTTAGTTTTTAATGTCTGCAGAGTCTAAAATGGGCAGGAAAGACACGTTGCCACCATCAGGCAGTTGTAATTAGTAAAACCCACTTCTGTTCAAACCAAAGAGGCCCATCATGTAAATAAAGGTTAGGTGATAAGTCCCTATTGTAATCCCAATGGTTAAGAAGCATTCATAGTTGCCCCTTGGGAAATGTGACATAGCACCAAATGCTGTCTCAGGAGACCAGTTACTGTCTATGCTGCCCATGCATACCAGTGACACAAGAAAAGGTGGACAGTCACTCTTGAAAAAGCATCTGGCATTGCCCCATAGTGGGTGTTAGGGTGTTAGATGAGCAGCATCAAATAGTTGGCCTCTGAAATCAGCCATACTAAGAATTGCATGATGACACTTGGCTTCTCTCAAAATCCAACTGCTGCCTCATGGTTTGGTAAATGGCCCAACTATGTTGCACAAGCAGCAGAAATAATGATGAACATAGCATTGCAGCATTGAACATACAACTTAGGTTGTAAAAGTCACAATTCTTGTCCAATTTTCAAATTTCAAAAACCTTATCGCGTGTGCTTTTCACAAACTATTCAAATATGCTATTTAGAAACTTTCAAAGAGAATTCAAAAATACTATTGTTTTTATGATTGTGTCTCATTTTCTAGAGTCGGATAACATCAGCAGGCCCCTTGAGGCAATTTAACTAACCACAACATCAAGGTGTCTTTGATCTAAATCCAGCCAATAATGAGGTATACTGATGAGGATAGCTACCACATATAACCTGGGGTATATTGGTAGTTTGCATATGGATTTCACTGAGTATTGACTTTATTTTGGTCGAAATCTTAAGAATTAACAAGGCTACTGCTTTCCATTTTGAATGGAAATAGTATTTCAGGTTGTGTCCTGACTTGTCTTGCTTTAAGTTGCTGTGATGGAGTAAAGGTCAATGTTATGCATAGACATGAACTATGTAGCCTTTCAATAAACAAGCATTGATGAGGCTGGATTTCCAAGCCAATATACAAAATAAATTAGATGCTCATGTTGTGAAGGACTATGCAAGATACTCTTTTCCACCTCCGACAATGTTGCACATAAAAATACATGGTGTGTGCTAGCCTAAAGAAAACAACGAGCCCCATAGGCTATTATTATCAAAAGCTGTATGTAATAAGACATCAGAATGATTCAAGGTTATTAAAGCCTTAATTGGATGCAATATCCAGTGCAGCCCGATTGAGACTTCCTTGTGTAAAATATTTAGACAGGCCATGTTAGACTTGAATAACTAACAATTCAAATTACACTCAGACATACTGCATAAATTTACATATTAAACCAACATTACTTTTATGCGGTACACGTAAAGCCCTTTCATATTGACTTAACTCCGGTCTGAGGGGAACGTCGATGTAAACAGCGCAGTTAACTGGACCGTTCATACTGGCTTCGGTAGTTAATGAACATCAAAGTAAGCGGTTGTGTGCTGCTGTCGTCATCGAAGTTATCGCAAGGTAGCGTTGCACGCTAAGATTTTTTCCAATGTTTCAATTTGGAAACATTTACATGTGCTAAGTGACATTAAACTTATTTTTAAATCGATTGGTTACTATTAGAGCAAAATATAAGCAGCTATTAGTGACGGCACTACCTTGTAACTGTTGACGATAACAGTCGTGGCACCTGGCGATAACTTCGATTGGACCGGAGTTAAGCGTTCATACTGCACCGCAGCATCGACGCTGCGGTCTTAAATCCACCTGTTAACTGCGATGTTAACTGGAGCTGTTAACCGGAACTGCGATTTGTTTTTGGACGTTTTTGAGCGAAACTACATCATAATTAGAAAGCTCATGTTAGCCTTAACGTGGATGTGTTGGTGCATGTGTGTGTCCATGTGTGAGTACGTACAAGTGTGCGGATACATGTTTAACATGTCTGTAATAATACAGAGTGTATCTATACAAAATGCATCATTCGCGCAAACTCCGTCTCCCCCACTCCACTACAGACCTTCGTTGCGCCCATTTCGGCACCGCCTTGTTCCCAGGTAGTGCACTGGCCATTTTTATAGAATTGAGGTGTTCTGTTTTTTTTCTCGCAGGGCATTTTTTCACTGATACAGAGGGAGGGTGGCCAGTTTCGTACTGGCCTTGGCGACGCCAGTCCATTGACTCAACGGCCTGGGTGACGTCAGTCTGTTGGCTTAATTTCACTCCCTCCGGCTTCTGTTGCTTATATACTACTTTGGGCCGCCAGAATTAATGATGTCATTAAAAACTAACTTTTCCTTGAGTAAACTTAAATATTTACCGATGTTGGAAAATTGTTCTTCTATCGTATTTTGCTGCTAAAATTGTGGTGGGCTGTTTAGGGTCGGCTTTCGGTGCCATTGTGTCACCTATTGGCCAATTTCCCCGATACTTCAATGTTCTGTTCCACAAGGTTGCGTACATGTCATAACAATCAGAACTGGTTTCATTTCGTTACAAGTTTTGTTATCTTAGTACCTGCAAACCCAACTCGCTGCGAAGCAGTCATCATCCAGTACCGAAAGATATCGCAAAATTTCAGTAGGAAATGGCAGTAGCGCGTGTCACGAGCGCATTGTTTTCAAAACGACGACAGACTTTTTGTTACTAAAGGCGAAGAATTACGCAAAAATGACGTTTATTAGATTGTTTTTTCACATAAACGGCTGCAATGGGCAAAGTGAGTGTCGGTTGATACCCAAAGATTCTGCACGCACCCCCGCCGCTCGTTAGCTCTACAAGTTGATATAAGTTTCACGACGAAGTGACGAGTTAAGCTACCCGGGTTGTGTGAAGTTTCGGTGCCTAACAGAGCTCAAGACACAGCTACCTGGCTGTAAGTTGACAATAGTCTTCATATAGCTAGCTGGCTTTCTACCTTTAGTATGTACAGTTATGTGACTTTTATAAATACATTGTATACTTTGTGTACAATAGCAGTATTTTTAAAGCTTCCTTAGTTTTCACTTTAAAGAATAGCTGATTACCGTACATTATGTTACGGCAGGGTCAAATGTTCTGGAAACAAAAACTATTTTTACTGCCTGGGAAAGAATCCCGCAGCCACACACCTTGCCTAAATCTGACAGAAATTCTTATTGAAGCATTGCAAATGGTGTGCTTTTAGGGTTATTTATTGGTATCATAAAAATGGCCACTAGATGGCACAAAAACATACAATCAATCCAAAAACAGGAAAATACCATATTTCATAAAAATCTGTCAAGGAACTTCAGAGAAACAAAGGAAAACAGAATAAAATGAAATTGCCACTGGGCACAGTGGATCCGCCTGAAAGTCGTCATCGTCTGATGTTGTCTTCTTATAAGTACACTTACTAAATTTAATAAAGATCCTGCAGTGGGTTTAGGAAATACAACTATGGGTGCAAAACAAAACTACCACTAGGAGGCGCCACAGTAGTCAGTCACAATCATCAAAGGTCGTCTTCACACTGAGAACATATATGTCAATTTTCAAATGATTTGGTTGATACAGGGGTGGACGCCAAAAACAAGATTTGAAACCAGCAAAAAAGGCCACTAGGTGGTGCAAAATACCTCGATTCCATCCAAAAACAGAAAGACAGCAACATCACACCAATAGATGCCTATATTTACAATTTTATGAAAATCTGTTGAGGAACTTTGAAGATACAGCGTTAAACATAAAAAACTAAAATTGCCACTAGGGGGCACAGCAGTAGTCAGATCTGTCCGAAAGTTGTCGTCTTCTGTAGTCAACATCATATAAATACACTTGCTAAATTAAGTAAAGATCCTGCAAAAAGTTTAGGAGACACAGCCATGAACGCAAAAAAAAACTGCTAAATTTGTGGGCGCATAAAAACAGTCTTTTTAAGAAATGTCCGTCTCTGGCGATGAACACTAATGTTCACTTGAAGGTGTAGCCACTTCCCCTCGGCATTTCCCATACACTAGCCGTTACCCGTGCTTAAGCTTAGAAGTGTATTGATGGTGGACATAGTTACAGGAGAAGCAACTTCACTAACTGTCTGTATATCGAGTTAGTGTCTACATTCATATTCTTGTAATAATCTTGACAGTGCAGCAGTATCTTGACAGTGCAGCAGTATCTCGACAGTGCAGCAGTATCTTGACATTGCAGCATGTGAGTGGGTGTTGCCTTGATTGTTAAGTATTCAAGTAATAGAAGTCGCAAAATGTCACAAAGTTTCCGAAGAGATTTTGTAAACGAAAATTTATAAATAGTCTGTTGTTTTAGCTGTGATAGGAAATCATGGAAAATGCTTTGAACGTAAAGTGGAAGTTGATTGTGTAAAAACTTGCAATACATTTTTTTCAAGCAAGATATATATTAAGAATATCTTCAACGAGAGGTATTGTTTGAAATTTGTATGGGCGAACTAGTGTAAATTGGTGATTATTCTTGAAGCCCATTTCTGAAGAATAGTTCATCTGCTGTCATTCTTGAAGCCCATAGTAAGTAAATTGTTATGAGAGCAAATCAAAGCAGGTGATTCTTGAGTTCACTAAGTACACTACAACAGGATCAGCAGTTCCCAAATGTTATTCCCACAACTTAAATGTTTTAACGAAATGTGGGTTTTGATTATTTATAGTAAGCTTTGGAATTAATTTTCCACTTATTTTTTCAGAGGGAAGTAGAATGCCATCAAGACCGACTTAGTCTTGGTGACATTTAGCAACAGTTTGTTGATTTATAACCATGTGAATATGTCCGATAGCTTATTATTGATTTCAGTTTTGTTCATTGGTTTTGAAGACCAAGCTGTATGTGTAAGACAGGTGTCATCAGCATACATAAGGGTTTCAAGACAAGTAGACTTGTGGAAGTTGTTTATATAAATAAGAAAAAGGAAGTGATGAAGAATAGGTCCTTGGGTACACCTGTGTTGATGGTTGACTATTGGGAAGGGAATTCCTGTCGATTCACAATGTGCCCATTGTGTTGCTCAGACAAGTTACACAATAGAGGTTGGGGCATATCAACAAAATAACAGCAGTTGCAAAGCACATTATTCATGTTGTGAACACATCCACTAAAACAAGAAATTGTAGGAACACTGCATTTATCCACCTTCACCCTTATCAGGCTTCTATTGTGAGTCAGCATGCGTGAATAATTGGCTGATAAGCCACCTCTAGAACTACTTTTGGCTGAATGGATGACCAGGCCATAAAATGATAATTAGCCAAGACCAGTTACTAATACAACAAAGAATAATGTTGTAGCATCACCTAGCCTTGGTGGAAAGCTGTATACTGTATTGGCTCTAATAAACGCTTAGAAAAATTCATTTCACAGGGAGGGGATTCTCATTGTAGCCTACGGCAGTTGAAAGCCGGTTTCCCAAACGGGTAAAATCGGAAGCTAGGATTCATAAAATTTACGCTCTGTGACGTATTTTTAGCCTATGACAGTCTTTCTACAAAATTGTGGTGCATTGCTATGAACTTCCTTGTTAAATTACGATAATTTTTCAAAAAATTGTGCTCATCACAGGGCGAAAACTTGCCGACTGATGCGTCGCCGCTGAATCTCCATCGTCAATAGGAAAACTTGAACCCTTGAATAAAAATATAGTTTCGACTCAACAATTTACCTGAAATCTTCCTGATGTTCTACAACTTTTAAAGTTCATGTGGAGTCCAGATTAATTCCGATTAAGTGCAAATCTTCGCTACATCGTACCCCACAACACGAGAAAAATCTCTGGATGAACACACATGTTGTTGTCACGTGACGGTTGTTTTGAAGTTCGTCTGCGTATGAGAGTGAGTGCCGGAGCGTGCGTGTGTGGGTCATCGACGATAGACTTTTTTGTTACAAAAGGCGGAGGATTATGCAGGAAAATGGTGTTTACTAGATTGTTTTTTCATTTAAACGGCTGCAAAGTGCAAGTTGAGTGCTGGTTAACTCACAGATTTTGTGTGCACAGGCCGACGGTCGTTAGCTCTACCGTGGAGTAATAATCCAAGGCTCGATCTACATGTTGGGGACGAAGTGAACTACCCGGGCTGTGTGAAATTTCTGGGTCTAACGGAGACACTGACGCAGTGGTCAGCTAGCTCGCTGTATCAAGACTGTAGTCAAAATACAAATTCGTTTTATCGTGTCCCTGTCAATAATAACGGCATGCTAAAGTTTCTTAATTTTCGTACTTCAGGAACATAACAATCACGTGTTTTGTACACATACGCGCACGCCGCAGATCACATCTCGGAAATTGCCGATTTGACTGATGACAATGAATGAGCACAATGAAATTAAACAACATCGTTCTACAGTTTGTAAGATTCATAATAAACGTATTTTGAATATTGCAATGCATGTGTTCCAAAATCTAAATAACTTGGGTCCTATATTTTTGTATTCGTGCGCACCGATTGAAAGTAATCGTGAGTGTTCTTGTGTTGCAAAATCTCTTATCCTGGGCCGCTTTGAAAAATTCAAAGTTGTACTCATACTTGTTTTCGCTCCTCTTTTCAAATATTACAATAAAAACTACTTGCAACTCTCTTCATAAAAAGTACAGTCTGCTAGGTAGATTGTAATCAGCTGATCATATCCGCATGAGCGAAGCCAATTATCCTCGCTCGTGACTCGATGAATAGAGCAGCTTGGCGGCATCCCTTTGATCGTGAGCCGAGCGCGACTCAGCCAAGGTGGATAAATATGGTCTAGTTCAATTTTCCATACCCCACCGTTTACCTTGACGACCGGGGTTAGGACCAATCTTATTTAGTGGGACTGCTCATAGCATGTTTCTATTTTTTCTGTTGGAGTTGCCCATGAAACAATGAAAAAGTTCAATTTTCACAGATGGATCTAGGTTTTATGGTCTGCAGCTTCTAAAACGGCCGGGAAAGATTGTTGCCATGAACAGGCAGTCATCTCTGACACCGGCCATACCCGATCCTAAATCCGCGAACAAAAAAGCTAGTCATAAAAGTCCAGGTGTTGTGTAATCTCACAAGTATTCATAGTTACTGATTGGGAAATCAGAGGTAGTGCCTAAGGTGGTTAAAGAAGAGGCAGTATAGCCTAGAATGATAGGTGCCCGCTTTTTTATTCGAGGTCGTGGGTTCGAGTCCCACTGGATCACACTGCTAAACCCTTGAGTCAGGTTTGTAGCTACTCAGCTCGGTTTTAATTATATATTAAAAGCATAAAAATGGTTCCAGGTGATCAGTGTGATGGGCCCACAAATGCTACCTACGCACGTCTGGTACAATGTGTATCAGACCGCATGCAATTATATTGTATCATAAGGTGGTTAAATAATTTATGAAAAATAAATGTTCAATTTCGTAAATTAAAAGTTTGTCTAGCATGACACAATGGCCTCCTGTATCAAAGGTTGAAAGGTCTAAAAAGATGGTAGTTAGGTTTATCGTCTTGCCTAGATGTCATTTAGTTCGGGTGTTTAAAATTCTGCAGAACCGTAATTTTTGAAAACCACACTGACGTTCTAATAACCGATTGTTTGTAGAGGTAGTCATCAAGTTGGTCATGAGTAATTTGTTCACATAGTTTTAAGAAGGCAAGAAGTAGACATGTAGTTGTTTATATTGTGTTTAAGTTAAGCCATTTTTGTTTATAGGCCTAATTTTCAAACCAGATGTAAAATTATCTGTGTCAAAACACTGATTGAAGGTAATTTGTGATTTTGCAATGATCAGAATGATCAACTTGATGAGTTTGGTAGAAATGCTATCAAATCCTACGCTAGATTTTAATTTGATGTTGCCCAAGGCCTTTAAAACACTATTTTCAATTATATAATAAATAGCCAAAGAGTACACAACTTCATTTTCCTGAAATGTTTCGAGGAGCACAAATGATAACACAGTGGGTATCCTCATGTTTAGATGTAAGCCGCAATTAAAAGATTACCCCCTGAATTCAGTTCTTTGTGGCAAACTAAAGAAGGATAAAGTTATATAAACAAACGATACTGTGCCTGCCGATAGATCATAAATAATTAATTTTTGAAATGGCTCACGTTTAAACAAGATTTTTAATCTCAACCTCCTCGTTTCCAAAAAGTAGGCTTTCTCTGCATCCACAGCTCTCATGACGTTTCTCCGTTTAAGCACTAGCCGTCCATTATCAGATGCCCGGTACAAACAGTGAACCATAAATGAGATGATTTTAAAATCTTTGAAAACCATGATGAATTAGCACTTTGCTAAAACATGTGTTATTAATATTGCACTGTGTCCTTATTAAATAAATTCAAAAATATTAATAATGATGATAACGATGCCGATAACGAGTAATAGTAGTGGAAGTAGTAATAATAGTAATAGCAGTAATAGTAATGTAATAGTAATAAAAATGATAATGGGTAGCCAGATTTATGCCATGTCAGCCAGGCGGGCATTCCTATAGAAGAGGTGTACGAAAAGTGCAGCCCAAAAGGGTGTTTTTGCACAGCAAAAAATAGTCTCCAAGATGGTGGCATTTTGAACAAAATACTATCTAAAATGGTGCGTTTTCTGAATTTCTGGAACAGAACTGTGCAAAATGTGAATTTTTACACAAATTAGTCTCTAAATTGGTCACCTTTTTGTCCGAGCCCACTCTCTAAACGGGTATGTATTCCAATTTTTCGGGCAGCACACCTCGTCCAAAAGTACTTCTGTTATAAGATGCACTGAGTGGTGTACTTATACCGAAAACAGTGCCCAGATACTGAAACACTTTGTTTGGATTTCATGAGCATGCGAAACTGCTCGCATGTTTTCATATAAAAAATGAGTACATATTTGCACTTTTAAACGAATATGAATTAGAAATATGGATGAATAATCAACCACCATACATTCATCAAATCCATGTTAAGATTGCATCACAGCACGACTGACAAGTTTGTTTTTGCTTTTGCATGAGGGTCAGCCCTCTCAGCGAGCGACCGCTTCGCTATCCCAGTTGCCCGCGGTCGCTCATGACAAAGCCGTCCTAACAATAGCCCTATAGTGAGCCAGCCAACCACACAAATCGCTTGTGCAGTATTACGTAAGCATTAACTAGGCCTTGAGCAGACACCAGAATAGAAGTTTCAGATATTGTAACCCAAGGCGGTTGAAACCCGGTCTCCGAAACGGGTGAAATCGGAAGCTAAGATTCATAAAATTTACGCTCTGTGACGTATATGTAATCTATGAAAGACTTTCAACAAAACTGTGGTGCATTGCTATCAAACTTTGCAGCTAAATTACGACCATTTTACAGAAAATTGTGCTGAAATTCCAGGGCGAAAACTCGCCGACTGACTGCCTCGAAATCGCCGTCTTCGATATGGCGA
>NMRA01000965.1:48113-84263 GCA_002633005.1 Phoronis australis | reverse complement strand
GGTGCACTCCAACATTTGGAGAAGTTACAATATCAAGCCGCCTTACTCATAACTGGAGCTTACAGGGGATCCAATAGTGTTAAGGTTTTGAATAATCTCAAGTGGCCCAAACTGTCTACTCGACGCAATCTTCACATGACCACATTTACGTTCAAGGTAATAAACAATGTCAACAACGTGTCTGTCAAAAAAATATTTGATCTATATATTAGACAAGGCCATCGTAGTGATTTGAGATTCTCCACCCCATATGCAATTCCTCCGTCGTTCAGTCAGGCATTCAGAAGGTCTACAGTCATGATGTGCATCAACAACTGGAATTCTCTTCCAGTCTCTGTTAAGGAAAGCAACTCTTTTACGAGTATAAAAAATAATTTTAGAACTGTTTTTCATAATTTTGATAACTCAACACCCTTGACTCAATTCTCCCTTACCCGCGATAACGAAATAGCATTGTACAGATCAAGATGTGGCCTTTTCCTCAACTCTGACAAGTTCAGGCACAACTTTAGTAATGTCTCTCCAAACTGTAAATGTGGTGACCATCAATCTTATCCTCATATTTTTTTCAAATGTAACCTCATCGAATATCTGAGAGACTCACTTTTTCGTGCAATCAATGATAACCAATCAATTGTTAATGCTCTCAATTCTTGTAATAATATCCCTACTAGAGTTACATTATTACTGAATGGTAGTCCTAACCTTGACTTCGTTCTCAACGAATTCCTCCTAAGCAACGTTAGTAATTTTTTATGTACCGTTTATCAATATTGTTGCATCTGATTTCCCTACATGAATCTGTACATATTTTTGTTTTTATATATCTGTAATAGCATATCTAAGTATTGGAATACTTATTTTAGATACTAGTTAATTGTATATACCTCTATGTATGTAAGTTTCATTTATGAATTGGTTACAACCCAAATATAATGCTTCGCGGTTTCTGGGTTTGTTATTATTTCTTTGTATGTTCTGTGAAACTTTCAATAAATATATATCCCTTTAAGCTTACCCGAATCCTTCTGCTTCATAACCTCTTATTTTTAGTTTCATGATCGTCAAATTCTAGATTAAGGGGGAACCATTTCATTGTACTCAGTTGCCATTGTAATAAATTATGCATGTCATTCTACTTTCATACTTAACGTAAGCTTGTTTCAGCTTTTATCGTTGAAAATTTCCTAAGTACATTCTAAGTTACTTATTGTGGCAAGAGGGAGTTAGGATCATTTTAGTTTGCGTATTAGTTTGTACTAGGGTCACTTTGACAGGTGTAAACCTAAGCTGTAGCTATCATGAAATGTTGAAACCCGAAGGCCCAATATTCTTAAGAGATGTTATTTTTATCTCTAATGGGAGTGTAACAACAACTGGCAAAATCACATTTGGGTGGAATCGGTTAAACGATGAGCGTCCTTTAAAAATGAGAAAACTCAGATTCAAGTGACTTTTTATGTAAATAATCACCTTTCAATAAGATCGACGTTAATCTGGCACAAAATATCGCAACAGAATATTAGATTAATATTGATACGTCGTTCTCAAACACTCATGTGATGAAAATTTTCTCTGGACAATCTCCAGCATCCCACAAACTGTTCTGCAGAGCATCTCAAATGTCAAATACCCAAAATTGGACAAAATTTGCTGAATTTAGGCACTCTAGTAAAAATTAACGAATACCCGTTTGAAAATACCACTACGTTCTTTTGAAAGGGAGTTATAATGTCTCCTTTACAAACCGTTCTCTTTCCAAGTTCTTTTTAGCAGTTTTAAAACAGTTTCACTAACTGAACCCTTTAAAGCCTAAAATGCGCTATATTGGGCCAAAATATTTAAGATGTGCTTACTTGAAAAATACAATTAAACATTTTGAGCATATCCCACCAGGATATATGTACACACAATTTTTGAAAGATCTGAGTCGGTGAACCTAGAGACAAGCTTTTGATGTTCCCGTGGAATGATAGTTATTAAATTGTTTAGTAGGAAAAGGCAACCACCGAATTGTACTCTTTTTGCCTTGAAAAAATTCCTCACATTACGCCGGAAAATGTATGTGTGTTTGTGCGTGTGCTTGTGAGTATATTTTGATGCTCAGACATAACGCTTTCTAACGGTTTTAAGGTTTATTTTCAATTTTTGTATATTATATGCTTCATAATAAACAATAAAACATTGAAAGAATAGAATCATTCAGTTGACTAAATGTCCGTACATGTCTTCCTCCGAAGCTGCACAGATGTTCAAACCCTCTTTATTTTCATGATTAAGCGCATTAACAAGGTTGTACCTAACTCGTCATCTCTAAACTTCATGCAGTTGTTAATGCTATTCGAGGAACATGTTCCGCCGTAGGGGTAACGGCAATTGGGGCAGAAATTTCCACATCTGTCGTACCACAACCCACCTCTCTTCCGAAGAGCGCAATTGCAATCGCAATTATCATTGTCTGAGTCGAAAGTGGTGAATAATAGGCCGTTAAGACCCCCTAAGGCTTTTGCCACTACGTGCGTCTGCAATTTCGCTGATACAGTGATCCTGTACTTTTCTGCCTCACTGGCAATTGCAAAGAAGTTGTGATCACGTGTTACCTGTGTGCCATTCCATAACGTCATAGTGTATTGTATCGCGTAGTGATCTTGCTGGGTGATGTAGTAAATGTTGTCATTACCGAGCCACATTTCACCGTCCAGTTCCCCAAACCCGACTTTGTACTCCGTCCAAGTTTTGTGGAAATCCAAGCTTCCATCGAACCGGCGCTGAATAACCGTCCAGCCGCTATCACAATAGACAATGAAACTCTTTGGTGCGTTTTTTGGTCTCACTAACAGGAATCCCGTATAAGCGACATCTGCAAAAGTAGATGTAACATTCGATGTTTCACTGAGCAGAATGTGTATAGTAACTGGTTTATAAAAAATTTGGTTGATTAATGTCATTTCAATAGCTGACTTTCGAAATAGCGCGCCAATTTATAAATTTGCCAGACGGCGATCACGTCTTTGTGGACAAATCCCATGTAATGCGGACAGGAGGTTCAACCTAATGGTATAAACAGCGTTTTAACTTCTTTCCTGCTATCACAATGTCTGCAAATCTTCACTGGCGGGCGGTGGGATATGATAATGGCTTACGGAAAGAGGCAAACCTCGTGAAATATCCATAGATGAGAGACATGATGCCCCATACTTTTCGTACTGCGATGAAGAATCTGCAGCTGCAAAGTCGGTGGCTGACACTGAAAAAGTGGTCAATGTCAAGTGAACTTAACCTAATCAAACAATAAGTTGATGAGCAAGGCCCTAGTCATTGGCGCAAAAGCATTTTTGTTGAAGGTTGCTCGGGCCAACGAGCGGAATAAAATTGCCTTGCATTCATATCTTATTTTGTCTTAAGCAGAACAAATACTGCTGTGGCTGGGAAAGAAAATCGCGCGTATTTTTATTATCTAGAAAAGCGCCAATACATGATGCTCCCTTAAGACTTCATTTTAACACAATACAAAAGCCACACTGAGATTGGACCTGCCGCCCTGTAAAGGAATAAAAAGGATTGTCAATACAAAAGATATTACAGCAACGCATGCGCAGATACAGAGGTTACCATAAATACAAATAACGGAGACTGGTAGTGTACGGCCGAAGGCGAAACGCGGTCGTCCTGAGCTGTACGAGATACGGAAAAAAGACGAGTTAGTTGGCATTACCAACAATCCGTGTACCTAAGCGACTCGGTCGAAGAGTGGGAAGAAATGAGGACAAGATTGAATGTTTGAACTCGTGAAGATTTTGCAAGGCTTTCGATGGACAAGAAAGTGTGCTGTTTGTAAAACGACCAGTGACTCGTACAGGCCCTACACGCTTAAAGCATTCACCGGGTAACTGATCTCAGTCGGCATACATCAGACCCGAATCATTTTGAAGAGAGACAATTCAATCAGCTTCTCCGTTTTTGTCCTGCGATTTGTTGCGCTTACTAAAACTGATTCACGGGGGTCCAAATTAGTTATTTACACTTGCGAGTGTTAGATTGATTTCTACAAGCAAAATAGTGTAGCAGTTAATGTAAAGAATTTTCCTGTGGGGGTTAATTTTTTCGGACGTGTTAGGGACATGCTGTCCCTCGCCCTCTCCCGTCCATGCCAATAGCGTTATTAGAAAGCTCATATCCCTGTTGGTGGTAGTAAGTACAGTGGGTGGCATCCATTTTAGGGAATAAGTGGAGATGTTGTCTTAAAAAACTTCGGTTTCTCCTGATGACCTAGATTCATGAGTTAAGGGTTTGCTCAGGAAGGAACTGTAAATGAATTAGAGCATTGGTGTTCTAAGAGCCGATACACGTCAATGACTCTGAAACACAATAACATTTTCTACAAATGCCAGGTCTTGAATTATCATTTTCAAAGTTGAAATCTAATTAGACTAGGTCATATTCCACTGAAATCAGGTGCAGTCATGGTGTGGTTGCGGTACCCTTCGTATCAAAGTTTAATCAGTATTTCGTAGTTCTTCCAGCACTAATGCCAAAAATGTGGGACTGTGGCTTCGATCGGTTTGGGGATCACTCTACAAGTGTCGATCACCATCCTCCAGACCGCCGGTTCCAGGTCATGCGAACAAATGCACTCAGGCAACCGCCACTTCCACGTCGGAATCTTAATTTTAACTTCGTGGAAATGGCGGGAAATTATGACGTCGGTTCCCATCAACGTATGGTTCATTTAATTCAGTCCATGGCTTGTCAATCGGACTCTAGTATACGAAGAGTATCCATATCTGGACTGTTCAATTTCGAAATCGAATTTCAAAAATTTTGTACCGTTTTAGTCAAAAACCAAGTACATCACTTGAAAACTCTGGCGTTCGTCAACGCTTTACATTGTACGTGTTTGATTTTAAATAGTTTTAGTCTGGAAAATAGAGGCTGCCAAAATTATAATAAAAAACGTCGTTGCGCCTGTCGTTCTTCAATTACTGAAAAAAACACTTTTAGTCATTTTTAATTGATAAACGTGCTAAAAGGAATGCCATAGACTTTTTCATACGTATATACAGTATTACATTCGAATCAGTTTGCATCAGATAATTTGAAAATGAACATCATTTTGTGTGCTTGCGATTTTGGCTCCCTGACAAATTGGAAGTTGTTCCATTTACTGCAACATATATGAAAACTGTAATGAAAATTTGCAATATTTTCAGTTTCAAAACGTTTCGTTATTTTTTGGTTAGACTAGTTGATAGTCCTAATGTTATATGATGTTATATCTATAATCCGATACTCAAAAATACGTGACATGTGTCTGCATGCCAGTGAAGAATCAATATATTTGCTAGACGTACACTTGTATGCATGTGATGTATAAAACATCCTATGCATGTGACAATAAAACGTCACAGGTCTGATATTCTGCGTGACAACAGAAACACTGGATACATTCAGGGTGCCAGTTACCATTCACATAAGCCATTTGTTTTTGTACCTTTTATATAACCTATCAGTTAGAGCATACCAAAAATCGCTAACTTATCTCAGTTATCAATAAAGTCACAATATATTTCATGATTTCGTGTATATTTTTCTTTGTTGCGGACTATACAGTGATTAATAGGTAACACGTATTTACTTAAAATAAAAGTTAATTATCACGTTCTAATCAATTTGAAAGGTTTAAATCTAATCACTGTCGACTAATAATACCAGTATTCTAGCAGAATTACGCCAGTAAAATGGGAATTACGCGACAATAAATGAAAGATTCTTTTAAAACAGCACGACTTCAGTACATATCTATTCACATTTAAGTTGACAAAGTAACTTCTATGCAAAAATAATTGACAATTATTATTTCTTTCATGCTCAAGTAATGCTATTTAAGAAAGCCAAAGTTGCACTATATCTTACAGTACCGTAAAATGGGGTGAAGGTGGTAGTTCTCGACCTTTTTATTAAATTATTTAACAATTATGTAATAAAGAGACATGTTAATGGGTTTGAAATCGTGAGAGCTATTCCCACCAACAAAACTAATAGTTTCTGTTTGGGATTTCGGATGTTCTAGGGTTGATCTAATGGTTTTTGTTACCTGCCAATTTTGTTTCCAAAGCGGGGTAACTTGGCACTGTAGTCTCCAAAGCGGGGAAAGTTGGCATTGTAATCTTTTTGTACACAGTAAAAAATTAAATGTTTTTGTAGTTGTATCAAAAACTTATAAGTGGATGACAAGTATTAGTAGTACATCAAATCCTTTCCCATGACTGCCGCGAATATTCGAACCAAAGATTTCAGGAGCAGGGCAAAAAAAAACAAAAAAACGTAACACCTCTTTGACTCTAGTTTTTGATGTTTGTCATTTTCTTCTGTTACTAATTATTCAACTCTTATTAAAACTGTACGCACGACTGATAGTTTATGTTGGAAAGGATTGTTTCAGCGAAAATTCGGTTACATGTTCTTGTGAGTTGTTTTCCTCTAGATAGTGTCCTTGGTACTACCTTGACGTGTATCCAAGTGTAAAGAGAAGGGAGACTGTCATCCGATGAGCGCTCGATGGCAAAGTTGATATAAGGGTTGACCGAGTGGATGCGATCTAAAAATCTACTAACCTAGTACTCCTGGATCTTGACGAAAGTGTCGTCTACGCAGCATTAGATAATATCAAGGGATGGTCTGCCGCAGCGATGGGTTTAGTTTCAAAACTTTCCATATAGAATTTAGACTAGCCTCAATGGAGCTAATGAGCGAATCCGTTACAACACCGCGTTGTTGTTTATAGAAATTACCCTTGACAGGAAATACGCAGTGTTCAGACAAAATTGGAAGAGTTCAGGTTTTTGTACCTTACATATCTTGTTTCTATGCTTCCATAACTGGAGTGGTCCAATTTGTCGTCAATCATGAGCCAAATAAGTGCTAGGGAGGCGAACTTGATAGTCGACTATCTCCGCAAACTTTTTCGTTAACATGAAAATATGAATATGTAGTAGCCAGTCCTCAATTCGCGTATCGTTCTTTGATTATAATTTTTAAAACAAGAGCGAATGCGGGTATTCGCGAATATATGCCGCGCCGTCGACACACTTAACGCTTCGGAGGCGAACTTGGTAGTCGAATATCTCTGCAAACTTTATGATTAACATGAAAATATGGGTATCATACAATAGGCAATCCCCGATTCATACATAAACACCACCATTTTATTTCTGCAAGAGAGAATGGTATATCATTGCGCCTTGTGTTACCGCGGACATTTCTTCGTGTAGGCCTAGGCAATGCATTTAGTTCTATGAACTCGCTGCCGTAAGCTAGCCGCAAGTAGTTTCTTCGATGATCGTTAGTTATAAAATTCAAACATAGCACTTCCAGTTGAAACTGCCTTACCGGAACACAACCCAACACAAAGAATTGCGTGAGTGATATGAATGAAATTTATAGATTAAAATACATTGAAAAGGTAAACGTTTCTCATTTGAACATGCTGGACAATGCTAACTTCATTGAAGCCGCTGTTGGTCGCCTGTATTGGCCATAAGAAAGGATAATGACCGACACGTAGAAATCAAGGTTGCGTTGCCTAGACCTAAGACATTAGTAGAGCACTTGCAGTGAGCCATCTTCGCTTATGGTAACAAACCGATGAATTCTATCCTATAACCCATGAATTCTATCCCATAATTCCATGTGAGGAGTTCCACGGTGGCGCTTGGCTTACCTCAAAATCCAACTGCTGCTTGGTGGTTTGATAATTGACCCAGTTATGTTGCACACCCAGGACAGTTAAGGAAGAACATATTATTACAAAAACATATTATTACAACAACAAACGTTTCAGGTTGTAAAAGTCACATTTGTTGTCCAATTTTCAAATTTCAAACGCCTAATAACTTGGGCTTTTCACAAACTATTCAAATATGCTATTCACAATGTTTGAAAATTTAAAAAACATTGCTGTTGCCAGTAATGTGTTTATGATGGGGTTCCCTATCTGGAGAACGATAACGTCAGCAGCCTGAAGCGATTTAATTAACCACAACAGCACGGTGCCTTTAATCTAAACCGGCAGCTGCTCAGGTGAGCAAGACAGTCGAGTTGTCCAACCTTACCGGTTAGGGTGTCAGGGTAGGATCCTTTTCAAGCTACATTTCAAATCACACACATAACACACCGGTCTCATACAATTTGTTAGAGGATACGAATTTAAGGTTTCAAAAATCTCCCAAAAAGTTGCCTTTCACTCGCATGGTCTTGCGTGTTATAGCTTTACTCGCCAGAACGGAAGGCACCCCAATGTGTTGGCGTCAGTGTCCATGCAAATCCCGGGCCGTTCGGTGGTATCTGGTAGTTGAATGGACAGTGCTTGGTGTCGCTGTCCGCCCTTGATACCACGAAAATTATATATTGTTTATATCACTGCATTCATTCAGTGTGGTAGATATAGAGAATCCTACACGAGTCTCAAGTTTATGACATGGGCAAAACCTCTTAGAAATTTTGTCAAAATCCTGACGCATACACGCCACATTGAAAATTGCTGGGTGAGTCTTAGTTTAGAACCCCTTGTTCCACTTGGTTTCGTCTAAAAGTATGCCTGTATTTCAAAACCCAGGTAGGGTGTACTTTCACGCACTGATCAATCTGTTCGTTGAAGCTCGCCTCACAATAATAACAGTGAACGTGTTTCCTGAAATGAAAATAAATTCATTTTTGAAAACATCTATAATTAAAATAGGGCTTGATGTACATGTAGTCGCTCATTTTAATTTAATGGTAATGCTGTGATACTGTTTAGTTTGGAAACGAAAGTAACAGTAATGACTCAAAATGTGATTAATTCATTGCACCACACTTATTTTGTAACCCTTTTCACGTTTTATAAGTAAAAAGTTCATAACTGTTCGGCACACCACGATGCGTTCTCGATCGCATAAACAAAACAAAAATTTGCGTTTCCGATCGCTTCTCTTTACGTTCTCGATCGCATCTTTCAACAGAAAAGTGTCGAAAAATCAGAGATCCTGACAAAACTACGAAAAACAAGCGTTGTGTTATATTTTCACAAGTCACTTCTTCATAACTTTATGGTCAATTTATTGATTTAGTGCCAAAAATAACCGCAATTTGCCAAAATGACATATACTCGGGAACCCAATGGTCGTCCGCCTAAGCATAAAACCGACTTATTTTCATACTCACCCAATTATTCCACTTCAAAGTTATGCTCTGCATAGAACTTGATTTGACTCTCACAAATCCATAGTATTAGTTGATTCAAAAGTTTTTCTTTATTTATGCCGAGTTGTTTGAACTGTGCATTGCTTTTCGGCAGCCATTTTATAATGACTCCTATGGTCGTCATATGCTGCCGCCTTTTGAAAGAACAAAAAACCACACAGAAAAAGGCCAAGAAAATAGTAGAAAGTGGTTTACAGCAATTCTATTTCAACCACAAACTGGTTTACTAGTATGATATTGATTTTTAAATCGATTAAAATTGATTTAGAATTTCAGTTCTCGAAAATAAATCGCAATTGCTTTATTCCAGATAGACCTTACTTATTTTCTATTTGTGTCCTCTTTATTTGACTTTTTGCTCTTGTTGTTCTTAACACCACTTATCTCTGCTGTCTTACTTTTTCTTTTCAGTTTTTCTTCATTCTCTGTTAACACCTTGTCAGCCAAAACAGAACTGTAACCCTTTGAGACTTTGTCGGTGCAAGTTGATCATTGAACCTTGATACAATTGTTCTAATAAATTACCCAATATTGTATGGTTTGATTTTTTCTCGCCTTTAACAGCCTTCTGCAATCATAAATAAATAAGTAAATACCCAAGTTGTAGTTGCATTTTATTGCTCAATCTCTTCTTTTATTTTTGAATATGTCATGCTGTGTTGTATGTAACAATGCAATATAGTGAAATAAAGTCAATGTTTTACTTTATTGGTGGCCATTCCCTATCAATTCAAGTATTTTAATTTTCTTCAAATATAATTCAAAATGCTTTAACCAAAAATTTCAACATAAATGTTGAGCTCAGTAGTTTGTTTTGCAATAAAAAACAAGTGGACAATATTTTGATGACCAAGGCGTGGGCCGTAACTGTTAAGCACCCAGCGTGTTCCATTTGTCTGCTGCGTTTTTCCTTTGACCTAACGGGTGTCGGTTAGTGCCTGGGACAAATAGATACATTGCATAAACAATCTCTGAGTTGTTTTTTGTTCCGTCTGAAGAAAATTTAATTTCGAATATATCTTCTGAAAATGAACAAAAAAGTGCATTAGTAAAATCTACAAGTTTTTAAGTGGTCTCAAAAAACAGTCGGTAAATGCATTAATTTTAGTCTCAGTTCTTCTATGCGCGTTTCTCCCGAGAGGTTAGTACCTAACGTGCAGACGAGCACTCCAAATTGGAACGCTAAGTCCCGCGTGGCTGCGCTGCACGCGAAAGAAGATGGCGGACGACCTTTGGAGCCTGACGACTATATGTATCCGGACTATACGAATCCCCTTTGACTCAAGCGATGCCTCGTTCAACGTAACTTATCTCCAATAATTGGAACAGACACCAGCCCAAACCTCTACCTGCCCTTCCTCAATGTGTTACGCCTTGAACTCGTGTCTCTGTTTTCACATTGGAAGTAAAAACAACGTAAATTCATCAAATTTACTCACCTTGCCTGGTTTCGCTTCTCGCAACCGGTTTCGTTCTCGATCGCGGGTTGGCCGGGGTGAACATTAAAACTTAACAGATGTTTATCAATAACAATCAGCAGGGCTTCCCCGCGCGTGAGCACTGATCTGACCTTGAGATAGCACAACTAGTGATATATTGAGTTAGGGGTTTGTCTCCGTTTGAATGAACGTGGATATGGAACTCATCGCCGAAGATGGATCCGTTAAGAAGTTGTTTGCATGTCCTTCCGTACATGTGTTTGAATAACGTGGTCAGGGTTGGAAGTCGACGAACCGGCTTGACCCGCCGGTGTTGCATATTTTTCACTTTCAGCTAATTTTGTTACTCTAGCTTCATGAATGTTATTCGAAAAGTCTGCCCCACCTATTTGTACAGTGTACAGTGAACAGGGCCCGTACCCAGCATTGCGGAGTGGGTGGTTAGAATTTGTAGAAGTGTTAACCTTTGACAGTTTGCAAACGACGACACTGTAGAATTTTCGGTAAAGCCCTTTAAGCAGCTCAGTTAGGGGTAAGGCAAATCTGCATACACAACGATGACTCTCAGCTCTACAAATGTTCCTGAGATGAGACGCGGGCATTCGTAATATCACAAATGAGGATGCCGTGACGGCCGTTCGATCGAAAAGAACAGAACTTAAATTCGGATGTAATGTCGTCCAAAAAAAGAAAGCTCTCGCGTTTGCTCCTGTCAAACTTTCAAATCAGGTGTGATTAAATAAGTATTTACACCTCATTACATACTCGGGCGGAAATATTTAGTCGGAGAATGACTTTTACGAAATTTGTTATTTGGTTGTCTGTGTGTTACTTAAATTACTTACATCGCTGGAAATGGGATCAGGCCACTATTTCGAAGGTCCACTACTTCGAAAGTTCACGTTTCCGAAGGTCCACTTCTTCGAAGGTTCACTATTCAGAAAATATCTAGAATTTTAAGACTCAGGTGTAATTTTTATACTATACATGCAAAACATAAACTATACTTCGGTTATTAAATGCACTGAGTGGTGTATCTATGTCGAGAACAATGTCGTGTACTAAAACACTTTGTTTGAATTTTATGCTCTCATGTCTTACGAATACGAAAAAATGAATATGTACTTGCATGTTTAAAAGAATATGAAGTAGGAATGTTGATGAATTATGAACCACGATGCATCAAAACCACGTCAAGATCGCATCCTTTCACAATGTTACTGAAAAGTTAAGGGCCATTTCGTCTCAACCTCACTCACAGGAATCACGCGCACGGCCGGGTGAAAACTAAATGCAGTTATTAGACTTTGCTGTCCCTGCCAATCTTCAGGAAGACGGAGAGTCTTCTTAATTTAAAACTGCCGTTGGTTCCCGCAGCCCTGACCCATGCCCCAGATAATGTTGAGTATGAGTCGTTAAGTTAAAGTGTACACAACATGACTTTAGTACCTCAAAATAAATTTTATTATTATATCTTACTTGATTTCAGTGCCTTTAGTGCACAGGTCATAAAAAAACACGTAAAAATTGAAAAAAATAATAATTATGTACAACATCATGGGTTGAACCTTAGTCGTTCGCCATACTGTTCGGATCAGAGACAATTAAGAGTGAAGTGAAAGCAAAGTACATTTAGGGACGAGAAGATTCGTAGAGGGATCAAAAGATGTGTTTCTGGAGGCTGCAGCAACAGCAGCCAGGCGGAGAACGTCTCGGTGTGACGAAGGACACCAAAGTTGCGCAGAAGTGGCATCGCTTTGTGCGCCGAATGAGAGTGTGGGACCTCATCGTGGACTAAGCGATTCTGTCCGGGGCCACTCTGTGTTTTGCCCACTTTTAGGACTCGTGTTTCGACTCCAGTCACAGGAGATGTTACGATGAAGGCCTGGTTCTATAAAGGACAATATTTATCATTCACAAACATCTGCTCTTAATTCAGGATTGTCTGTTGGATGACTGGGTTGACTCGCTGAGCCCGAGGCAGCTTCTCTCAAGGGAGGATCCAATTCGTAAGGCTCAAAGTAGAAAAGTACGCAGCCGGAAGCACATCAAACTTATTCTGGCTTTCGCAGTGGCGGATCTACGGGGGGAGGTTCAGGGGGTTTAAACCCCCCCCTCGGGCCAGGACCCAAAAAATAAAAGAAAAACAAAAAGCGTATCAGGCAAAACAAAAACGACACCGCCAGCGTGTGTAAACCCCAAGTAAACCAACTTGGAAAAATTGAGGGGGGGCTCACTCTGAAGATATAGTTTTTTGCATTGTGAATTGCTGAGTCTTTGTGGCTCATCGGCAAAACGCGCGGGGATTAATTGTGAGCGCGCTTCCGTCGACACTTCTGAAGTAGCCAAGCATTTTAGATGGATTCACCGCTGAAAGAGCAGTTCTATAACTGATTTCTTTTGGTAACTAGCTTCTTTATTCTAAGATATATTTTGATTTGATTGGGGGAAATATTGCGTTGCCGCAACCCTGATATTCAGGCGAATTGACGTGCAACGTTTTTACCTCATCTGTCATGCCGTGTCGTTCTATTACACTCCACACGATTGTAACTGATGTATAGTAAAGTTGTCTTGGGCAATATCATACGGTGTACATGTACATGTAATATTGTGTACATGTTCATGTAATATTTTTGAAAAAAAAAATCTTTTTCCGAAGAATTGCTAATGTTATGGACGCCGTGGTCTGGTCGCGAGTCCGTTTGAAGACACACTGTGTAACAAACTATGTCTATACAAGGAATGACCAAGAGGGCACTCACATTGAGAAAGTGACCGCATTCACGAAAAGTGTACAGTACCAGAAATTGCGGGGAGGCTGTTCTTTCACAACAAAGTCTTGCGGGCCTCGTGCGATGTTCAATAGGCCTCCTAAGGAGCCCTAGTTCCGACCTCAACACCTACCGTCTGTCTACCTGCAATAAGCACACTGCCGTCTTCTATACTGGGAATTTTGGCACAAAGGCTCACCCGATGAAACGCTCATGCCCATGGGCATTTATTTGATATTAGTACTTCGGGTTTCAAGCGTTCAGACAATGTGACGTTTATTTCGAAAATTGCAAGAGATGCAAATAGGTCCTGGGCTGCTTCGTCAAGGTTTGAAGTAGTCCATGATGAACGGATCAAATTTAGTTGCGCATGTAAGTCTTTTGAATGGACTTGGCAACCTCAAGGGTCTTATTGTCAACTGAGCTGCGAAACGAGATGCTGACATTGTAGAGCCTTACAAGCTCATTGACACAGCAGTTGACGAAGTGCAAGCGTTGGGAACAAACATCGAAGATATCTGGGTAGAATGGTTCCAAGACGAGCAAATCATTGGATCCGATATACAAATTCCTCGGCAGTCTAGACAACAGAAGGATAGGACTAACGTATGAGTAACCACTGGGGATTAAAATTTTAGAGAGAAGTTTTCAATTCAAAATTTTTTGCATAGTACACTTTAGATCTCGTGACGGACCAGGACAGCTTGATTTGTGTAAATGTTGAGTTTCAGCGTATTTCTGGTCCCTCGGCGAACTAGTCTTGTGATTTTTTTACCAAAGTGTGCTTTGTAAAACTATTTACCTCAGCCAGTACTGTTTGGTCCCGCGACAGATCGACTATTTTTATAGAGATAATAAGCACAGGTGTACTCTTGGTCTCGTGACGGACCAGGTCAGCTTTTTGTGTACTCTCAGGGTACATCTGGTCCCTCTGCAAACTAGTCCAGAGTATCTTTTCACCACTGTGCACAGGATGTTTTGGTTTCGTGAAACTATTTTCAGATGATTTGTTTCCTGATAGATTTGACGTTTTTCAATTGTTGTCAACGTGATTCAGCTTATATAATAAAGTGATACCTAATTATTTATTGTCGCTTTTAATAATAGACTATGAGCTGAGAACACCATCGTTCGCCAGTTTTTCTCGTAACGAGACAGAACACATGTTTATTTCCGGACTAACAGTACAGGTCTTCGTTCTTAAACCACTTGAGGCTGCTGTTACGCGATCATTTGATATTCAAGTTTTTACGCCCCGTCAGTGCTCCTTGATTATGCCCTTGACTTTTTGGAAATTGTCTAAACTCCTGTATACACACCTTACGTTTTGGTATACGACTTTTTGTATGCTAAAAACGTGTGTGTAAGCAGATGTTCCAACAAAAATTTTTGCTGGTGGCGTGACTAATACCCAGATGTGCACAATATGGTTTCATGAAACTTATGAGCCAAGTTCAAACATGTGACGAAATCGAGAAGGGTTTTTAATTATCTTAAGAAAAACTCCAGAGACACGTTAAGTGCCAGAAACTTACCAGGGTGCATAGAAACTTCACTATTTGGCTACAAAAGCAAAAAAATATATCTTACACGGGAGGGGAAACCCCCCTGCCGACCTCCCCCCCTTCGGCGCCACGCGCCTAGGATTCGACCTTGGCGGGAATCTTAAACATCCCCCCTTGCTGAAAACGTAGATCCGCCACTGATTTCGTGCAACCCCATTTCCTCATCCCGGCCACCATTTCCGTACGTTTCTTCATAGTATTCATTCAATTCTTGCTCATAATCGTCGTCGCTTTCAAATTCACTGCTCTCCGCCATTGTTCAATGCTAGTCACTGATCTCTTGTGTTCAACCCATGACGTCAAAAGGCAAGAAATGTGAAAATTGGCAAAATCGAAAGAAAAAGAAAAATTCGAGTTAATTAAACAAAAAACATGGGTTTAGCTAAATTTTACGTCATGCATTTAGTCTGTGGCCACCGGTAATTCAAAATGTGCAAAAATCCTTGGTGTGTACTGTCTAAATTCAAGAATCACGATTGGCAGTGCTTGAAACTAAGCTCATTTGTAAACAATGTAATCTTTGTTTTAAGAACTACTCAATTCTTGCACACCCTTTAAATAGCTACAAAGTGGATACAAATGTAATACTCCATTCATGTCAGTCTCTACTCATTAGTAGACAATCAGAGTAATGAACTGTCGGGGTTATGGTTTCGGAATTGTGGACATTTGAAGTAGTGAACTTTCGAAGGTAACGAACCTTCGGAGAAGAGAATCTTCGGAGTAGCGGACCTTTGGAGTAGTGGACCTTTGGAGTAGTTAACCTTCGGAATAGTGGCACGTAACCTTGGATATCTTTTCCATCAATTGAAGTTTGTTGCTCGTGTGGAGTCTGAGAGGCTGCGCACCATTTACACTGATTGACAAGAGAACACTGACCAGTTTCTAGTCGATTTCAAGGCATTCACACCGCAGTATAATTTTTGGGAGCTCACTCTCTGCTATATAGCTTAGCTAGGTATAGACTCTGTTGTCACCCTATGGCGTAGCCACCGCGCGCATTCTGTCGATAAATAACATAAAGCCTCGTCTGCATGAACCTGGCATCTACCCAAACACTATTCGGAAAATGTTGGCCGGGTAAGGCCCGATGATTACGTGAAGCGCTTTGACTCAGAAGCAAATTCAAAGTTATTACTACCTTATTTATTATTGCAGTTAGTAGTATCAGTAACTGCAACAGTTTTGTTGCGGTTGTCCATCTATATCCTATCCTTATCTGAGCTGGGGCTGGACCTTTTCCGCGACGGGGGGTTCGATCGAACCCCACAACCCCCCTGGCTACGGGCCACGCTCTCTTTCAGTTAGAGTTGTGACGCATTTGTCAACCATAATTTTTCTTTGTCACCTTCACGGTTATTGGTATTACTGTTTTGAGACGATAAGATGTCAGGCGTATGGATTTCTGCTTTGCACTACTTTGTGAATCGCCCATGTAATATCAAATAAAATACGTACTCGGTGATATTAACCAGTCATGTCGTAACACATTCCAGTTTATGTGAGAAAATTAAATTTTGCGTCGTGACATCGGACAAAAGACTGAACCTGGCGATGAACAAAAAGATTGGTCTCACTATTTCTCTGAAAACCGAAACCGGGATGAGTTACATGTATGTGGTTTTTCGTGAAGATATATTGTTTTAAATGAGCCGGAAAAGGGTCGTTTTGTTGATTTCTTTGACGTCTTATAATCGTGAGTTGTTCACCAATTATGAATTTTCGTGAAATGCATCAATGCTTGGGTTGCACCAGTTGTAAGCCCCAATACACGAGGCCACGGTTTCACATAGAATATTTATTTTGTTGTAGTAGGCAAACAATTTACGTGCGCTTCAAATGTAAATTAAAGAGCGAGTATTGCCTGTTGAAACCAATGTTCTTAAGAATATATGGAGTGTTTTGTTAAGTGGTTGCAATTACGTCATCCCCAGCATATTAAAGACTGTCACACAGTTATTTTCTTGCTGAAAACCTTGCATGATCAACTTTGTAACGCATTGTTTAATGCAGCTGTGTTGTCGGTAAAAACCGGTAATATTACGAGGTCGGCCACGCTTTTACGAAGTTCAACCCAGGGTCAGTATTAATAAGGTTAGCCGTGGATACAAATCAAAAAAAAGTTTTTTTTTTTTTTTTTTTTTGAAGCCTCAGTATCATCACAATCACAGATTATTTCTATCATCGGTCACCCCAGCATCTGCAGATCAGCGAATCACAATTCTGAGGAATAAATCTTACTTTACTAATGATTTGAAAGATCGTATGTCCATATAACATCGCAGTATCCACGTGCTGGTGAAGTAACCGCCATTATTTTGTCACTGAGATATACTCGCTATTTGAAAGGAAAACGGACATTTACTGCACGATCCCTACAAGACCCTAATGCAAACCTCGTCTTGTTTCCGCTACCTACATGTACTTATCCGTCACGCGAATGCGCATGCTCAACTCGAAAGCGTAAACTCGTTCGTGTAGATATACAGGATGTACATGCGGAGCAGTAGACTTGTGCACCTTACAAAATCAACCAATCGGAGTATCTGAATGTTATTGTCCAATCAATCAAGATGCCAAGTGATACCCCTTCCATTGCAATACATCTCCATATTAATTACACTTTCACGCTAATAGTGCTACCCCGCGTATCCCTGGGAAAGAGTACTACGATGACACTTGCCGGGATGATTCTTCGCTCATGGAACAGAAATGCCGTTTTATTTATACCTCTTGCTGCATAATTCAAAGTTTCAGTGGCAATGTTTGTAAAGAAAGCTATCCCCAGCTCAAGCGCAAACCATTCGCTTTTCACTCGGTTGATTTTACATAGACTAGCATTATCTTGCTTTACGAGAAAGAACCGTACTCGACAGAGCAAAAACCTAGTATTCATTGCTTTTAAACTGCAGAAAAAATAATGCACTATCATGACAAAAGCGTATTTTGTCACAAACAATCCCGTTTCGTGAACAACTATGTGTCCAAACACTTAGATCTGAACATATACAGGACGTGTATCACCACGAGACTGAAACGCTCCAAGATAAGTCATAAACGTGTGCTGTACATCTGCTGAGAAGCAACGATCATACACAACAATCTTTAAAGTAAGTTGCTCTATGAAGAAAAAGGAAGGGTAGTGGTTGTAAAAACCCATTATCAAGGTCATGACAATAGTTTACCACACGGACACAAAGTGCACATGAATAAATTTGTTAAAGAACTATTTTTAATTACTGTTACTTGAATGGAGCTCTGACCCCAATTTTTTGTTTCTTTCCCAACATTTTCTTCCTTTGTCCAAATAGATCGACAACAGTCAGGTTGTCTCATATCAACACCCTCAGCAGGGCCGCGCTTCTATGTTGGTAACGAGAATGTTTTAAGATTTTCACAAAACTAGACCCCTTGAAAGTTAGAATGAACTTAGGGTCAACATTCGGGTTGTCTCGTACCAACACCTTTAGCAGTGTGTCGCTCGCACTCTGGTAACGAAAATGTTTTATACTTTTCCCCAACAATATACCCTCGAAAGTTCAAAGGAACTAAGGCTCACCAGTTCCTTGCGTTCTGCATTCACTCACTACTTTAAGCACACATACTGTACCTGGGTCGGAGCAGTCTTGAAATTCCTACAAAACAATTAAGGCGATATGAAAACGACATCGATGCAAAAAAACGCCATAGTATTGGACAAGGAACTTTAAGTTTAAGGGTAAAGCTCTCCTTAAATTATCTTGTTTCCTCTCATTCTACCCCACTTCGCTGCTCTGATTAAGATTTTGGTTTGCAGTGGCATTTGGCAAATCTTACGCTAACACGATTTACATGCAAGTGGACAAGGTAGCGTGCACCGTTTACCCTAGAGTATCAAGCGAAGTCCTCGGCACATCAAGGGCTTGATGACGCCGTCACGGATTGTAGGGAGCTACTCGTCATTCATGGGCTTGGCTGAACCTTTTGGATGAGATACATGTAATTGTGGTCGTAAACCAACACGCGTGTTTCAAAGTCGAAGACCGAACAATTGGTAAGGCAAAAGGCCAACATGCCAAGTTCTTAACATTGAAAAATAAATATTACTTGTCTTTGAATTTTTAAAATCGAGGCATTATAAGATAAATTATCGAATAGATTTTCTTCAGCAACTCGGCTACGTAACAAGCATTAGTTTGTGAATCAATTACAGTATGACGGGATAGTCGCAGTCTGGCGTAGGTTCGGTTTGGCTTTGAGGAGACCAAACCCCAAATGTTAGTGTAGTATTTGACTCATATAGAGGCATTCAGAGCTTTCATTCAAATATATTTTAGCTTACACTTAAGAAATACATTTTCAAAGTACACCCACAATCACCCAGATCACCTGCAGACTGGGTTGTGCGTTACGGCATTACCTTGCCCTTTGTGTTTCTATGCATAACCTAATATGGTCTAAATAATTACAAGCACATATCTCTTTCAAACAAAGATTTACACTCTCAGTTAACTCGGACATGTCCATATGAATAGGCTTGGTATGCTGCTTGGCTGAGGCGTACCTTGCTGTCGTTAGAATTCCCTAGATGTCCCGGCCAAGAGGCAAACGCAACACGCCTAGCCTAGTCTTGGTGTAGCAAGGTCTGCAAATGCTATCGCCTGTTATGAAAGTCTTTTGTGAGATTGGTCTATCGCCAAAAAGGAGACGAACTTTATTTGAAGTTTTATTCTCGTCTAAACGACAATTTAGGCCTGTGTACTGCAACACAATTCAGTCAGGTTGGAAGCACCATATGGTTGCTTGAATCAAAACTTAGCAAGACAGTCGGACTGAGTAGACACCGGCATGCGACTTCTCCGGTCTGAATCGAACGAAAGCCGTATCAATTTAATCGGAAGTGCTCTGCCTGCAAGTATCAAACTGTGAAATTAAGCTGGAAAAATTGTGGAGCATCCATCGCCTTACCCCGATTAGTCTTACACGACAGTTACTTATGGAAGTCATATACAATAGTTAGAGGTCAAGAACACGGTCTGCAAAGTCTGTTTTCGTGTACGACTTCATAAACGACTGTTGTATGTGCAGACACGTGGTCGGACGTAATGAGATAAATGTAGCTAGAGTTGACATCACGTGGTTCCAATTGAGCGGAGTGGTCCGCCATGTTGCTGATGAACCATGTTAGTCGAGATGCGTGCGTACTTTGTAGTATCTAGGAACCAATATTGGTACAACACCGGGTTTCAAGCAAAAACTCATAGCTTTAATGTTAGGATCATCAAGTGCAAACTGGGATTTTTAGAAAATCATCCAAGAAAATCATTGCATACTTGAGCACAGAATTAAAATGTCTTTACACTTATCTTTAGTTATAGCAGAATACAACAAAAATAAAGTTTGATTTCAAGTATGGCCCAGAATCAATGGTATGGTTTTTGATCTTTAGAGGTTTGAAAATTGAAACTGAAATAAAATGATTTTGTGGGTGCGCATCCGGTCGCAGAAACAATATTTTTCAACTTCATTAGGTCCCTAGAACACCCACTCAAGTCGATGTTTCATGGTCTTTGCTTGACTTTCCTTCTTAGTCCGATATGTCTTTAAGGGTTTAGTGACCTTATTCTCTACAAGATATCTCTTATTTTCTAACAACGAAGAAACACAAAAAGTGACTACAAGATTAGTAGTTGTACATTTTTACAGAGTGGACACCAATTCGAAGAATTATTAATATAGCCAGGTTTTTGGGAATAGGGCAGGATCGAAGAACGGGATACCCAAGAATGCTACACCCTCCAATGTTATATTGGGACGTTAGATGGGTTGTTTTTCTAGATTTCAAGAGATGGGGACAAACGTAATGTAGCCTGGCAAGCTATTAAAATCTGTAATTGTCTTACTTGAGGAAAACCGTCATTTTCATATTCTGTTTTGTTTAAGGTATTCTGAGTATTAATGCCTGGGTATGTAGGACAGCTGGGCAGATAGAGATTACGACCATTGACATTTGTCATTCCGTGACGGGGTGTTGTCAATGTAAATGTACTTGTAACATAACTGTGTGCCAGTAAATGTCGGATCCAACAGAACTGAGGAATTAAATTAGAGTTGGTTGAAATCTGACTTTTGCTGAAGTGGGGTGCACGTACCAGTACGGTACAGTAATTGCGTACTAGATAGACATTTCCCTTTTACTGCCACGGTGTGATTTTACTGCGTGATGATGATATTTTGAAATAAATCAAATGTTTTCCTGCTCGTTCTGGATCAGTGGCGGATTTATTTGGGCAAGGGGGCCATGCCCCCCCTAAAACTCTCTCAGATTCCATTTGGCAGTTTGGGGTTCGAATTGGTGACTGGCATATGCGCGCACCCCAAGGCGGGCTCGGGGGCGAATGCACAATGCATAGCCTTGAACAAACCCCGTTCACCGGTTCTTTTTTCAGTCATAAGGCCCACAAACTCAAAAATTCAAGACCCCTGCACCCATACATTTTAGGCTGGGTGCGCATTTGGCGTAATTCTGGTTATTCCTGTGCCATGACCCCACGCCTAATTCAAAAATCATGGATCCGCCCCTATTGATGTCCAATCAGATGGACTGAGTATGCTTGTTATTGACAGAAAAAATCTGCGATTCCGCCCATCGTGGCCGGATAAAAGGGGTGGCCTAAACTGATTGGTGTAAAAAATAATATTGGTAAAAATCAATAATGCAAGCGCCATTTTAAAACTCTAGTTTTGCTTTTATACATATATTGCAGTCGTCGTGTTGTTTTACAACAGGGTCTTTGACACAACTGTTTGTTGAAGTGTGAGACCATGTCGTTTCAAACTGTACAAGTTACCGGTTCACCACGCTAAGTTGAATTAGGTACTAGGACAAGTTATACTAGATAGTTAAAGAAAAGTTATGTGCGTATCACTGAAGTAATTTTCCTTGAGACAACGCCTTTGCACAGACCTTCCGACTTCGGCCGCCCAAGTAGTGGTGTTCACAGGCAAACGCGGCTAACCGATGTATACGTGCGTGCCTTACCAACCAGTACAGGGTGTTTTGGGGGTAATTTGTTCATTCTTTTTTTATTGAAATATTGTTAACATATGAGTTTCTGTAACTATCGTTTTGAAAAATTTTGCTCCCAATTTTTACTCATAATAGTCTATGGCCTCAATTCCGAATATGCACATGTACATAAACATAAACAGTTCCATTGGTCAATTGTTGTTTAAAATGACACGACTTTACATTTACGCATACTGCTGTTTATATGCATGGGCGCTCCCAGGGGGACACAGGAAATCGGTGCAGATGCACAATTCGTAAGCCTGAACCTAGTGGTCCCGTGTTTTTTAATCCTCGTTCATTTCATTCAGTAAAAGGTTCCCATACCGAGAAATTCGAGGCCCCTATATTTTAGGCTGGGTGCGCGCATTGTATGCTGATCGATTTCCATGCGCGCACCCAGCCTTTAATATGGGGGGCTCGAACTTTTGACGATGTGGACCTTTTGCTGACAAAAAAGCGGGAGAACTAAAAAAGGGCGTACCACCGTCACTGTGCGTTTGCGCATTCTTAATGGACTTTTATGTCGTTTTCTCGGACTTTTTGTTTCTCTGAGGCATACCTTTTTGCCCACTTCGACAAATGGGGGCTCGTTCGAGCCCTCCCGAGATCCCCTGGGTGCGCGCATGATTTCCATTTGTTTCTATTACTTTTTTTCTGCTTGATGTTCAAGTGTTTCATACGAACGCGTGCCTCAAATCTTTGTGTTCGAACTTTAAAGCAAGTGGCGTCGGGTCAAGGAATTTTTAGACCCACACTAAAAACTTTGGGAATGCAGTGATGTAATGGCGTGCCGAAGAGCCCAGGCCCTAGCAGTACTCCGTGAGAATTCCAGCCAAAGTACTAGGAATTTTGTCTTTGTAATGGCATATATGACCCTTTAAGCAATGCGTGGGTCACATGTTTACATTGCTTTATGGTACCAATCATTTAAAACCTCGTTAGTATTAAAAATTTCAAATTTTATTCTGAAAATTACCCGGCTTCAATAAGGCCACCGTGCTTTTGTTTACATAGCGTTCATCATCAATATAGCGGAGCGCGTGTCACGCGCTGTCATGCTTGCGAGTATATAGCCGTGTCGTCTCTATGTATATACCTCATTAGTCGGAAGAGACTCATCGTGCTCAAAATCCGTATATGAATTTTCACTTGATAAAGACCGTGTCCGATTTCGGGGCGTGATAACCATGCACTTATCATTATTTTTGGTGCAATACCTTTAGGAATGGTGTTAATGAAATACAGTACGTGTCGATACTAGGCCTACTCGTGGTGAGGTGATGTGTGAATCCCCCTGTTCATCAACTCTACAACCCGCACATAAATGTAATGTTGACCCACATTTAAGTTGAAAGGTTGTCTGCTTTGTTTAGCACATGCTAAAAATTACTTGTGAAAGAATTTGAACAAGCTTCAACTTTTTTTCTCAGGCACTACGTATTCGAGAAAATGCTCATACAAAGTAGCGTGGTTCTTAATTGAAAGAGTGATTCGTGATCAGAGGCATATATTAAAAAAAAAATACTTGTGGTACGAGAAATGAAAATGAACTTTGTTATAGCAACCGTTTGTATCATGAAGTTGATGACTTTCTGTGCATGAACCAAGATTCGGCCAATGCACAATTCATAGCTCTGAACGTACGTCGTGAATTTTAGTAAAAGGTCCACATTCTCAAAAATTCGAGCCCCCAATTTTTGGGTTGGGTACGCATGAATTGGGATTGCGATTTCGATAACGATAGTAATAGTAGTAACTGCAGTAATTGTAATGTAATAGTATTAAAAATGTTAATGGTAAGCCAAATTCATGCCGGGTATCCTGTAGAAGTGGTATACGCAAAACGCCGCCAAAAAACAAAAATACTCTCCAAAATGGAGTAATTTTCGACAAAATACTATCTAAAAGGTGTCTTTTCTTCTGAATTTCTGGAACAGAACTGTGCGAAAATGTGAATTTTTACACAAAATCACTCTCTACATGTAATTAGGTCACTGTTTTTTTCTGAGCACACTCTCTAAATGGGTAGGTATCCTAACTTTCCGGCCGCCCTTCTCCCAAAAATACCCGAGTACCCCCGATCGTGTCAGATACCACTTATTCGTAATTTGGTCATTTACTTTGTGATATGACGTTGGTTTCGTAAAATGTAACAATGTTAATTTTCTCGCCTGCGCATTCGACGTAAAATGTAACAGTTACGAAAAATGTAACAACTTGTTACATTTTAGGAGAGGCTCAGGCATGTAAAAAGTAACAATGACATGAAATATAACAGTTGTTACATCTTATGAAATTGTTACATTGTACAATATACATTGTACATCGCTCCATGCGGAAAAGGTACAGTAGCAAACGATGGAGATTTAGAACAAGAAAACAAAATGTAGTATTAAAACTGAATGCACTTGAACGAAGCAATTGCAGTTACTCTATAAATTATCTATTTCTTTTTAATATACTAGATGACACTACAGAGTACGTGCAAGATACGCGCATTTCGCAAACAACAGAAGTATAAAAATGACAAATCGACAATGGTGTCCTCACGGCCTGGACGTACTCACCCGCCACCATAAAAAATTTGGGCCGTCCTTTCGTAATGCGTTTTCCGCGGTATTGCAAGTTGAGCAAATGTTTTTACTGTCATACAGGAACGTCACACAGGCAGAGTCCGCGGAGCATACATGAGAACATTCGATGATAGAAGAGACTTGGACAGTTACGTTTCCAGGACACCTTGATGCTGATGTTTTCTTCTTGAGAAATTTACTGCTTGTCATCTCTTGGTTCTCAATAACTTTAAATTGAAAATGCATTTGTAGAAGCCAAAGAACTACTAACTCGCGTTTCATCATGACGGCCGGTCAGACCCCACAATTTCCAGTAAACGATAGACGCATATCTAACGGTATTCAAAGTAAGATCGATATTCGCTGGAAGAAGGTTTAACAGTTATAATGATGCTATTAATCAACTTTGCGCTCCTCTGTTAGAGAAACAATTATCGTTGCTTCATATGTAAAAAATCAATATTTTATACGAGTATTTTCAGAGAATGTAATTTATTGGTAACGTGTCGAAGACTAAGATAATTGTTTATCTTTGGTTGGTCGATCAGGAGGTGGGTGAAAGTGTTTTACAGTAGTATAAATCTTGTGTTGTCGTAAATGGTCATCCATCTTCCCGGTTCAGTATTTCGTTGGCTGCAGACAAGGTGACCCTTTGTCTCCCTACGTGTTCATATTGTGCGCGGAGATTTTGGTGTATTTAATCAAGAATAATAAAAATATTGCTGGTGTATTTGCAGGAAATACGGAATATTTGATTCCGCAATATGCGCACGACACATCAATTACGTTAGATGGGTCGAATTTTTCATTGACTAGCACATTGAATGTACTACATTTGTTTACTAGTGTCTCCGGTCTCCAAGTGAATGTGGATAAAACAAAAGCCATATGGTTTGGGAGTAAAACTGGTAGTGATGACGTGATTCCTACAAAAGAAAGTCACTCTTTTTTATTTTTGGGGGTGGATTTTGGCTCTCAGTTGGATAGTATGACGCATAAGAACTTCACTGCAAGAATAACTGAGATTAAGTCTTTATTAAAAAGTTGCAGGCGACGAAATTGTTGTGATGTTACAGTTTTCTATGAAGTCATCCTTTTATGACGTCATTCTTAATTCCTGTCAATATATTTACATTTCTTTTATACGTTTCTGCTCCTTTCTATTACAAAAACATAACATATTTTGTTTGACGTAGTTGGCAGGATATAAAAAAGATGGGTGAGTTGTCTGGCATTATTTCGTTGTTACAACAAGAAATCAACCAACAGCAAGAGAATCATCAGCGTTTTGCTGAGATGATCACTAGAAGGCTGATGCACCAACCAACGACATCTACACCAACATTTGGTGCGTTCGACAGTTCATCGGAACTCTGGAAGGATTATTGGTCCAGATTCCAAACATTTGCAGGGCACACTCCATACCTATGGAAAAACTTTCACAAACTTTCTTGATGAATCAGACGTCTACAGTTTACAAGTAGCTTGCAATTTTGGCAGAGCAGCAGACACCTTCCAAGGATATCAATCAATTGACAATCAATGAAATTACAACATTTATGGAGAATCAATTCGATTTGAAGTATTTTGTAGTCCAGGAGCGATTCAAATTTTGGTCTAACACAAGAAGACAGCCAGGTGAGACAATACAGGAGCTGGCAGCTCGTATTCGACAAGACGCTGCAAAATGCGATTTTCCAACAATAAAGGGTTCTCAGGATGAAGCTATGAGAACTAGATTTACTTGTTCAATTAATAATGAGGCGGTCCTGAAAGCCCTTTTCAAAATAAGATGACAAATTATCTTTTAATAAAGCCATAGAAATAGCAACAGAAACTGAAGAGGCGTCCAAAGTTGCAAAAGAAACAGTTTACGGAGATCCAGTACTTAAGTTACAAAAGAAAAGGAGGAAAGAAAGCAGGCCTCACGGTGATGTCAATACGTTTTCAAGGACAACATGGCTGGCATTCAGGAATCGTTCCTGAACTGGCACACAGGAACTCAGGCCACGGAAATAGGCGGGAATATTCGACGGTTTTTCGATCTCGGCCGAGGTACAAAATTGTGCTAAAAAGGCTTTTAGCTTGATAACAGAAAGGATGTGAATATTATGCTACCTTATATATTACTGAATTTGTTATATATTTTTAAGCATTGAACAAGAATGCCCTTTGAGATAAGGACTTTGATATGTTTGCCACACGTTCACTCTTACGCATGAACATGTAATGTACATGTATAATGCCTCATACATGTATGTATGGGACAATAAAATGTGACAGGTGTACACATTCACATACTCTGTGTAAAAACAGACACGCTGGGCACAACCAGGGTGCCAAGTAGCATCCACATAAGCCATTTTTCAATGACCCCATACATTTGTTTTTGTTCCTTTTCCGTAACCTAAATGTATCATACCAAAAATTCTCTGAATTATTTTAATTATTAATACAGCCACAACAACTTTTATGAGTCAGTGTATATTTTTCTTCGTTATGAATTATACAGTGGTTAATGGATAACACTATTTACTCGAAATAAATTGTTTTTATCATTTCTAGTAGATTTGAAAGGTTTAAATCCAATGATGGTGATCTGATAACACATATTCTAGGAGAAAAGAACACCTGAAGCCAGTAAATTGGGAATTACGCAACAGATAAATGAAATATTCCTTGAAATCCGTTCACAATTAAGTTGATCAAATGACTTCTATGCAAAAATAATTGACAATTATTACCTATTTCGGGCCTAAGTAATGCTATTTAAAGGCGAAGGCAACCTTTTTTCATGTCAGTTTTAGCAAAACTAAGGTTCGTTGGTTATCGCAGACATGTTTTCAACTTAATTACAGCTTTCCGTAATTTCATTAATTATTCGTTCTCTACTCCGGAAGTGACGTTTTGGGAGGCAAGAATTTCTCGCCAATTTCTTTTCATATAGTCTGACTGTGAGAGCTGTCGAGTCAGTCATTGATCTACCTCGGTTGTGATAACTTTTGTTTACGAGTCAGTCAACATGCCACACTGTTGCTGTGTACCGGGATGCACTCATTATGGCCCAAAGCCTGTAAGCAGCCCTGCTGCGATGTTGAGTAATCAGTGGGAGTGAATACAGGTCCAGTCAGTGAAGAGTACAGTTCGTCGTTCAATGAACAGATCGGTGAGCCAAACTTTGATAAGTTTATTTTGAACTTGTCTAAAGTATTGGAGCTATTTAAAAGGTGCGAGGTACCTGGCGAGGGAGTCACACGGCGGGGTGTAAGCAGTTTGTGTGCTCAGGTCACTATCCAGTGGTACAATCGGGCAAGTGGGACAGTTGTTCCTCTGTCCGTGAGACGATAATGAGAACATCCCGGTACGCAGCAACAGTGTGGCATGTTGACTGACTCCTAAACAATAGCAAACGACGACCGAACTTATCACAACCGAGATAGAACAATGACTGACTCGGCAGCTCTCACAGTCAGACTATATGAAAAGAAATTGGCGCGAAATGCTTGCCACTTCCGGAGTAGAGAACGAGTAATTAACTAAATTACGAAAAGCTGTAATTAAGTGGAAAATATGTCTGTGATAACCAACGGACCTTATTTTTGCTAAAAAAGACATGAAAAGGGTTGCCTTTGCCTTTAAGAAAGCTACAATACCATTGATGCTTGTTAAGGCGGAGAACCCCTATCGATAATGACGCGTGTACAATAGTCAATTGTGACTGTACTTTGGGAGCAAGTTTTCGGTTATACAGAATTTGTTAAATGCACACACTTTTCATTGTTCACAGTCTTTATTCCGTTGCGTTCATACTTTCGGAACAAAACTCTACTCTCAACTGAACATAGATACAGTAACTGACCTAGCGACATAATTAAAAGACACACGATATTTCGAAACATACTTGTTTCATTCTTCACTTGAGAATGAAACAAGTATGGAACACTCCCGAACTGCCAAATGGCATGTGGGAGAATTTTAGAGGGGCCATAGCCCCCTTGGCCCCCTCTAAATCCGCCACTGATAATACAATTAAACGAATTGGTTTGCTTAAGTGATTTTAATTCATTATAAGGATATAAGCAGTTCCCATTAAAATATGAAATTGCATTAGTTTTGTTCATCCAACTCATTGAATACCAAACTAAAGCATACAATATGCGTTAGTTGAATAATGGCTAAGCTGAAGTGCAGGTTTGCGAATTTATCTATTTATCTGGCACTACCAGTCGCATCAAATGTCGTGTTTTTACAAATTACCGAGAAAAGCGACTTTGAAAACTCTTGGTAAATGCACAAGGAATATAGCGAGACATTTGAGAACCTTAAAAGTGAGGGGACGTGAAGAAGGTGGAACGTGTCCTCCTGAGGCTGCGAAGTAGTCTGTCTGCCTCGGAGGCAGGTGTGCAGCAGAAGCTAGATTATCTAACCGTTGTAGATTCAGTTGCTCGAATCATCGTTACAACCCTCGGCATGCATTGGCGTCGTTAAAGACACTGAGTACATCTACTGCACACAAGAGGGAAATCCCTCAGAGGTCTGAAAAATGACCAAAGACGTTAAGTCAAGGTTCAACGTCCTTATGGCTTCATGCGAGCTCAGGTAGGAATCACCTAACTCCAAGGTCAGACCCTGAGGAATATTTTAGGAACATGTCATTCATGCAAACAGTTTTATTGACGCACCGTGATTGCTTAAAACTTGGGCCTTATTGCTTAATTATATCTTATTTCAAACGTCTTGAAATATTATGCAGTGTGAGTATACATTGACAATATAGAAAAATGGTAGTTGTCATAATTTTTCATAATAACCACCTAATGTGTTGAAAAGCGAACTGTATACTATTCTCATCAAATTCTGGATAATTTTCTATGAATTGTTGATTAATTTCACAAATAATTCAACAACAAAAAGTAAACTTTTATTCTCTAACGAAGCTCAAAAACTTACCGGCTTAGAGCGCTGCTTCTCGTGACGTTTTTGGCGGGGGCAAAGTCATTGTCTTGTGTTAGCGTGCAGTCAAGTTGCGTTTTTCATATTGTCGGAATAAGAAATTTTAGTGTCAAATGTCGAGTCACCAGGGATACCTGTTTGAGCTGAGACAACACAAAGTGATACCCAGTCATCGTCATCGTCAGACGAAAATTTGCCGGTGCAACCAGTCCTTACAGCGGTGTGACTGTGCCGTGGGCAATGTGGACTCTAGCCAGCCAGTCAGCCAGCTGCCAGCCAATACTCAGCTCTGTAAACTTGAAGGGTTGGTAAGTTACGGACTACAGCTGTATGAAGACTATCATACCACTGTGTGTTGAGCTCCGTTAACCTCGAAATTTCAACCAGCCGTTGACTACACGGGTATAGTTGACTTATGCTCGTCACCTCGTCGTAAACCTTAGGCTACATCAACATATAAAGCAAACGGACCGGCGGGGGCGCATGTAAAATCAGGATGTCACCGACACTCACATTGTTCGTTGCAGCCGTTTAAGTGGAAAACGATCAAATAAACGTCATCTGGTAGCATAATTTGCCGCCGTTTGTAACAAAGAAGTGTCGTCCGTTTCAAAAACACCACGCTCGTGACACGGCGCACGCGCCATTTCCTAAAATTCGAGACGTCTTTCGGGACATGATGACAGCTTCGAGCACCGGAAATTCGGTTTGCTGGTATAAAAATACTAAAAACTTGTAACAAAATGAAACAAGTTCCGAAAGTTTGTTGTAACCTGTATGCAACCTAGGTACCGGAAGCGACAACACTTAATAAGAATCGGGGGAAAAGAAACTGGTAAATTTCAGGTGACGTAATCGCAAAAAGCCGACTCAAGAGAACACATCACAATTTTAGCAGCAGCCGATGAAAGGTCGCTAACTTTTCCAACCCCGGTAAATACTGAATTTATTTTACTCTAGGAACCTGATTCCTTGGTTTACTCGAGGATTTTATTTGTTCATTTTTACCCATATCGGCTCAAACCTGTAGCCCTATATTTAGTATACAGCTTTGGGCCAAGGCTTGGGTAACACGGCGATGGTATGTGATGAACATCCCTTTAGAAGACACCTTTTTCGAAGAGTTTGAGCAACCAGGTGCCATACAAAAAGGCATGGCGAACCTTTTACAGCACTATTTAGAAAAGAAACTGGTGTACGTAAACTATAATTTACTTGATCCAATGATCTATAAAACCTATAAACACTTATATTGAGTTTGAATTCAAAGTAAGAAGCAAAATGGCAGCAATAATCATGATTTAAATTTAAAGCACAAAAACTTGTGTCACGAATTTGACATCTTTTCGTGAGTTATGGGAGTTCTTTAAAATCCGAGAGCTTCCCACCGAAAGCGAATTTGGAGGGTTGGCTAAAGCACTGTCACACTTCTCTAGCCTAATTTTTTCGACATTATGTTTTTATCTAGTTCCCTGTTGACGAAAACTTAGCGTGGCAGACAGCATCGTTGAAAGCGGAGGTATTCAAGCCGGTGAGGTTCTTAAAAATCGGAAACATGGGAAGAAAGTAAAATGACAAAACGTTCAAAAAAATTTTTGTGAAGCAAATCCATGATGATCCGCGACGACAATTTCTTACTTGTTGTATTATAATTGACATTGCCAAACCGCCGTCTTGGAGGCCGTTGTTGCTCTAATTGTTATCAACGATCTTTATTAAAAGTCGGGGAATCGCGCGATTCCTTAGCAATGGGCGCTTAATCTTCAATCTTTCAAAGTCGGGAATGGGCACTTAACTGAGAGGAGTGTGCTTAACTGGAAATTTAAAAAAAAAATCCAGAGGGTCGCTAAACCGAGCAGTGAGCGCTTAAAGCGAGGTTAAGTGAACTTGGGCGTTAACCCGAACGTTTCGGGTGTATAGCCTGTTCTAAAACCCCCTCGACCTCCTAGACCCTCTACCTCCTCGACCCACAACCCCCTCGACCCGCGATCCCCTCGATCCAAAGCTGGGTTTGACTCCGTCAGGTTATCGACTCACCTTCGGCTTCGCTGGGTCTGTACAGCTGTATAAACCAGCACAACTAGCAGCAAACAACCACACTTTTCAAACGCATCATGTAAACAAGGCGTATATAATCGAACCAGGAACAAGGCATCTTTTCTGAGAGAAACGGCAGACGGACCTCCCAAGCACTGAAAACAGGCCGATGCTCCTTTCGTCCCATAGTAGCAAAGGAATGCCGACGATGGGCAGAATCAAGAACCATTTTTCAGTTTGGCGCATTAGACCGCCACTACAGCCGGGCCTTCGAACGCCCCCCCCCCCACATTTGGCGAAGTGGGCAAAAAGGTCCGCCTCAGAGAAACAGAAAGTCCGAGTAAACGAGACAAAAGTACACAGCAATTCGGCACGGATGTACAATTCATAGGTCTGAACGTAGTACCCCGTTTTTTTTGTTTTCTTTATTTTTTAGTCCCCATCTTTTTCAGTAAAAGTTCCACATACTAAAAAATTGAAGCCCCCTATATTTTAGGCTGGGTGTGCGTATGTCAAGGAAAGCCACTAAGCGACGTAATAAGATTATAAATAAGTATAAAGCGCAAAAATTATTCTATTGCCACAGGTCGTGGGTCTAGGGGGTCGTGAATCGAGGTGATCGTGGGTCGTGTGTCGAGGGGTTGTGGGTTGAGGGGTTATGGGGGTCGAGGGGGTTTTAGAACAATCCGTATGTTAGGAGTTTGGATACTTACTACAAGGCTTACCATGTCGTACTGTGGTTGTATACATGCTGACAAACTGTACAAACTGTTAGTGCTAGTCTGGATATACCCATTGGCGGTTTGTATTACTGTTACGTGCTGCCCCACAAACAAGGGCTTGAGAATTTCTTGCCGACTTGTGATTACTTTGCTGTTATGACCGTCGTTTGGCAAGTAATAGCCAAACGTTGTCATCTTTACGCTTGTTTTTGCGATTAAAACGAGACGTACATTCACACACACCGTTAATTGGCGACATTTCTAAGTCGCGATCGTATGCAGTGACCTTGCACGCAAACAGTGGGATCGACCATTGCCACAGCAATATATTGTAAGTCGGGGATATTGTTAGTGGATAATCAGGACATCTTACATAAAAAAATAAATGTTTTTCAACCACAGAGTTCGGTAAGTTTATCGTTGTCAGATTTAGTACGAAACGTAGCTAGTTTTATGGCGTTTTACAGGGGTGAAAATTTTTGGTTCACCGTGAGTGAAACGATTTCGCCCTATCACAGATCCACGCCGCTGTTCAATGTGTTGGCCGGTTGGTAAGGTGCTTTGTTTACCTGACACGATTGTTTTGGGTAGTAATTGCGTTATCAATCGACAATGATCCCTAAAGTCGGCGATGTGTCTAATTAGTAATGTTCCTTGAGGAAACTACTTAGTTGTTGACTGTCATTCCGGCGATCAACTGCTCACAGTGTGGGGACCTGTACTACGTGTTTGGACTGGTCATGAGGAGTACGGCGTCGTGATGACCAAAATCGCCAAAAATTCCCCCACAAGGTGTACTTTAGGAGATCGTTTACTTCGCTACACATACCTTTTTGCAATGAAACAGTTGGCATGCACTCAGTGGAAGAGTAGTCGTGGAATGTGGGTCATTAATAGGGTCCCTATACTGACTATGCTCAAGATATTTCACTGATTGTGAACACGACGATAAACTTCGAGTTTTTGTTTGGGTCATTTTTTGTGTTTGAGTACCACCATGAGACCATAGACAACGTACATGAGAAGTGTAGTTGATATTTGTAATTTGTAGTTTAAGTTATGTAGCATTTTATGACACCTACTCTCAAAATGTCAGTACGGACTTGTCATACTCGAGTTTTACTATCTTGATACTGTCAAATGACTCTGCAATCGGATTCCTGGCACAAAAACTTACTGTCCGATTGTTGCAACGAGTTCGAACAGGAGGAAATATAAAATTTGTACACAACAAACCACAAGGTTTTGTACGAGAATGACTCATTACACCGATTTCCGCATTTGGCATGTAGGACCGCCCATCTCCTTAAATTCCTCCAGTGCCAGTTCACGCCCGTTCTTAGTGGAACTAACAATTCTAATCTCAGTGACACATTCTTTAAATTGTTGCCCCTAATGAACTGCAGTTGTAACAAATTTCTCAGTTCCTCTATACTCTCACTTTCCTGTTTAAGTCTTTGTTGTCCGTCTTCCAAATTCGGTTCATCTTCGTAGCCGTTTTCCCGACATTTATCTTCTTGCCGTCAAAGCTCAAATGACACGCACTGGCATTGGGAGCGATAGCAACACGTTCATGAACAATTCCAGGATTTATGACGTAGGCAGTTGCTTAACGTTTGGCACGGCAAAGTTTATTTTCACTTCTAATGAGTCTCCTCCACATTTCATTCCGATATCCATGAATCTCAAAAATTTTCCGTGAAAAAGTATGTATCCGATCCGTCAAAACTTTACAATGTCGTTCGAGTACCTTAGTGTTACGGTGTTGTCGAGGGCAAAAATTCTGCCACATCTAAAAGCAGTAACAGCACTATGTTTTCTAAGAGGAACGGACCATCTGCTAGATACTATTAAACTTGACCCAGGTGTCTTGACTTCCCTGTTGTTTTCAAAGCATCGATCACGCGTGATGTGACATCCTATGTTTCTTTTATTCCACTGTATTCCCGTGCTAAATCCGTCTCTACACGTACACGTATATCCCGTTTGTACTCTTTTCTCTCGGTGCAGTGGCGGATCTAGGATATCATGAGGAAGGGGCAAAATTTTGTCCCGGCAAATGCGCAAAGCACGATTGCATGCAGGCCCGCAGCCTAAAAGGTAGGGGGCTCGAAGTTTCAAGCATGTTGTGGACCTTCTATCAAAACAACGAATCGAAGACTAAAAAAAACGGAAAGCGATTGCGCCGGCGGTCTCAGTCGGACACTTACAATCGGGTCTGAGGCCCCCCCCCCCCTCCTTCAGCTTCATGTTAATTAATTACCGGACTTAATTAATGAACTCAATATTTTCTCACTCTTTTGCTGTTTTATGTCTTTTGCGGCAGCCAAGGGGGTACCGGGCCCCCTGCCCTCCCCCCCACCCCCTAAATCCGCCTATGCGGTGTAGTCTTCCTCATTGTCTTCTCGTTCTACTTTTGACGTCTTCATAAATGTACATTAGTGATCAAACTCTTTTTATCGTATAGATATCTCTTTTTGACCTGGTTTCGCATTTCGCAGCCCTCCTCCAAAACAGTGTTGGGAATGCACCTATAATTTTTTACTCTGAAACATTCCACGTCCGCTGTTTTCATACAATTTTGTAAAAGTCATGGTTGTACCTAATCCTTAGTACTCGTACCGATACTCCTCGGGAGCTACTGGTGATTATAAGTTAAACGGCCAATTCTGGTTAAAATTTGACTAATTCTTAACACTCTCGATTGCCCGGTTACGCAATGCTTGTTGACAGGGTTAGATTAGAGCTAGTGTCCTTGTATATAAGCTCCGCCCCAGTTGTCAATCACTGAGCTGGTGAGCACTCGAGCCATATGACTTACTGAGGTTTGGTCAAATATAGCTAAAAAACAACTTTGGATTTTCAGAATGATTTTATTTTTCTTCAGTATACTGTGCATCAAGAATTAAAGATTAGGACGACATAAAAATGTAAAAAAACAGTCAAAATTAATTTTTTTGTGTATCCACCTACCTAAGGAGTTTTCAGCAAAATTTAATCACACATAAAAGTGAGTCTCATTTCTGGCGGCTTCAACAACCGGTTTCTTTGTTATCGTTGAAGATTTAACAATAATACATTTTAAGGTAGTTGGATACACACAAAAAAATAATATATAAAAGGACACTAGCTCTAATCAAACCCTGTCAACAAGCATTGCGTAACCGGGCAATCCTGAGTGCTGTACCAGCTGATATTGGTGTTGTAGCAAGACCAAGAATAAAATAATTCTATTTTTGACCATGTGAAAGTTGGTAGTGAAATGGTGAACTAGCTCCTGTTCCGAGCCTGAGCCTGTTTGTCTATCTGCAAAAAATTAAGTTGAGTACGCCAAGCCCTACCGAAGCCATCATTGCACTCAGCTTGAGGAGTCCGTGCAGAAATTGTGCATGTATAAGAGAAGTCGGTAATATAAGGTCAGGTGTCTTGCGAGAGGACGCTGAGTGTCGACGTGGGTGGTGTTGCACGATTCGGTGAGAGTGCATGCACGTGCTGTGAAGACAAGCCGCGCACACGACACATGACAACTACATTCCGTCGGAGTAGAGTCTTCGCTGATGAACCGTGCTTCTGTGCTGGGAACGCACCGTGGAGAAACTAGGCTGTCAAACCCAGAAGATTTTTTAACTTGCCACTGGCCGTAACCCAAAAAATGAGAGAAATGACCCAGTGTTCAACATAACAAAAATTTTCTAGTGCATAGATTCAAACGTAACCCTGAATGGGGCTATTCGGAGAATTCTCCTCGCGGTGTCGCTGCTGTACTAGTGGTGATTGAATTGCGCATGCGTGGCTG
>NMRA01000965.1:0-45559 GCA_002633005.1 Phoronis australis | reverse complement strand
GATTTCCAGAAGACATATGATAGGGAGTAAACAAATAGTCTAATGCAATGGATATTTATCACTCACGTACCCTCTGGCCTCTGCCATTGGGATTGGATTGTAATCTTCATTAACCTGTATCGAGTTGATAGCATAAACATTCAGCATTGATTGATGTAGCTGTCACTGATAAACTTTTAGAAATCATTCCAAACAATAATAATGCTTTGATGTACGAAAAGATCCCGATTGCTACGTCAAGTATCGTATCACATATCACCACGTACAAAGATTAACCAGACTCTGGCTGACGACCGACTGCCGCGAAGTCGACATCGGCGAGTGCCTCAGTTGACAGGCATCGGTAGAATAATCATGGAATAATCGTTAAAATAATCACAAACCTTACCTTTGCACGAGGTCGTGCTTACTTCCTCTCATAGAAGCACTCTTTTTACTCAATCTCAGATTCAGTTGGCACGGCTGCAAGCCATTTCACCATGTATTTAAAGGGCTCGCGAAATCGAGGGTGGTAATCTATCACCACTAGTACACGCACGCCCTCTAGTTATTGTAGATTTTCCGAATAGCCCCATTAAAACTCATGATATTATACGATTTTAGAGAAACTTTAGTAACTTGAGAATCTCACCCAAGCGACGCTATTTGCGCAGAAAGTGATATTTTCTTATCCCAAAGTCCATTCGGTACAGGCACGTAAAAACGTTGAACCATTACTATGAAAGTAGTTCTTTATCCTCGTTGCCAATATTGTTATGTAGGCAGTAACGCGGCGATTTGATATAACACATATATTGGTTGATGATAATATTGGAATACTAACAAATACATGTAGGTCTGTGTAATATAGTTAGAGAGTCTTTTACTAACTGAATGGAGAGTTCATATGAATCGTATAAACAATCAACACATGGTTTTAATGTGTGGTCGGAACACCAGTACAGCAGACAATAGATCAACGCTAAGTTCCGCCCACGTGACAGCCATATTTGTTTTGGTCGTCTGTCGTGCTTCACAAGTTCGAAAAAATGATTAAAATTACGCTGTAAAAAACAGATATGTTACATTTTCTAAATATGAAGTAAATATCAGCTTTATTTCTAGTACTTCAACAAAAATTGGAACATAATGACCACGCATTCTGAACGAAATTTGATCTCAAGTGGCAATCGATGACCGCTTAACTTCAAAGCCGTTTTTCTCGGCTCGTGATTTCAGGATAGTGACAAGATTCTCGGGCCTATTTTTCCACAACACGTGGGTCAATTTTTACGAAAGTTGCAAATTTGAAATCCTCTTGGACTGAAGTAAAATCGCGTGCCAGGGTTTTTTGATAAATGGACCAGATTTTTAGTTATTAGACGGAAAGTGACCAAATGACAAAAAGTGGCGTGCTTGCCCCAACTCACACACAAAAAATGCCACAAAATCAAGTTCATAATGATTTTGTACATATATTTGGTATGGATAAGTAGAATATTGCGTAAGGAAACAGTTGATGATGATCCCTGTGCATTTTGAAAAAACAAATTGGAGGTAAAATTGAATTTTTTAAAATTAAAAAATACGATTTTTAAAAAAAAGAACTACAAAAAAAACTTTTTTTTTCGATTTTTGTCACTTTCAGAGTCATGCCTAACTAGTTAAAACTCCCTTTTTACTCATTTTAGTTAGGAATCTGGAGATTTGATCAGTGTATACACCTACCTTAAATAGTGTAAAATAGCATGAGTTACTACGTTTTGCAGTAGTACAATAGTGAAAATAATTCATAAGCACTTAAACTCGTGACTTGTACCGCTGTCATCCAAGATGGCCGACCCGACGTTAATTTGAAGGGCAAGGAGGCCTGTGTAGAATCTCAATGATTTTTAACACGAAACATATAACGTGGCTTTGGAAAGCAATAATGCTGTTCTTGGGCATTAATATTATACTTTAAACAGAATCACAGTTCTCAATTGTTCAAAGTAGAGGGACGCATTTCTTGCATTATAAAGATCAAACATATTAGGCTTGTGGACAATACTGTAATTTTTGTTGATTCATTGAAAATTTTTGTCCATGTGAATTCCTTGATAATAGCATTGCGTACATGTCAGGCTTTCGTGATAACTTCATTGATCGAAGCAACGATGGAGCATCGTTTTGTGACACGTTACGTTGATTCTAAAAAGTTCGGAAAATGTCAATTGCCATATTATTCCCTACACAGTTGACATAAGGTATGGACCTTCAATTGTTTGAGCTGCTGAGAACATAATAGTTGTTTGTATTTTATTACTGTAGTGGTAACTCGAGTCAGATTATGATTAAATATAATTCTAATCCTCAAGTTATGCCCAGGTGAATCTCAGTAACGCTTGGTCCGTGGCGATGATCAAACTCAATTTGTTAGCTGTCATATTTCTGAATATGCGATTTTGTTTCACGGTAAATGAAGCGGTGACACGCAGCAAATTTCATGTAGAGAAAACTTCTGCAACAACATGTCCGGGAAATGCAGCTGTGCGAGTATCTTCGCTCATCGATTGCTCCAACGTTTGTTCCGTGAATCCTGCCTGTATAGCCTTCCTGTATTGCAACTTAAAAACTGTTTGTTCAACTTGCAATGCAACGCAGAGCGTACCAAAAAGTGGCGGATTTTTATTCGGCTGGAGGGTAAGTAAACTGTACATCAATCTCTCGGTCACGTTCAGGGCGTTGAAATGCCATGATGAACCAATGATATTGGACCAACTAAGAGAAACTATTCCAGAAGAAAACAGGCAAATGGCATCATGGTCGAGTGATTTGTCACATACTTTTGAGTACGAGAAATGAATTAAATTGACAAGTAAATAAACATGTGGAATATCATATATTTTTAACATCAGGTAAGTTTTACAAAGGAAACAGTTTGAATATTCGTCTTAAAGTAGTTGTGAACATTTGCTCGAAGTGCAGAAGCATATTGCTCCGAAATGATGCTGTTGGACTCTTAAAGTGTAACCTGCAGGGCAATTATTCATACGTCTGCGATTACTTGGCCAAATTACATGTAGTTGGTAACACAACATATGCACTGTAGCAACGATGTGGGCATGAAGTAGGTCTAACATTGCCAAATGTTTTTAAGAACAAGTTTTGTGGCGAAAATGATACACCACTAATCACTGAAACGTGTCCGGTAAATAGTCGTGATGTGTTGCATGATGTGGGCTATGTAAGCCCGCGAAGTACGTCATTAGTACAAATTTAACCCGTGTGCAGAATTTTTTGTTTTCGTGTTTCCAAATAGTCAATGAATACAACTGCACTTTGTTTAGAGTAGAGTATTTTGAAACAGCATTGCCGTTTAGTTCGCGCTATAGGTTAGCAAAGTTAGGAGCATGCAAATACATCTTTAAGCAAATTTTGTCTTCATTCGATTTGGTGCAATTTACGAATCAGAATATCTTCTTATTAATGTCGATCTTTTAAAGATCCTAATTATGCTAATTTACAGCAGTGACTGAACGACAATGCTGTTTGAACAGTACATGTAAGCTAAACAAAGTACAGTAAAATGTATTCATTGACAACTTGTAAATGTGAAATCAAAAAATTCTTCAAAGTAGACGATCTTTTCAGTAATGACGTAGCTTGGGGGCTCACATAGCTCGCATCATGCAGTGTTATTTCCCCAACACCACGTCACGATAATTATCATACAGGGTTGAGTGATTTAACGCGGATCATTTTCAACAAAAACATTTGGCAATTTTCAACTTACATCATGTTCACGTGGTCACTGTATGTCGTGTTTCCGACTAATTTGATCAAGCAATCATAGAGTTAAGGAATAAGCAAACAATTTCAACTTTAAACTTGTTGACTTATATCATCCTGCAATGCATTGATTCATGTGTTGGCTGGGACGTAGAGTTCATTTCTGATGTTAGTGTATTGGTGAATAGGCCTAAAATTTGCAGTATCGTTTATCGCAACCGTTAATCAGTTGACTTGTGGTCATTGGCAGATGTCAGTGTTCCTTTTCATCATACACAAGTGTTCCAATCTGCAAGAATTGCAAATTTAATTCCGCTATGAGTTACATGATACCGTGTCACGGTACCGACATCTCGAGGAGACATCAGTAATGGTACTGGCATTGACATCAGCTCCGATGATGACGTCAACAATTCGATGCCTGCGCCACGAACGACGCCAACACTGTAAGTCACACTAACGTCACGCGTAGTGAATGCCCATGATGCAGTTTTAAAAATCGTTTTTAAGCATATAAAATAAACAGAGGCGTTTCAATGTTGCCATAATACAAAAATTGTAAATGCGATTTGCCGCACAAAAAATACTTTGATTTTTAAAAAGACACTAAACTCCGTTTTAGCGATTTTAACCAATCACCCTTCTGTCACGTGCTAAAACGTTATTGTCGTTTTGATTGAGTACTAATAGTAGGATTCAACTGGAAACACATACCAGGGTGTTCCATCGATATTGGAATCCTGGTGAAAAAGATACCCCGGAGTCGAAAACAGACCCCCGCATCTTCAAAACTGCTAAACCAGCCCAAAAACACGAACCCTGACCTTTAAAACAGGTACCCCGGGGACCGGACAGGAAACAACCCAGACAATTTTTTCAAATTTTCTGAGACGATTTCAGTAGTCCCACACTTGGAGTTAAAGCATCTTCAAGTGCTTTCCAGTTGTTTTCTGCATTTGTTTGTTAAACACTGTTAATAATAAAACGTAACTTATATTATATTGACTTTGCTATTTGATTTTTGTCGGTAAAATTCGTGTAACTTGTCTGTAGGCGAACTTATCTGTAGGTGAAGTGGATATGAAGTCCCTGCAGTTCCCTCAAAACGCCACCTGTCTGCCATTCTCGTGGTGGGGAGGTCAAGTGGGCGTATCAATTATGCAATCGTTGATGTGAATATAGTGCCTCTGTTCATTGGCTCGAGAAGCGGAAGCCGCATCAATTTATAACTTTGCCTAACGTGTAAACGTATAAAGCATGTACATGCTCAAGCGTAAACCCGCACGCGTTCACTCCTAAACGCGTAAAACCCGCACGCGTTGCCTACTGAGACTTAGAATTCCATAAGTAGACATAGCTTCACTTATTTCCACAAAAGTTATCACAAACATAAACAACGCATTCAACTTACATATTAGCGAATAGCATGCGGCTTAATCTAAAAGCCACAACAGCCTAATTCTTACCCAATAATCACACCACGTGTAATTCCTCTAGAAACACTGCAATACGTGCAGGAATAAGTTCGTGGGGCATTTTATATAAGGTACCAAAGTCAATCAGAAGTCAGGAACATCATCACCGGCAGAAAAAAGTACTGCAGAGTATATTGGGGTGGAGGAAACCCTAAATTTACAAATTACAGAATAGGTCCGTCCTGGATTACATACCTATAGAACTGTTCCTTGTCCTGGATTTAGTTTTGGTATGTCAGGCATATCTTGACAGGTCGTGTCGAAAACCGACAATGTGTACATGTACGGCTGTGGAAATATTTCGGATTTCAACCATGTAAAAACACCAGAATTAAAAGTTATCTTCAACGAAGGGGATTATGTTCCATTCTCAACTAACGTGACGAACTTGCTTAATTCACTCGCTCCGCATTTCCTTTGATTGACACGACGAACTTGTATCACGTATCCACAGATATTTGTCAAGTTGATCCAATTTTTTCCCGTCGGGACTGCATCCCACAGCACAATAACAATACGAAATTGGCACTGGAATGACGAAAATAGTAATGCAGTCAAGAAAAGCATGTAAAGGAAACGACCACAACAAAGAGCATGTAGAACTCCAATGGCAAAATACAAAACTGCATTGTGGGTAAATATAGCGACAATCGAGTGTCGCTGTGTAATCCGGGACGGCACTACTGGGCATAAGCACAATGCCAGTGTTTTAAACTCCGCCTGTTTGGCAACAATATAAGATTGGATGTGTGGTCGCGAAAATCGTTAGGCCCACGTGGATGAACGCGAGCATGAGTTGCGTTGAAACACTGTAAACTTGTAGTTGCTCGGTTACACTGTAACATACAAAAAACGTTACATGAGACAATCGAACAATGCGTTGGTCGCTTACAAAGTTACAATACTAATGTTTAACTATGCATATATACTTAATCAAACAAACGTCAAGCTACTTGAGGCAACGATAAATAAAGGTACAGAATACGCATTATAATTACGTTGAAGTTCTGACCATATTACAAAACTAAGTAGGGCCTACAATATACTTACACCAATTTGCGGCATAAATCACGACGAAACTAGAAAAGTAAACTTATCGGTAAATGCGTTGAAATACAAAGTGGCGTGTTACAGCTATAAACCATGCTCTGCCAAACAGTTTTCCATAATTTATGCAAAATTCCATTGAAGAATTGGTCACGTGGGAGAAAGACGCTGTAAACCACCAACAGATGGCGAATACAGTCAAACTACTAACACAGAGTGCATCAGTACTTATTAGGCCTACAGTATGAGTGTGATAATATTTGTTTATCCCAAAGTTTCAGTTCCGATAAGAATTCAAAACTGGAACCTAAACAATGGCGGAATTCCCTTTTAACTTAATTCATTGAGAAATTGTTACTTATTATTGATATTATTCTTACATTAGGACATCATATAATATCAAAAGGTGGAGATACAGCAATGCTCATATATTTCAAATGATGTCCGTCGTGACAGGTGGGCTCTTCTGATTTTAGACCATCTGAGCCACGACCTCTAATTTGACCTAAAGTTTGCCTCCACATCCGTTAGTATAGGAACACTTATAGAAAATTTATTTTACGTCCCGGAAAACAACAGAAAATGAGCGATGTATTGAAGGATCATGTATGTCATCAAGTTAAGAAAAGTTTCACCAAGAGGAGTTTGTTCTCCTAACCATATGATACATGTACCTTACACTCAGAAACCTATTGTTAATGCAACTATTTTTAATAGTTAGTCCATGCCCGCACCCAGTCTAAAAATGGGGGCTCGAATTTTTGAGAATGTGGAAGTTTTACTGAAAAAACGAGGTACGTTCAGAGCTATGAATTGTGCATTCGCCGAATTTTGGTAGTTCCTCCCTTTTTAGTGGACTTTTGTCTCGTTTTCTACTTTCGGACTTTTTGTTTCGCACCCCCCCCCCACACACCCTCGGCGTGCACATGTATAGTCGGTGTAGGCACTGTTATACATTGTTGTTCGTTGCCATTGTCTCAAATATAATGGTACATATAGTCGTCTTGACATTTAACATAACCAAATTGTCATTTAAAACGTAATGGGTTTATTTTTGTAGGAGCTGCAAGATTGTTCCAACGCTGGTAGGTGTGTTGTAGACTGTTTAGGCGTTACATGTATATTAATGGTTTGCGTATAGTGGTGTGGTAGCATCTAGCGTATAGTACATGGTTTATATCAGCCGAGAGATGTGTCGAGTACCCGCTCCGGCATGCAAAAAACACTTGCTCAACGTACCCGGTCTATACCAGCTTTTGCCGTGTGCCGCACAGTTCTATCTATCATAGATTTACTTGAAATGCGTCATGTCATTTTGAAAACCTGTCGCACGCGGCACACAGTGCCACCTGATTTCTATTGCTGTCCATAGGCGAGGACGGCTCATTTTCCATGCCTACCGCCTGGTAGTTTAGCTTCCAAAAAGAAATAGAGGCTCGTTCAGAGGTATGAATTGTTCCTATCTTTTCAGTGGCCTTTTGTCTCGTTATCTACTTTTTCGGACTTTTTGTGTCCCTGAGGGGGATCTTTTTGCCCACTTCACCAAACGGGGGCTCATGAGCCCCCGAGCAAACCCCCGGGTGCGCATGATTGATATATGTTTTTTTTACAATTTGAAGCTAATCTTGTGAGAAATTACGATGCTTCACTTAGTTGCAAGCTGACATTGGAAAATTTCGATCTATCATCAGCTCCCTAAATAGCAAAGTGTACTAAACATTTTTTTAATTTTTCCCTAAACTGAATCATATTAAAACCAATCTTGACCTTAGAGCCAGCGCAGACGGATAGGTACGAGCTAAGCTGTCCGTCTCAAATGGTTCATAGCTGATCTTATCAGATACTACATTTAGTTCATGGAATTCTGTATTTAAAAAACTGTTAGATCTCAGCTGCTGGAGGCAGCTCCCGGTTATACCCGTCACTCACATGGTGCGTTGGCCCTAGGCCCATTCTTACTCTCCGTGAAACCTTGTTGGTTCACGACTAGTAAAATCCTGATGTCCCCCAGACACACCTATGGAGAACCTGGGGTTTCGCTAAAAATATGGCGGCATCCGGAGAACGGGGAGGTTGGGGGACGGAAGTGGTGGCAATAGGAATAGGGTGGTACTGTAGTTTGGAGAAGTCGAGTTGATTTATATGCAGCACTTTTACGTTCGTAAGTATACACCACACGCAAATCTACACCCGGGAGTAAATGTAAATTTTCACTGGGTTCGTATGAAGCAAGTTTGTGCTCAGTACTCTACACATTTCCCAGCAACACAATCAACTGCTAGTAAAAAAGATTATTGTAGAACATTTGCCTTGAATCTGGGTAGTTACGAGGTTTGGGTAGCTATCAGCAAGGTATTGCTTTTGGGATTGTATCCTAGAACAGCGAGTGTATATTAATAAAGATCGATGGATTGGTGGCAAAACACATTTAATAATGAAATATTCAAAGACGAAGTGTGGTTTGAAAATTGTGAGATGACAAATTCCCTTCCGTAAGATCTACTCAAGTATACCTCGAATGTACTTGTAATACACGGTTACCGAATAAAACAACACACCGTTGTAGCCAAGTCGTAATGAGTTTTGATAACCGCAGTGACGGTAGCCTGGTGGAGTCAAGAACAGAGTGCCCTATTCTCATGTATACGAGAAATTAACACTGTCATAGCCGATTACTTGATAGGTCATGCTCCACAAGGCCATAACTGAAATGATAAATTTGGGATTTCCCAATTGTGGCGGTCTAGTAGTGGAAGTCGCAAATCTGTAGTCGCGCCTGATATATTGTTTGTAATTTTTGTTACAACAACATGGTCCCAGTATACGATTTTTATTTATTTGGTGTGTGATTACTGATACTGATTTTTTCATTAGTGATGTGAACACAAGATGCCTTAGCCCAGAATCGTTCAGGCTACGCGCTGGCTTTTGGAATTTAGTCGTTCAGGCCAAGTGAACTACGAATTTCACAAAATGAACCGAAAAGCTGATTTGTCCTGATGAAGTGATAAGCAGGCCTATTGTACCACTTAGATATGGTACATGTACATATCCAGTAAAACCGTGACATAACAATTTGTCAGTGAAACTTTCACTCAGCAGCGATCGCCGCCGCACCAGGTGCAGCAGCAGCAGTAGCAGCCGCAACAGAAGCAGCAGTATCAATACTTAAGTAAGAGACCTAACCAAACCACACGTGACAGCAGAGGATCCTTGGGACCTTTAAATGGAAGTGGTGTTTTTTAAGATGATATGAGATCGCAGAAATTATTTTGTAATAGCACTTTTGGCGGAGTGATATTTTCTACCCCTGCGTGCCAGGTGTATATTTGCACATGTGTAAATTTACATTTACGCAACCTCTGTAGGTGGTGTAATTATACACCCGGGTGTATTCTCGTTTAAATGGCAAAAATACACACCGCACGTCAATGTAACATCGGGTGTAAATATGCACTCGAGTGTAAATACCATCATGTAAACGGGGTTTAAGTTAAGTAACGTTAGATGTATAGGCCAGGATTTAAGCCTGCTTCTTGTATAGCACGGTTTGTGTGGCTTTCCTTTGAGACTGATAAAAATGTTGGGTATGATGATTCTGTTATTCTTTGCATGTTGTCAAACTCTACGAAGTTATTTTGAACGTCTTAAATCACGAAGAAAACTTCACTTTATTGGTCAAAATTGGTCGCCTCTGAAAAGAGTATGAACCTGTCTACAAAGTGGATGGTAATGAAACCAAAGTGGAACGGCGTCCACATTATTGTTCATGACGAATTCCATATACCTTTTCATTAAAAAACAACTTCCCTTTTTCCAGGTGTCGCTTATACAGGATTTCTATTTGTGAGACCAAAACGATCACAAAAAAGTTTCATTGTTTATTGCGACAGTGGTTGGACAGTCATTATGCGCAGGTTCGACGGAAGTTTGGATTTCAACAAAACGTGGGCGGAGTACAAAGTTGGGTTTGGGGAACTGGACGGTGAAATGTGGCTCGGTAATGACAACATTCACTACATCACTCAACAGTCCCAGTATAAGATAACGTATGCTATGTCGTTATGGAATGGCACGCAGATAACACGTGATCACAGTTCTTTCACCATTGCCAATGAGAAAGAAAAATACAAAATGAGTGTATCAACGCCAATCTTCGAGACCAGTAAATGGGCATCAATTCATCAGGTCAACGGTCGGCCATTCAGCACCCTCGATTCAGACAGTGATACATATGCGAATGAGAATTGCGCTCGTCGGAATGAGGGTGGGTGGTGGTACAAAAAATGTGTGGCCTTGGGTCTTACTAGCCGGTACCCTCACAATGGAACATGTTTGGGGCCAAACGGTGAAGCAAAGGATAACATGTGCATGAAATACAAAGACTCTAACGGAAATTTGGCGTTAATAAAGCAATCAGTCATGAAAATAAAAAAGGTTTGAACAACCTTCACATTGATGAATGAGGACCGGTGTCTATCGGCACAGTGTACCTGCGATAACTTGACTAAAAGTCAACATGAATAATTTAGTCTGCTGTTATTCTACTGTATATTAGAAGTATGTTGCTCTTGCTGTTTTCGCTTATTTGCAAGAGATTCTGCTATATACATTGCACGTGTTGAATATCGCTGTCATTATAGCCGAAGAACAGTGAAATTAAAAATTGTTTAGTTCACAAATTTTAATTTAGCAATATTCAAGAAAGTGAAATCAAATTGCTCCGCGGCAAGGACCAGGGAGCAATTCATGAAATGACAAAGATTTTGCCTTACGCTCCGTTTTGTTCTTGTTAAAGATGGTTTTTACCACGCAATTGTTCGTATATCACAGTTTAGAAATAGTATTTAAATATTAAAAATTTAACTAAGAATTATGGATATATCCCCTTATTTTTCCAAAATGGTAGTGACGAGGACCGTGAGATGAAATGTGTAGCTTGGTTAATTTATCTTTTTGAAAAATAAAACAGACCAAGGAGAATCCCAGCGCCCAATATGATTTGTGCAGCAAGTCCGAATTGTAGTCACTACCCTTGTCGAAGGTCAACACATCATTACAGTGGACTCTTGCTAGTTTCTCATTTGTGATGAAGATACCCAAAGTCCTGAATCAAAAGTGAATATTTATTCATTGCGATATATAAGAGAATACAAGTTTTCTTCCGTTGCCTAGTGTACTTCAGCAGCTGAATGACTTGTCCTGGAGCAATCCATTGTCATTACTTGGTGAATCGCACGATACAGGTCGCAATTTTCGTCCGATCGTCACGAAATTTACACACAACACGTAGTTCCGGAAGTACTGGAAGCCTGTTGTTTTTCGTCAAAATCGGATCCAAGATGGCGGCTGTGGCGGCCATTTTGTTTCCATTTAAAGGTTCAAATGCTTCTGGAGGCTACAATTTTTTACGTAACAGGCTAAGAATCGGCACAGTAAATGGAACGGAAGTTTGCTACAACTGCTCCGGAAATTGTTTACTTCCGGGTAAAGATGGCGGAAATATCGGCGATCGCGCATGCGCACCTCGATTTTGGCCTAAAAACGTTTTCTCCTGTAGAGGGCGCATTATAAGTCCAATTCCTTTGAATTTTAACAGGTATTAGTTTCTCACAACATGCTATTATTCGTAGCCAAAAAACCGGAAGTTGCTTTCAAGATGGCGGATCCGGCGCATGTTGACCCATTTTCAGTCGTCTGGAGTGCAATTTTAAACGGGAATAGAAAAAGACGTGAATTTTTGCATGTAGATTCTTTGCATTATATTCTTTCAAATGGCCTGTAACAATTTTTTTCTCAGACTTACCGTTTTCGAGTTATTTGACTTTGAACTTCTTAAAAAAAACGCAAAATTTCATTTTTTTTCGAAAAATTTATGGAATTAGGCGATACCATTAGTTTAGATAGAATTTTGAACGGGCTTTCAGAAGATGCTTTTCATTTTTCTCTACGACGTCTACTTTTTGAGTTATTTGAGATTTTGCGATAACGCTGCTCCTTTGTTGAGCGCTCTTGCTGCATTCAGGTTGGTTTAGCTTCTATTGAACTAGACTGCAGCCTATTTCTTAACGATTTATTACATCTAAATTCGTCATATGAATGTTATGATGTTCTTCATCATGGCCACCACCATCATAATATTCGTCATCTTCGTCATCATCTCCGACGTCGTCTTTTCTTCAGTTAATTTCGCCAAGTGTCGCTCAAGACTGTAGCCTATTTCTTAGTGATTTCTGACCGCTACGTTCGTTATATGAATGATATCATAACTAGGGTTGTCCATCATCGCCACCATCGTCGTCATAGCTGTCATCTTCGTCATCATCTCTGTCGTCGTCTTTTCTCGTCCTCTCGTGATTTTTTGTTTGCTATTTATCCACTAAGCTATATTGGCACTGTGTTTTGTTACTTAATGGAATTACATTTCTCTACGTCTGTCTTTGTTGATTGATTGACCAATGCACATTTAATGGTTTGTCATCTACTTTAGGTCTACATGTACGTTGGGTCGTGGTGGTTGATGTTCTTGGTTTCGTCGTCGTCCTCGCCTTCAAACTTTCATTCAGTTTCGTCAAGCGTCGTTCCTTGTAGCGCTTTCATTGTCGTGTTTTGTGCACTGCTTAGTTTGTCTAAAACTTGATCGTTTAACGAGTCTGCCAATAACCTATAAATAAGCAAAAGGAATATTTACTTCAGTGCCGTACTAACGTTCCTCGCTGCCCTCACGCTATTAAAAATCTTTGACCCTAATTATTACAATTCCCTGTTGTCACAATTCTCTTGCTAGTGCAGCGTTGGCGCAATGTGCTACGGTCCTTTTAAAACACGATAATCATAAAAAATACTAGTATGAGCAGTACCTGGATAGCATCAGTTAATACGTTTTCCATTGGATACACATTTTCGGCAAAGAGTGCACCTCAAATTGAAACTTCAGAGATCAGTCTTCCACTTGGCCACACTGAAGTCTTGGTGACGACTAGTAAATTGGTAAAAGGCAAAGAGCCCACGAGAGAAAAATCAGAGGTGACCAGTAAGGGCTAAAGTTTGAATTCGTAGGTACCTCCCCCCCCCCCCCCCCNCCGATAATTTCGACTTCGTAGACTGCCTATAACACCTGCGCGAAATTTTGTCTCAGCGTCTACCATATTTTGTTCACTAATTTCTTATCGTCAATTGCAAATTTGTACAGAATGGCGAACGTGATCCCTAAGTAATCTCTCACAAATTCAACTCCATGATTTTGTTTAAGGATCAACTGGTGAAGAAGGCTAATTATAACTAACATATTTTGAAACCCAGACAACGAGACCAACTTGAAATTTCTATTACGGAAATTACTCTTCGAAATTACTGGTTTAACAGCAAATTAATGAAAGCAAATGAGGGTTACGCACAGATGGAGCTATAAATGCGCTACTTTGCATTGATATAACCTCTTTGTGGATAAAGTAAATAAGTGGTGCTATTGTAAATATAACTGTCTTCGTCAATCAATTATTTACATGCAGTAGAATAGATTGCATATGATGTGATTCGGTGATCGATTGCAACAGAATCAATCACCTGCGCCCAAAGAACAATTGCCATATATAGATCTTAAGTACTGCCGTACCAAAGGACGTTTTTATTTGTACTGACGGAATCTGTAAGGCGTTCAACTGCGTCTTACAATTCATTAGTTTTCTTCATAATTTGTCTGTAGAGTTTACACAACTGTCAACATTGGAAAAAGTTTCCAAAAGGAAATAACAGATAAATATTTTGAAAAAGTGCATTTTAATGATTGTCATGTTAACCACCTCGAAAAACATACACGTATGTGATTAGGCTTCTAACATGAATTTAGTAACCAACTTTTCTTTTTCATGTAATTAGTCCTGAGCACACTGACATGTGATAAGCAGAGTCCTGCGTGAATTGTAAATGTTGAGTTGATCGTTGTTATTGTAGTCCGCTCTTAAATTGTTGTAGATTCGAGATGTCATTTATAAATAAATACGATAAACAGAATCATCCGTGCATGTGCACTTTCGTTAAAATGGTTATAAAAGCCACTTAACTCTGATTTCGAACAATTATCGTTGTAGAACTGGTCTCAAATTGTGGTGATGTATCGATTATGAGAAGAAGTAATCATTCGTTATTTAGTAACCGAGGTCATACTTGTCACACAGCCAATGTGTTTATCCTGGCCATCGGCCATGATAAACTGGCTGTTCTTCATTTACCCAAATGTTACTCCGGGATCCAAGCACTAAACACGTTGGAACTGGCTTAATATTAGCGCAGCTCCAGTTTTTGACAAGGTGGAGTGAGTCGACACTTGTGCTGGCTGTTAGGCAACGTAAAATGCGACAACAGTTATAATTTTTGACTATTACGATAATAAAAAATTGCGAAATAAAGTACGAAAAACAGAAAAGCTGACACGTTACTTAGCCCTTAAACGGGCCCATTGCAACAAACACTGTGATTTAATTTCACTGCTTATATCCAGCAAGTGTTTTAATGTTTTTTCAGCTATGACAGTTTTCAATGAAATTGATTTACTTCAAAAGCGTTTTGTTCAAATGCTTTGGTAAATGAAACACCGACCGACATGATGTTCTGGTGTTTCTTCTTGCATCCAGCATTTCGGGCAGCAGGATTCTGTTGCTCGACCTGTTCGTTGTTTTCTTATGTTTTCCTCTGCAACTATTATGTTATTTTTCCTTCCTTAAAACCAAAGTGAAAAATGACCCTTACCGTTTACGCAAACAAAGATATCGTTTGCAATGTCTTATATCTAAGTAAACATAAATGTAAAATAAAACATATTCAGATGTCCTTCAGATACAGATACCTTTATGGAACATTTTTGTCATTGATTGAGACTATGACTTGAAATGTTAGGACCTTGGTTCGAGAAAATTCTCGATCGTCAGGTCTTCGCGAGCCTGGAGGTCACTTTTAAAGTGAGTAAGAAGAAAGGTAAGTAGACTACATCAAATCTTGTTTTGACAGAAGCACGGGTTTAAGCCGGTCATGTGTAACAAATTTTGGCCTAATATTTCACCAGTGGTCTGTTTTCCGATAGCCTTAGCCAATACAAGTCAAATAGAAGGTATTGTGTTACCTTTTTATCATCGAAAAATTGATTTCCACACACATTTTATTGTTTAAGCATTCATTTGAGCCGAAAGTCTAATACGTCGATCGATTATGCAGAGTAGACAATATACTGTTCTTGTTATTGGTATGAGTCGCTGAGTCCGTCAGACATTAACGGTGCCAAAGCAAGAAACGTGTGCTTACTGGAATTCGCTCGAAACCATGACGTGTTCGGAAGTTTTGTTGATTCTTGTGCTTTACATCGTCAAAATCGCGTTTCCTATCGAAGTATTAGTTTGTAGTAATTTTTCAAGTACGCGCGATGCAACGCACGTCAGTTCATTAATGCCGCCAAGAGACCCGCTCCAACTGAGTAATGCAAGAAGTGAAATAGAATGTGCTATTGTATGCAACAAAAACAGGCGTTGTATGTCTGCATTTCAGAATGACGCGACAGGAACGTGTTTTCTCTTCGACAAAGTAAACTACAGCACCCTAGTAGATTTATCTAAGCAGGAGGGACATTGGAACGGACAGCGCGGCATCATCCTCTCAAAACCGACTTGGAATGTAGGTATTTCTTTCAAATACTTAAAGGAAATGTGGTCATTCCTACGGTGGCACAAAGATGACATGCATTGTTTCTGTCATTTATACTTTTCCTTAGGTTTTGAAATTGTTTTGAACCAAACACGCGAAACTATATTTTGATGTCGGAGTTGAGAAGCTAAAGACTTGACTATGGATCTACCCAGAGGAAATGACAGCGAAGTGGATTATCAATAAAGTATTTGCCCGAGGCACATCGTGCACGTGTTGCATTACTTTTTGTTTTGACGAACTAAGAAGGATAATAACTAATTTACATAAAACTTTCATTTCATTATTATTTGCAACGAAGTAGTGGTTATTACTCAGTGTTCACTGTCTTGAAGTGACACAAACAGTTACGTGGAAAAAATGCAGGGTTGCGTTCCGTAGACCTCAGGTATTGGTTTGCGTCGAAAAATCTTCGCTTATGGAACGTATACAGTGAATTCAATTCCAAAGTTCAACATGGCAACATCACGGTCCAAACTGGCACCGTTTGACCGTAGCCGCGGACAATTGGCAACCCCTAAAGTTAAATTCTTGCGTTAGACAAAGTTTTGCGGTATCTTTGAAGTACGCTTTCTCAGTCTTATTAACGAATGTGCGTTGCTTCAGTGTGAACATGTGGAACACAAAAGTGTAGCAGTGTAATATTGCAATGAAGATACTGTGTAATCAGCTGCGCTTTTAGGTGTTCCTCAAATAGCCCAGATTAGTAAGCACATGATTGGCTGTCAGTATTTTAGGGCTACACTTGTAAATTCCGTAGTAAATCTGCTCTCATAATCTAGTGTTGTCTGTTTTGAGCATTGCCTTTGGGCTGAAACTTTTGCGTTTTTGAAAACACATTTTGTCCCTTCTGAGCCTGGTTTCTATATTGGTGAAAGGGTTAAAATATGAGAGAGAATAAAGTTTCTGCTGTCATGTGTAGCGTTCTTTGTTTTAAATGGCAAGCAACGTTTTGTTCTGTCTACAGAATTTTTCTGAAGTTGAATGAATGCGGCAAATGTAGTGATGTGTGCGTTGCCAGGCAAAAGCTCTTCCCAGAATAAAAACACCCACCTTTCACTCGCGTGACATTGTAAGGTCTTACAAGAAGCTGGGTCCATGGAATGCTCTTCAGAGTGCGCTCCGTAGACAAGAGAACTTCGGGAAAACGCAACATCACGCAAGATATCTCGTGATATTGCCATGGATTACAAGCAAAGAATGTATACATATGTTTTTGAAAACTTTGAACAGTTGTCGACTCGAATATCGTTGCAATTGGGACCCCGGGCTTTGGTTATATCAACGCAGGCAAAGTTCGACAGGGCCAGCAAGCAAATTATTAACAAATATGACCTAATGAAAATTATACGCTTCATGTCACTGTCCTGCGCGATCTACATGTATATGCTTGGTTCTCGCCTTGTCCACGAAGTTCGAGCACACTTAATCTCCGGTTCCAGTCGGTTCCATCGAAACCGCTCGCTGGTTCCCTGCGTGCCGCTAGGTGGTCAGTACCCAGCACGCAGGTATCACTTAATTTTCTTCTGGATTTTTTTACGCCAGCAAATTCTCAACAGGGAGCGCTTTAAGCAAACAATCTGGCATGACTGATGTACTGAAGTGTAAATGTGGTCTGTTGTACAGACAATTCGGGGCTTAAAATTTATGTTCAGTAAATGTGAATCCTAGAAATTGTGGTTACGCATTTTCGGAGTACATCTTTCTACTGTCGATGACTTTTGATTACGATACTGTCCTGTATTCATACAGTATGGATAATTCACCGATCGCCCAGATATGTTTTTATTGTACATGTATGTGCTTCAAGCACGCTACTATTAAACATCACTGCAGATACGAAATAGTTGTTGCGACGCCACTTACATGATAGGGGAAAAATCGTTCACAGTCCGCCATTTTTTACAGTGTTGTAAAGCTAACCAATGACTGCTGAGGTTACATAAACCAATGCTAAAGCGCGTGCTATTACGTGATACCTGCGTGCTGGCTAGCCATGTAGGGAACCAGCGAGGCATACCTCGAAGAGTACATTTCAAGCGAAACAGGATACACAATAACTGAAATATTTTCGGCAACAGCTAAGTCCATCTAGTGGATCTATCAGAGATAGTCCCCCACGTTCGCTCTCGGCCAGACGACAATATCTTGAGACCAGCCTCAAAGATGAAATACTTACTCACACTGACATGTATATTCTCACTAATGAATGCATCTGTCCTAACTCATGTACCACTAGGGTACATTCATATGGGCTACGACTACTTCTACATACATGTATGGTTGCGCAGATTGCAACACCAACACATGACGCAGTGAGTCGACACACAGCATGCATAATTGTAAGCGGTGCGTTTGACGTGAGATCAACGCGAAAACGCAAGACAAGGCACGACTTCGCAAAGTATCGCCATGTATTACAAACGATCCGCGTGATCACAAAAGCTTCCTGCGCTGTATTCTTGTCTGTATGTTTCTAAGTCCAGTTTAGTATAACCACAGAAAACTATATGTGTGTCAACGTACAACGCGTATGTAAGTATGTATGCATGTATGTATGTATGGAGCCGGTTTGTTTGTAGGTATGTAGGTAGGTAGGTAGGTATATTAGCACATTTATCCCATACCCATTGAATCAGTCGAGTGTAATACGACCATGTGATATTGTGTTCCGTATTCACCTCCCGCACTACNCTTCTACATACATGTATGGTTGCGCAGATTGCAACACCAACACATGACGCAGTGAGTCGACACACAGCATGCATAAATGTAAGCGGTGCGTTTGACGTGAGATCAACGCGAAAACGCAAGACAAGGCACGACTTCGCAAAGTATCGCCATTTATTACAAACGATCCGCGTGATCACAAAAGCTTCCTGCGCTGTATTCTTGTCTGTATGTTTCTAAGTCCAGTTTAGTATAACCACAGAAAAATATATGTGTGTCAACGTACAACGCGTATGTAAGTATGTATGCATGTATGTATGTATGGAGCCGGTTTGTTTGTAGGTATGTAGGTAGGTAGGTAGGTATATTAGCACATGTATCCCATACCCATTGAATCAGTCGAGTGTAATACGACCATGTGATATTGTGTTCCGTATTCACCTCCCGCACTACTTCAACAGTGCCCTCTAACATGGATAGTTCAAAAGGTAGGTCAATGTCGATTTGACGTCGTCAGCCGGTTCGATCATCAAACCCTCCCAAATAATTTAAAGTAATACAGTTGCAGCAGTATAAATAGCACTCAACATGCAATCAGGTCCCAAACGTAACGTCTGGAACAGAACTGTTAATTACTGGCACTTCTGTCTTAGTTTTCGATTGCTAAATATTATATCGTCTGAAAATAATGCCCCGATTCCTCGGTAACTCCATTACCAAATGTTGTTATTTAACCATTTTCAGGAAATTGTTCAATGCACAATTACGGTTGTTTTTATCTTTGTTATCTCTTTTCAAGTAATAAATCGTTACATTTAAAACTGTTTCTTTTACTAAACATGTAACCTAACGCGCAAGTACATACATATAGTATGTAATCCGCAACGTGAACAGTCTGAATGAAGTATTTAAAAAATGCGCCGAAAAAATAAAAGAAATTTAGGAATTCGAAGCGTATGGGATAAATACAAAACGTACCCCGATTGGCGTAGATGAAGTAATATTCCACTCGACATTATTCCGCAAAATAAAGTCTGGCGGGATATTACTCCATACACGGCACTCTCGGTACGTTTTGTGTGTGTACGTAAGTAGGTAGGTATGCATGTAGGCCTACGGACGCATATATCTGTGCATGGATTATGTATACGATTACGTCTAGATGTAATGTCTGCAGGCAATTTCAGGGAAACACTTGATTAGTACCAATTAAAAAGTGACAACACAGTTTTAAAAATCAGTAGACCACCGACGAAAAATTCTCACTGCGTAAAATGTGCACTTTTGACGGTTGAGTAGTTCTTGTGTGTTCTAGCATTATGAAAGATTTGGCTTTGGAAAGGAAGCTAGCTCATATCTTAATTTTGCAACGTTTGAAAAGTCTACGACAAGCACGAGAAGGAAATTTTTGAAGTATGTTTGCAGGGAAGTCACCACTATAAAGCGACCATATCCAAAAGAAAACATTGCACTTAGCAGTATTGATGATCTTTTGATGATTCTAATTTAATAATGTCACACTTTCTTATAGATAAAGCCGGATTCTCCTTGTGAAATAACATGTTCCCAGGCCGGAGTGTGCGGACGAGACTGCACTGACTGTAATTCTAGGGTTGGTTACCAGTGCTCTATACCACCCGATCCCATGTGCTGGGGTGAGTTCCTAAGCTAAGGTAAACAGGACTGCGAGTATTTAAAAACGTTGATCGTATCCTGTGGCATATTCAATGTTGTCACCATACCACCACCTTCATATGTATCAACACTTACAGCGAAGACAGACCAAGCTCTCCGGTTCCTTACCTCATTTGAAATCAGCCCATTATCACATGACACGTGATGTGCACTATACTTTAAGTGGATGACTGTTTGATTCTAGTGCGCATTTTATAATCCAAACACTAAAGCCATACTCTCCAGTCTGAACTCGAAATACCGGATTCTGGAAATTGCAAGTTTTTACTCAAGATTGCACCTCAGTGCTAGGCGTCAGCAGGTGCACACTTGGACTAGACCATAGCATAGTGAACAGAAGATAATGAACACTTGGTGCGTGTTCGCGCACACGTAAAGTGAAAATGCGAGACATTATAATTTTGAGCTTTTGATTTCGATTCAAAGATTAGACCAGTGGGCTCTAATATTCGTGTGTTGATATCCACCGAAATTTGCACAGACGTGCTTAATTATTTTGCATTACAATTATTAAGACATGACCTTAAGTCTTCAGGATAACATCACCTAATTGTTGTACCAGATTTACAACATTGAATGATCAACATATTTACTAATTTAGGAAAAATTCGTAAATCACAACCGACGTTTTAGGTGTTTACATTTCAGTGCCATCAGAGAGGGCGTAACGCGTGTGTCGGGTGTTTCAAACCCTATAATTGTCGATTTAATTGAACCAAGAAAGAAAAAGTCAGGCCACGGAATCTAACGTCCCTTCAATTTTTTCAAATTTGAGATTTTCTAAATGTTCGAGTTTTGCCAAAATGGTCCCATATGCACTTTATGTCTATTCGTTATAAATTAACCCTGCCCTACTAGTTGTGGGGTTTTAGTCAACTTTATTATTACTCTGCGCTTACAAGCGCAGAGTACTGTTGTTCCTGGGTTTTCTTCAATTTTATTCTTCTTATTCTTCTTATTCTTATTCTTCTTCCGATCAACTTTGAGGCTTAATAACTCCAAATTGGGTGCAGGTACGGTCTTTAAATTCAGCAAATAAATTTTGACAGTATATAAATTTTGATTGGTTATATAATCATATTCCATATTGCACCGGATAAGGTCGTTTGGTGCAAAGGTCACATAATTTTCAAAATGCTACTCCTCCTTCAGTTTCAAAGCTATTTTTTTCAAATTTGGTGCATAGGTATAAGTCAACATGACAATTTAAGAAATTACTTTTCTAAGTCATCCAATCAGGTGAAATATGTCAAAGGTCATTAGGTGCAAACTAAAATTTTGAGCTAGACACTTCAAATTGACAAGTCAGATTGTCACAGGTAAATCAAATCGGAATCCAAAGTTGCAGGTCATTTAGTGCAAACATGGGGTCATTAAGTGCATTTTTCTTCTGAAAATTTGACCTTTTCAATCAGCAAGTTTTCTGATGTGTCAACCGTTAGACAACTGTGATTCTCAGCGTTAAACACATTTTCCATGGGCTTTGCAATAATTCTCCTAAAGATGCTTGAATTGCACCGGATCAGGTCAATTAGTGCAAAGGTCAAGTAACGTTCAAAATGTTATATGTCTTACCTTTTTCAAGGAATTCTTTTCAATTTCAGCACACTGGTGTAAGTCAACATGCCAATTGAATAACCTACTTTACTTTGCAATAGGCCTAACCAATCAGCAAAAATAGGTCAAAGGTCATTGAGTGCGAACTAAAATTTTGAGTTAGAGACGTCAGAATTACGTATCTGTTTACTAAGTGCGATTGCGTTTGAATTCTAAATTTTCAGGTCATTTGGTGCACCCATGGGTCATTAGGTGCATTTTTCTTCTGAAAGTTTGACCACTTCATTCATCTTGTATACTGAAGTGCTTAAAGTAAAACATCTGTGATTATTAGCATTAACCACACTTTTAATCGAGTTAACAATTACTCCCTCATCGGGGCTCATAATGCACCGGAATAGGTCAATTAGTGGAAAGGTCATCAAATATTGATATGTAATTTCTCCTACAATTTTAAAGAATTCCTTTTCATATTGGTAAACGGGTTGCTGTCAGTAACTTCCCGTAACAGTTCCTTTAATACGCACGCGCAGAGTCCATTATTGTCAGGCCGTGACAATAATCTTTCTAGTTACTCTGCGCGTTCAAGCGCAGAGTTTTACTGTTCTTCGTATTTTATCTTCTTATTCTTATTATTCTTATTCTTCTTCTTCCTTCCTTTTCATATTGTTATTACTCTTACATTCATTCATTTAGAACAATAATATTCATTGTTATTGATAAGGTAGTTAAGGGATTTATATTGATAATATTTTTTCGACCCTAAATACACTAGGATGACCTGAAACGGGTCAATTCTACTTCTACAGTTTTTAGATAGACTCTTCGAATTGCGTTAATAAGTAGGGACTAAGGAAGTGCATCAGAAATTTACACGGATTTCAAATTGGACCAAGGGAACCGAGTTTCCAGGTCAAAGGTCATTAGGTGCAAAAGTGATTTTTGAGCTATACCTTTCATGATCATTGGTGAAGGGGTTGCTGTCAGTAACTTCCCATAACAATTCGTGTAATACACACGCGCAGAGTCCATTATTGTCATGCCGTGACAATTATCTTTCCAGTTTGGTATGTTGTCATTTTCCACACAACGTCGTGGTCATTGTAGAAGTAAAAAGAGGCATAAAAACCGCTTCCTCCCAAGAAGTTACGACGCACTATTTTCGGCCATTTCCGTGGCAGTGTTTCAGTCTCCTTCCACAATTCTACCAAGCTGTTTATAACTACAGGAGTTCCATAAAACCAAAACGAAGTGATAACTTAGCAAACTGTAACATCGTGAACATTGATACCAAGCGGAACTGGGTCATATCGTTGTTTTGCTATGATTGTGCATTTTTCAAATTCCAGAACATTTCTACTTTGAGAAAAATGCATTTTTGACCGAGAAATCGTTTTCGACTTTTCATCTCAATTTGTGTTGTAAAAACACCTACCCTACGATTTGTACGCTGCAGCACTGTGTAAACAGGGGTTATGGCAACCGTAAACGGATAGTATACGAGCTCATATGTGTGCCTCGAGTAAATGATTGTAGAGCTAACAGTTCGCGTCAAGGCGTTGAAATGAGACATGAATTGAATCAACAATTCACTGGTCACGTTCAATGGACATCGATTTGGCATCCGCTATTGGTTCAACTATCTTTCACTTCAGGTTATATAGGACTCTAGGCAAATGTCCAACTTTGTCTTACTTCGGAGCATCATGTCTCACAAATGGCTGATCATAGAATTTGAATGAAAGTTTACATTACACATAGTTCTCGTACAGTTTCAACTTCCACCGGAATTGGTTTTCAATATGGGATTACTACCCAATCTACTGTGAAGCTGTCTCACGACTGAACAATATTAGGGCTCCGGCACAAGTCCTAAATTAAATTAGTTTTTCCAGGTACCTACAATGTAGTGGAACTACTTTCATCAACTGGTATCACGGGAACTCAATTTTAGAAGTCAAGCGTATTGAACAATTACCAATTTTAGTCCACAATATTTAAGTTTAATTCAGCCAGCTTCTTATTTTGAAGTGATTGCTTAATATGCGGTATTTGCCTTGCTCGATCCACACAAAAGAAGCTGGACCAGTGTTCTTGATTTCGAAGGATTCTACATACCGCGATCTGTGTACAAATATATTGACGATGTACACCAGGTTGTGGTAGGGGCCAAGTTTATACAATCTAAAATATAGTGCTTTGATTCGTGATTTTCATGAAAAACTCTCAGGTTCCCAGAAACAAAAGCGAATAAATATTTTATCAAACTGTGGCAGAGATCTCATCTTGAACCTTTATATCAACCGATGCTTGGCCGTGTTATTGCTACTCTTGCTTTGCTATGAATGTGTGTTTATTTTTCCAAGAATGTTACTGAAAAGGTATGGTCACGTGACGAAATGAATGGAATATAAATAGAAGTCAACAATCAAATTCCACAGGGATTATACTTGCAGAAAACATCTAGTTTTAGTGGGCTAAATCTACGGACTTGTCTACAAGCTCCTGTAAAGCCTCGAGGCATACAGCATTGAGCTCTTAACTCTGCGTCGGCAGTGGCGCGTGGAAATCAAATCAATATAAACACAGTTGCATTTGTTAGATCAAAAGTATTAATGTTTATTTAAATAAGAGGCAAACGGCTACACTGGTTAGCGGGTTCTTAGCGTTTTAATTTGTTAACGCATGCATCTGCTTTGCCAATATCGTCATTTGCAAGTACACAATAAGAGAAAAAGAGACAGTACTTTGAACTCATCGACGACTATATAGGCAGCATTCATTCGCACATATAGTATGAACTGCAGAGGGAGATATACATCCGGTGTCTATAGACTTCATGGCGTGTTGATCAGAATGAAGTAGCTTAGTTTGAACAACTGTGTTTAAAATGACACTCCATTAAGACCATGCTTTATTTGATGAAAAAAAAAACAGATTATAAATTCTATTTGCAAAGCAGTTTTGCAGACAGTGGACCGTGAAGATAGCCATGCCCTCAGCGACCCGAAATCTCATTTTACCGCTATCTTCCGATCACGTGATCTAAAGCTGACAAATTGTGAACATCACGAAATACCTTTTAATGCCAGACGCACAACTGTGATTTAGTCTCTGAGAAAAAATACACGATCGATCCGCGTCGATCTGCAAAATTTCCTGGGAACTTTATATTCATTCACGTCACTTCTTGCCAAGATGTGTGCAGATGCTTCCTCTTCCAAAAGCAGTCTTAGAGTGAACTACTACCTCCCCATCCCCCGACGACTTCCCTTTTAATCACCAATGCAATAACTGTGAAATGGCAAACGAAGTGCAGACTAGAGTATCATAAATGTTATATTGATGTAATGCAAGTTATAAAACGTTCTTAAGAAGGCACATGTTTAACTGAATGCAAAGTTCTGTATTTTAATCACATTCTGTTCAATCTGTTTAAAGGCAATATTATATAAAGACTCGAGATCAGTTTTTGAGAAGCATATCAGCATAAGATTCTCAGCCAAAATTGTTAACAGTTGAAGCATTGTATCGTTCTTCCATTTATTAAAAAGCTATTGGTAATCGGTATTACGATGGTTATTTCACTGCGGTAATCCCGAAGAGCTTTATAGACTACAAACGTACTTTCATCTCTAAGCTGGTGTTACTTAACATGAAATGTAAACACTAAATATCAGCAACACCCAAATAGCACACCAAGATGAGTCGCAAAGGTGTTTTGTTTGGAAATTAGTTGAAGAGTAGTGGCAGGATGAAAACTAATTAAAATGTCCAAGAAACAAATGACTTCAGTGACCTCGATTGGTCAACAGCACTCATACGCTAACACGACAGAACAAGCAGACGTTTACACTTTAAAGAAAAGGTGATGAATTGAAAGTTTATGAGTTTTATGCATGCAGTTGGATTTTACACACCCAGAAAAGCATATCATTTACATTCTGCGTCGTATGAGACAGCAAGCGACAGACATACTATTCTGAGTTCCTGTCGTAAGTTTGCGAAAAAAAGTCGCCCGTCTTAAAGTCTCATCATGTTAGTTTTATTTTCAAGTCGACCACGTAAAGCATTCTTTCACTATGTACCGTTAAGTTCCATATGCAATAGATTCGGTGATTTTGCATTTTCAAAAGTATGTTAGTTGTTCAAGTAGCCTTGCACACTATGAGTCTCAATGAAATAATTCACGGATATCACCACGTACGTTGCATCATTATATACATATATTGCAAACGTTTTTTTGTTTTTATCGCGTATTGAACTGTGATGCAGTTTGAAAACGAAACGGTATTGCGCATACTTAATTTAAACACATTACTTTGGCTGTTACTGACGTCTCCACGGATGCAGTTTCCTTCAGTGCGGCTGCCAAAAACGATTGCTAAGAGGTCGCTGGTTCTTAACAGTACAAGTATGCTTTACAGTTCTCGTCAAGTCATGGGCGGCGAACCATAGAGGGCTGGGGTGCTGGAGCCCCCCAGATGGCGACAACACAAGATCATTGGGTTGTGGGAAACGGTTCGTTCGCATAAAGTTTTAAAAACACATACATGTACGGTATATATTAGGTGACCAGGAGAAACGATATAGAACAAAATCGGGAATGTACGTGCATTGAGCGTTCCGTGGACTCATTAATCTCGTGAAAATGCAAAAACATGTATCACAACCGAAGCATGCAGCAAAAAGGTGGCAAGACCGTCTTGTCCTCAAGTCGGTTCACTTGCACGTACAGTAGATCTGCTGAACAACAGGTTGTGTGAATGGACGACATTTCGCACGTCCGCTTATTCGGCAAAGGGGCAGTTTACGACAAAGGGTAACAGATGAAGTTACGAAAACCAGAAATGGACGTTTGGCATTGTTTTTGATCCCCGAAATACCTGAAGATGTCATGTTTTTTGTCTACAAATACCGCATCCGAATGTCACACAAGATAACACTCTTACCTAACCGTTACTGATGAAGGACATGATCACATCAACTTTGTGCGATTTTTGCGAATACGGGACGAGCAGAAGCAACCACAAGCCATACACGAGACTAAATGCATAATTGTGAAATTTGTACACAACGGCCATTATCACGTTTTTCATTATTTTCAGCCCAAGAGGACGATTGTTCCGAGGAGCTGATGGGCAATATTCGGCAGTTTTATATTGGAAAGACAAATCAAGCCTGGACGACCGACCACGCAACAGAATATAAACTGCAGGTACGTATTGAACTGGCTACACAGTTCTCCAACGAATGTTAAGTACTTCAGGTGTAATACGAATAGTTTTGGGGTCGGTCCTCAGTCTTGGGAAATCTCCAGAACGGTGTCAATTTCAGAATGCATTGGATCTGGAACAAACTTGTTTCCAAGACCGTGGTTAACAAGAATATTGTATACCAAGCAAACGAGTATACTGGTACAAATATATGTATATGCATATGCATATGTATATGTATATGTATATATATATATATGTATATATATATATCTCTTCCATATATATAACTATATCTTCCAGACAAGGGTTTATCCGAAAAAATCATCTACATCTGGTCTGCATGTGACATTACTAACCGATTTTCGTGGAGCCAAAGGATGTACTTCAGCGTGTTGTGGAACTCTTTACTTTAAGTTCAACGGAGCAAAGTGCCCCGCATCTGATGTAATAGACATCCTACATTACGAGAGTAACTTGGCCCTCAACTATATCAAAGTTGAAGAAGGTAAATGGTCCTAAGTTCTTTCCTCAACTTTCAGACTAGTAAAAATAAGTCACTGTGTGCGGTCCAAACCTCGACTTCCGTTTCTGCATCGGAAGTCTTACGACAGTGTTGGGAGGTTTCCCAAAATAGATGTCTATGCTGTATAAAGCAGTTCATAAACAGGTGTCGATGGGATGGGTGATGTAGATTAAACCCGATTTTTGGTAGCAAGAACGGATAGATTGAATATAACACGTGACAAATGGTGACATTACATTATTGGGAGGTTTAAAACTTGTTCGACGTTAGCGGCCCCTCCAGTAAGGAACAATGAGATAATGAAATCCCTCAAATTTGACCTGAACGCTAGTACTTTCTCCCTCTTTCTGTTGTTAAGTAAATGATGACACTCTTGTATTCGATTCACGTGACTGGTAACCCCGAGGTTTTATTTCTATGAATTTATGTATAAACTAGTAAAACTATATACATTGAATTTAAACATCCTAGTCAATTGCAGAAACTTGTTAAGTTACCAAAATTACTAATGGTCAACTGAAAAAATAACTATGACTTTAATATTGTAACCTCCTTATACATGTACGCATACAATTGACGTCCCCGCATCACAGCTGTCAAATAAAGGTTTAGTCGTTTAATTATGAGCATATCACTGCTTGAAAATAACTAATACAGATTTTCTCAGTAAGAAACAGTTATGGTTATATTCTCAGATACTGTGTTCTTTTCTAAATTGAGTTTCGATTATTTTTTCGAAATTTTTATGGGGAGCGTAAGACAAATTTTCTGTCTAAAGTCTTTTAAGACTTAAAAGTCACTTTCATGAAACATACCCCTGGGGACCCATACAACAAAAGGCCATGTAAATAATAGGCTAAAAGGGCATACCTTTCATCTAATAGTCAATAGTCAATTCTAGTGGAAAATGAACTTTTCAACATTCCGTCATTAAACGATATACGGCATACTGTAATCCTTTGATACATTAATTCCACTTTAGACCAAACAGAGGATGCAAAATTACAATTGTTAAAGATGTACCAAATGCTTAGATTCCCTTACGGAAAAACTATGTAAATAAAATTCGTGAAAGATGCTGATTTTAAACAACAAAAACTTATTGATCCACAAAATAATACCCAGGCGATTGTAATTACGAGTCTCTGACTGACTCGGCCGATTGTACGTTACTGGATGACTTGCGCCTCGGGAGAATCAGATCGTGCACGTTAAAACAGTTTAAATGAATGCAGGTGTGTAGATGTACTATAACAATTTCGTTATCAGAAAATTCTGAAAACAGGGATGAAGAATTCATACCCCAGCGATGGCGGTCAGAGAAATGTTTTTCGCTCGATCCGTTATCATATGGACAAACGCAGTGCTATAATCGTCCGCTTTCCGTTGAAATTCATGTACCACATTCTCCGCGCGTTCAGAAAATTCCGATAATTATACCTTAATAAGAGTTAAATAATTATTATATTGTAGTCTATGAAAAGCATTGACTTTAATCATTTTACATCGTTTTGTTTTGACTGAGCGTGCAATTTCACGTTTATGAGAAACCTAGACAGAGTAAAAATGTTTAATACCGTCAACAACTTTCTTTCGTTCATTGAGAAAAGGATAAAACTTAAGTAAATGCCAGCCTTGACCTTTACACGCAGTACAAACCTCAACCTTTCCAGCCAGCCTAGCAGTTAAAAATTTCCATTATAATTGACTCGAAGTATAACGAATACATTATTACGGCATACGGGAATTTACGTCTATCGTATTATTAGTCTTGGCCTTACTCTTAAGTCCTAGACCGTGGGTGACTGCGTTCACTTTTCAATTTGCATTAAGTTTAAGCACTTTTTCAGAGATCAAGGGCATGCTTATGAACTGGAAATGATTGAACGAACTACCTTTTTTCTGTTTTAGTTGACGGTATATGCAAAGGGCTGGCGGCCGGTGACGTCACTATTGATGTCTACGTACGTAACTGTGATGGTTACACGGGAAATAGTGCTTATAATTCACAGACTGTGTTCGCGTCAAACACCTACGCGAGGCTCATGGTTCGAGAAGTGGATATGTCAACGAGCTTAGGTGAGGAATATCTCCGAGTTCAAGCTCAAGAAAGTATTTTTTGCAGGACAATAATTCCTTTGTTTCATAGTAAATTATGCAAACACAATTTTATTCATGTCCTTGTTTTAAGTACCCCGTTATGTATTTTCTTACAGTTGTTGTTTTAGGCTCATGAGAAGGGGAAAACAGATATCCGAAATAAATCTATGTTTCAAAATGTTGCCGCCCAATTTTTCTTTGCGATAGTTTGCATTGCCGGCGACAACCTGTGCTGCAGGCGACACTGTGCGTCATGCACCAATACTAATTCTAGCACAATGTACTTTATGATTTGGCATTTTTCTAATCATTCCGTTAGAGAGGAGTCCAATTTCACCATTAAACAGAACTATGCTTTGCTGTTCGCGTTGTGGTCCGGGATCTAATTTTCAAATTCAAAGTCAAACTCTTTTTGGCATTTTTCGTTCTATTTTGTGCGAAATCAAGATTAATCGATGTCCATTATTTTGTATCACACATTTACAGTTTACACAAATACGTGTCCAGACCAAGTCATGTTACGCGTTCGAACAAAATCTCAAATTTTCGAGTTAAACCTTGAAAGTATAGGTCTTAAGTTCTTGAAACCACCAGTTACCTTGTTTTGACACTACTGGCATAATTAATCATTCCTTTATAGCACTGCATATACTAACTAGGTAAGAATACGTCAAATGCAGCAGCAAAGGAGGAGTTTGGTAAACGCACAATGACTATGGTAACCGAAAACGAACCCTGATGTATATTACACAGAGTTACAAAGTTCAACGTGAGATAGCGGAGAACAACAAAAATTGTTGGGCTTCAGAAGTAAAGAAAATGCTATTTGCATACGGCTTTGGGGATGTGTGGTACAACAAAGGCGGAAAATAAGATTGCATGTCTTGAGTTTTTAAGCAGCGTTGTGTTGACACTAGTGATCAAAGCTGGCTTTCAAAAGTATTATCAACTACTAAAATAGGTGATGCACGCACGTGACATGGAGATGAATGTTACAGCAATACGCGAGCATGTTTTTATAAGACAGTTGACCAAGTTTCGCTGTTCAAATCCATGTTTGTGATTTAGAAGGAGAAAGAGTTGGGAACCTGTAAAGATCAGAAAAGTGTATTTTTGTGACGGAAATGCTTAAGAGGGGGAAGTTCATTTTTGTTGGAATGTGCAATGTACGAATATTTGTGAGACCTGCATTTAACGAATGTCCAGATTGGGAAAAACAAATCTAAAGTTTTTGTTAAGTGAATTGCGCTCTGGCAGTGAAATAAAGCTGCGAAATATTGTCCAAAATTGCTGAAGGTTGGTCAAAGGAGGTCGCAAAGTGTATTAAGTACCATTTTACTACAAGCACAACCTGGAACTAATCCAAAAACCAGAAAATAGAAGAAAGGCGGTTCTAATGGAAAGTTTATTAGCTGCACGGGCATGAGTGTGACGTTTGAACTCACTCAACGTCAGCTCGAGGTTTTTGCACAAACTTGTGCCATATCCGCACTTCTCTCATTCCTGCAGGAAAGTGCAAAGAGTCACAGTTCTGATTTGCCACAGCCAGCGCAAACGCAACTCCTCGCTATTCTTAATTTTAGCATTAACCACGGGAAAACGAGCGTCGAAATCTGACGCTGTTGGCTTTTCACACTAAACATTGTGACGGATGACAAATGTTGTGATTGGTTGTCCCGATTCTACGTAGTATTTATCGACCAATAAGTACTCGTAACTCCTTGTTAAAGAGCACTTGTAGGTGTTTTAATTTGACAGCTCTTCGACTGGTGGGCTTGTTTCTGTTTATTTTTATTTGTATATTTTTGTTGTTTTGATATGGAATTGGTGGTTTTAAGCACATCAATAACACAGTTATCCATATAAACATTATGCAACGGAGGGCCAAATTTTCAAAACCTCTTTCACAGCCTGGCTAAATCGGCACGGTTTTTTGTTGGCATGTTTGCTACCAGCAATAACGCCAATTGTGAATGGTTGCGAGGGTCTGCTTTGCCGGTGCTTTACAGCAGGTTTGAGTTCCCCAAAAGGGCTGGTGTTTTCGCTAGCAGTTGTCAGACCGCCACTTCAAAGGACACACACGCGTAATGATGAGAAGCCTTTGTGATAACGTCACACCAACCAATTTATGGCAGATAAATATAGATTATTACATGGCGAAGTCGTTATCCCTCGTTATCTGGAGCCCGAGTGGATTTTGGAAAATTATCGCCCGAGGGGCGTTAGCTCCGAGGGTGATAATTCTACAAAATCCACGAGGGTTCTAGATAAGGGGAATAACGACTGAGAACATGTAATAATCTATTTATACCACATACTGAACGAGAAACACTGCAATGAATCGATCTACCTTTCTCGACTCGCCGCGGCCGTGTAACTACTTTCTATGTCGGAGGCCCGGGGTTGGAGGTCGTGACCTTTTAAGAAAAGTCGTGCTATTTTTGTCAAATTATGCTTTTACTCTAAAACAATTGAAAAATTAAACAGAATAGAAATAAAGTGAATCTATAAATTAAGGTTTAGCAACTATTATAGCTTACTACACATTTTATCACGCTAAGCTTCGACCGGGAAAATATCCTCTGCTAAAGTAGGTTACCTCTAGTAACTGACTATAATGCTCAAGTCAAAGGGTCACGACAACACGATACCCGCATTCAAATTGGAGATCGGTGATTTACAAGTGGGAGAACACGAGAGAAAAAATTCATTGAATTAAAATATCGTTTTTCTGGAAGTTAGGCGTCTTATTTTTCATAGCGTATAAATGTTGGTGCAATGCACTGCGCTAAACATGCGATTGTTGCTAGTGCTCATTTAAAGTCCTGCTATCACACGTTGTTAACCCTTATTGCATGGTTATAGGATGTTATAAGGATCCAAGAAGTACCTACCCCATAACTAATACATGATCAGTACTTGAAAAAAGTTTAAATGAACAAGCCACTCACGATTCGCACCCGAAGAAACACCGCCATTTTGAACTTGCCGGAAGTACAATTCATTCAGGAACCCAGGCCGAGCAAACGCCGTCAGTGCGACTGGAGCAGTGCCTGTACTGTTACCAGCCAGCAAAAGGGCATAACATAATCGACAACGCGCCTTAGTTTTAATAAAATCAAAATACGGACAATTTTATCGCATTTGCTGAAGAAATGTGGCGAATAAATTTTGACAGAAATTATTTTGCCAGACTCGGGACCGCAGCCTATCGGACCCGATGCGGATCGAGACCAGACACTGGCGAACGGTAAATGCATGTGGTTGCAAGCTGTTTTGTCAAAGTAAAATGGTCAAATCATAAATGCTGCACATATTCAAGGGTAGTTTCAGACACTTGCATGAAACTACGGGCTGGTTAGTCCTGTGTCACACTACCGCGGCAGACCTTAGTTAGCCTCAGTGCCAGCTACCAGTGAAGACTATCGTCAAAATACAGCTTGCTAGTAGGCCTATACAGCTTTGCGCCAACGCTACCCTTAACCTAACCTGTCGCTGGCCACAGCGCTCGCTCAAACGAGGTTTATTTAGATCTTGGGTACTTCTGGTGAAGTGTGCAAAGTTGTTGGCTTTCAATAGAGATTTTCCCAGACTTTGTATGAGCGCACCAAGCCTAAAAGAATGGGGGGCTGGAATTTTTGGGAATGTCTATCTTTTACTAAGTAATGAATTAAATTACGGAAAGCATTGAATAAGTGAAAAATATGTCTGGGATAATCAATGAACCTTATTTTTGCTAAAAATGACATGAAAAAGGTTGCCTTCGCCTTTAATGAGTAACAACTTCGAGGCTGAAGTTTGGTGAACACTGTTAAATCGTACAGAATAGTAATAAGATATGTCTAACTAAATTTCACCGTAATTTGTTGGCAACATCAATTTACACAAAGTTTTTAAACTCGTAACTTATCCCGCTGTCCTCCAATATAGCCGACACGATCCAAACAAAGTGACCCAAATTTCGCCACAAAACTTGCAATAACTTTACACTGCTTGCCCCGATTTTGATACTTTTTCGATTTTTACTGAGTAAAATGTACTACCTTTCCGATGATAGCAAATTACTTTTTCAAAACGAGAAAAAAAAATAAAACCGAAAAAATTGGTTCGACCCATATTGGTTCCTACGCTGTAGGTTCGACGGGCCTACATGTACGTAAGGAACTAAACACCAATGCATTTTAACATACGAAGTACGCGTAACATTCAAAGAAAATCAACGCCCACTAACTACAAACTATAAATACACTACCAATGCAAACGAATCACGAAATATTACTAATTAAACAAAATAATGAAGACTTTTCGAGCAAGCCATAGCACATTCAGTTACAAGGAAAAAATGGCGGCGTTCAGGACAAGTTCCTAAACTGATGAGCCGGAAATGTGGGTACGGAAATAACCGATGACAGCCGGTAATTATACGCTCACAGAGAAGGGTCAAATACTGTTAAAAAATCGCTTTTGGCAAGAAAGGCGAAAAGAATGTAAAGAAAGGGTGTCGAAAATAAGAATTTATTTAGTAAGTATTTTCGGATATTGGAACCACATGGCAGTTTGAGAGCAGGACTTTAAGTATTCTATTTTCACGTTCTATGACGTCAGTCGCTGAGTGGTGTAGTGGTAAAGTCGGCGACTCTAAACTCTTGAGGTCCGGTTTCGAAAACGCCTTCGGGTACCGGCCAAAATGTTATCTCACTAGTTAGATATATTTATGGGTTATTACACGGTTGTATCTGCCATTCGAGGCTAACATTGTGGTATAATGAACGTGTATTAACATCAATTGTCACTTAGAAGCGACTCGAGTGGTGGGAAAATCGCCCCAATGCGGAGAGAGCTCGTCTCTGGAATTTTCGCTAGCGTTTCAGCCAGTAAAACTGCTGTTTTCGACATTCATATGAACGCAGTATACAATGTATTCCATGAAGCGTCAACTGGTTAAACGATTTTTGTTGTTTTTACGAAAGTAATTGCAGAAGTACTATTGAATTCAACCTGGGTTTGTCGCTGAGATGTAGATGTCGCTGTAACCAAATGTAGTTCCATTTGCCTATCGAAAAGTTACCCAGAGTTTCCAAAATCAGCGCCATCTTGTATATTTTGAAAGGTAATATTATTAGGACACTACTCTGGTAACTCTGGTGTGCCCGAAATGTATTCAAAAGTTGCAATTTATTTATAAAATACCACTTTCCGATAAGACCGGTATGGGCGTGTTGAAATGATCAACTTCGGAGAACATTAATTTTAGGTCTCAATTCATGTATGCCCAGGATTTTTCTTGGGAACAGATGTCTTTATACGGGTAAAACATGTCCCATTTCTGTGTTCGGGGATGGAGCTGGTGTCATTTTACAGGTTAAGACTTCAAGTTTATGTTTCAAAAGTTAGATCCCTAACATCTTGAACAGTTTTTAAATCTCATTTGAATATATGCGAAAACAGTAGTCCCTTCTAAGTTATGCAAACCTCCACCCCTTCCCCACCCTAATACACGCACTCAAAAGTATCCTCTAACTATTTGTCGCAACGTAATAAATGACGTTTTTAACATTGTTGTTGTTGGTCTAGAGGTGCCGGGACCCCTCAATCCGCAACTGCTTGTTATTAAAAAAAAAGTCTTTTTTTTAATAGAAAAGACCACGTGTTCGGCCTTGACATCCTTTAACGTCAAACAGGCGTTCTGGCGAACAGCAGCATCCGTTAATAATGCAGGGGTTGGATTTGCAGTAAGTATTACGTACAGTGTAGTTAGGTGGCTCTCAAGTGAAGCGTGACGTTAACTCAAATTAAAGGAGTTTCAGACGGTGGCTGAAGTATCGTGCAAATATGTTCCAGCAAACTATAGTTTCGTTTTATCATGTAAAGTGTTGTTTTATCACGTTGTACGTTTTCATAATGTTATTGGAACAACGTTTGCGACATTTAGCCCCTGACAGACTGTGTGACGACCTCTTTACGACAGGTGTATGTGGCAGAAGTGCACTGTCACGGGCAGATTGTAGGCATGAGTTGACTATCCACGAGCGCACCCAGCCTTTAATTTGGGGGCTCGAATTTCTGACGATGTGGACCTTTTGTTGACAAAAAGGCGGCAGGTTTAAGAAAACGGGGTACCACCTTCAGAACTGTGAACTGTGCGTCTGCGCCTTTTTGGTGGTGGAGTTTGTCTCGTTTTCTGGGACTTTTTGTTTCTCTTAGGCGGACCTTTTTGCCCAGTTCGCTTAACGGGTGGGGGGGTCATACGACCCCTCCCCCCTCCCTGGGTGTGCGCATGCTATCCCAACACTTCCTAGTGGTCGTTTTTATTTTAAACAAGGTATTCCAGGTCAAACATGTCAACAGATGATATCTAGAGAAGCGATTGAAGATTGTTTATGAAATCCGACACAACCGTATGGGCGGGAAACTCGCCGGCACACTTCGACTTTCCGGTGATTTGGCGGCTTTTGATGACCTTTTCATTTTCAACGCAATGTTCCACTGTCTGCCCCTTATTGTCAACATGACTGAACATGTCTAAACAAACTTCACACCACTATATAGCAGGAGTGCACTGTCACTGGTCGATTACGAGTTCAAATACTTCAGCATCTCCTAATGGCCGAAAGATTTTTTGCCAAAATCGTTTCCGGGTGATATCTGCAAAAACGATTCTCAGATGTTCTGGAACTTGACACAGAATTATATGAAAAGAATGCGTCGACACCTGTTGATTTTTGAATGGATATGTTCATCCAGACATCCCATGTAGTTCGTTCTAAATTCCGACTGGATACTTATGTCAAAAGTGTTTCTGGATGGTTTCTATATGAGCTATTGATGAACATGCGTGAAAATTGCACAAGCACTAGTTGTTTTTCTGGTGTGTTCGAGTACCTTAGAATCTCGTAGTTTTCAGAATTTAGTCTTTACCATCAGCGATTCCGTGTGATATCTAGAAAACCGATTACCAGATCATCGTGAAACTTTACACTTGGGGTGTATCTGGAATTGTCAATTGACGTGGATGTACCTGGAACAGTCAATTGCCGACAGATTTGACTACAGCACACCCTATTGACCACCACTGACCAGTTTTTCAAAATGTCCGTTGATTATGGTAAGAGATTTAATAAAGCTGAACTCAGGTATATGACGATTTCCAAACATATTTGACTATCTTAGCTTATTTCAGTGTTCATTTGCCAAACGTGTTTCCGAAAGATATGTAGAGAAATGGTTATTGTTAATACTTAACAGCTGCATATAACGAGCGTGCGGCACCAGTGGATTTTTGGAGAAATTCTATTACCCTAACACCTCTTAATGATCGTTTTAGTTATGCACGAATTGTTGTTGAGCGACTCCCTGGATGATAAATAGAGAAAGAATGAGAAGACAGTGACAAAACATGACACCTCCAGCAATATTTGCATGCCTAATATTGTTTCCATTTGTGACAATTTTCAATCTATTTATTTGTTGAAAATGTTGAAAACTACATGTGTTCAATTTTTAACATTTTGATTTTAATATTGCCATAAAAAGGTAATGTACAGTTGGCTCCGAAACATAGTTTTCGCGCACTAAACGACGACTAAACATCGACTGGACTAAGTTTCGACTTAATCTCGACAGATGTTGCTCCACGCACGTTGCCGCCTCGACAACCTACTACGCGACTGCAGTCGTGATTAATAAACAGTTTGCCAGTTGGCACAATAGCGTAACATTAAATTCTGGCGAAACACTATTTTATGACGACAAAAGTTCGGCTGAGCTGCCAAATAATTCTGGTAAGAAGTGCCTGGCAGGGTTTTACCGACAGCATTTTTGTCAATTATGCATATGCAATTTTAGTTATACAGAACTTAGCTTTCTCATTTGAGTAATATTCATGATATTGAACACGGTGGTTTTTATGACATCCCATAATTTTCGGTAAAATATTACTAGTGCTGCGCGTGTCTTGTCCCAGTGACAATTCCAAGTCTTCGACGTTTACCCTGCTATCTACAAAACTTCTAGGTCAACAGTCGTGGAATATGTTTTGATTAATGAGTAGATTCCCGCTCTACATACTCTGGAAGTTACTCTAATTTTACTTGCAACGAACATCGTGATTCTATGTTGTGTGAAATGCACACGGCGCAAATCAACGCCCACTTTTGCTCTTGTAACTAAATGTAAGTAGCGTCATCTAATTGCAAGTAGGCTTTTTACTAGCGAATGGAAACAATAGCTTATTACCAACAGAAAGATAAGCAACGCAGGAATGGTAGATTGTTTTCTTATATATATTTTATACATTTATTTAGGTAATAACATTTCCAAAACGAATTTCATCTACTGGAATCCGTGTGGTTTGGCGCGGTCAGCTACGCGAGCATCCTACTTCAGGAACACATAGATGTGGGAGATACTATTTCAAATTCAACGACGTGGAGTGTTCAAATCCCGGGAAAGTAGATGCAGTCTTAGGACAACTTGGCTACTCAGACGATAAAGGAAACCAACTAAGAGACGCTCCTAGTAAGAATTTCAGTGTAAAACATAACACGAGGCGTTTCTCCTTTTACCTGCCTAATCATAAAATGGCCGGGCTAACATGCTTTAACAATTTCTGTTCAGTCTACGTTAGAAATTTCCTTTTACCCACAGGCGGCGCAGCACTGAAAAAGGTGTGGGCTATAGCATAAGAATCTCTTAGTCCTTTCGAAGCCCTAAAAACATCTCCAATTTAACTAAAGGAAATTTTGAAGGGGCCTGGAACTCGATAAACAGTCTAAATTACAATATTTAAAGTGGTTCTCTGCTACTACTGCAACATAATTCAACATGTTCACGGGTATTTTTAGAGTTTGCTCCTAAAGATTTTTACTTTCTGTTGATATCAAAGTATTTTCTTTAAGTTTCAAATTTCAAGACACGAACTGTCAACTGCTCCTCAGTTCAGCGACTTTCTTCCCACAAAGCAAAACACATTTCCATTTGGTATTGCAAGACATAGACGTAGAACANCTTTTTTTTAATAGAAAAGACCACGTGTTCGGCCTTGACATCCTTTAACGTCAAACAGGCGTTCTGGCGAACAGCAGCATCCGTTAATAATGCAGGGGTTGGATTTGCAGTAAGTATTACGTACAGTGTAGTTAGGTGGCTCTCAAGTGAAGCGTGACGTTAACTCAAATTAAAGGAGTTTCAGACGGTGGCTGAAGTATCGTGCAAATATGTTCCAGCAAACTATAGTTTCGTTTTATCATGTAAAGTGTTGTTTTATCACGTTGTACGTTTTCATAATGTTATTGGAACAACGTTTGCGACATTTAGCCCCTGACAGACTGTGTGACGACCTCTTTACGACAGGTGTATGTGGCAGAAGTGCACTGTCACGGGCAGATTGTAGGCATGAGTTGACTATCCACGAGCGCACCCAGCCTTTAATTTGGGGGCTCGAATTTCTGACGATGTGGACCTTTTGTTGACAAAAAGGCGGCAGGTTTAAGAAAACGGGGTACCACCTTCAGAACTGTGAACTGTGCGTCTGCGCCTTTTTGGTGGTGGAGTTTGTCTCGTTTTCTGGGACTTTTTGTTTCTCTTAGGCGGACCTTTTTGCCCAGTTCGCTTAACGGGTGGGGGGGTCATACGACCCCTCCCCCCTCCCTGGGTGTGCGCATGCTATCCCAACACTTCCTAGTGGTCGTTTTTATTTTAAACAAGGTATTCCAGGTCAAACATGTCAACAGATGATATCTAGAGAAGCGATTGAAGATTGTTTATGAAATCCGACACAACCGTATGGGCGGGAAACTCGCCGGCACACTTCGACTTTCCGGTGATTTGGCGGCTTTTGATGACCTTTTCATTTTCAACGCAATGTTCCACTGTCTGCCCCTTATTGTCAACATGACTGAACATGTCTAAACAAACTTCACACCACTATATAGCAGGAGTGCACTGTCACTGGTCGATTACGAGTTCAAATACTTCAGCATCTCCTAATGGCCGAAAGATTTTTTGCCAAAATCGTTTCCGGGTGATATCTGCAAAAACGATTCTCAGATGTTCTGGAACTTGACACAGAATTATATGAAAAGAATGCGTCGACACCTGTTGATTTTTGAATGGATATGTTCATCCAGACATCCCATGTAGTTCGTTCTAAATTCCGACTGGATACTTATGTCAAAAGTGTTTCTGGATGGTTTCTATATGAGCTATTGATGAACATGCGTGAAAATTGCACAAGCACTAGTTGTTTTTCTGGTGTGTTCGAGTACCTTAGAATCTCGTAGTTTTCAGAATTTAGTCTTTACCATCAGCGATTCCGTGTGATATCTAGAAAACCGATTACCAGATCATCGTGAAACTTTACACTTGGGGTGTATCTGGAATTGTCAATTGACGTGGATGTACCTGGAACAGTCAATTGCCGACAGATTTGACTACAGCACACCCTATTGACCACCACTGACCAGTTTTTCAAAATGTCCGTTGATTATGGTAAGAGATTTAATAAAGCTGAACTCAGGTATATGACGATTTCCAAACATATTTGACTATCTTAGCTTATTTCAGTGTTCATTTGCCAAACGTGTTTCCGAAAGATATGTAGAGAAATGGTTATTGTTAATACTTAACAGCTGCATATAACGAGCGTGCGGCACCAGTGGATTTTTGGAGAAATTCTATTACCCTAACACCTCTTAATGATCGTTTTAGTTATGCACGAATTGTTGTTGAGCGACTCCCTGGATGATAAATAGAGAAAGAATGAGAAGACAGTGACAAAACATGACACCTCCAGCAATATTTGCATGCCTAATATTGTTTCCATTTGTGACAATTTTCAATCTATTTATTTGTTGAAAATGTTGAAAACTACATGTGTTCAATTTTTAACATTTTGATTTTAATATTGCCATAAAAAGGTAATGTACAGTTGGCTCCGAAACATAGTTTTCGCGCACTAAACGACGACTAAACATCGACTGGACTAAGTTTCGACTTAATCTCGACAGATGTTGCTCCACGCACGTTGCCGCCTCGACAACCTACTACGCGACTGCAGTCGTGATTAATAAACAGTTTGCCAGTTGGCACAATAGCGTAACATTAAATTCTGGCGAAACACTATTTTATGACGACAAAAGTTCGGCTGAGCTGCCAAATAATTCTGGTAAGAAGTGCCTGGCAGGGTTTTACCGACAGCATTTTTGTCAATTATGCATATGCAATTTTAGTTATACAGAACTTAGCTTTCTCATTTGAGTAATATTCATGATATTGAACACGGTGGTTTTTATGACATCCCATAATTTTCGGTAAAATATTACTAGTGCTGCGCGTGTCTTGTCCCAGTGACAATTCCAAGTCTTCGACGTTTACCCTGCTATCTACAAAACTTCTAGGTCAACAGTCGTGGAATATGTTTTGATTAATGAGTAGATTCCCGCTCTACATACTCTGGAAGTTACTCTAATTTTACTTGCAACGAACATCGTGATTCTATGTTGTGTGAAATGCACACGGCGCAAATCAACGCCCACTTTTGCTCTTGTAACTAAATGTAAGTAGCGTCATCTAATTGCAAGTAGGCTTTTTACTAGCGAATGGAAACAATAGCTTATTACCAACAGAAAGATAAGCAACGCAGGAATGGTAGATTGTTTTCTTATATATATTTTATACATTTATTTAGGTAATAACATTTCCAAAACGAATTTCATCTACTGGAATCCGTGTGGTTTGGCGCGGTCAGCTACGCGAGCATCCTACTTCAGGAACACATAGATGTGGGAGATACTATTTCAAATTCAACGACGTGGAGTGTTCAAATCCCGGGAAAGTAGATGCAGTCTTAGGACAACTTGGCTACTCAGACGATAAAGGAAACCAACTAAGAGACGCTCCTAGTAAGAATTTCAGTGTAAAACATAACACGAGGCGTTTCTCCTTTTACCTGCCTAATCATAAAATGGCCGGGCTAACATGCTTTAACAATTTCTGTTCAGTCTACGTTAGAAATTTCCTTTTACCCACAGGCGGCGCAGCACTGAAAAAGGTGTGGGCTATAGCATAAGAATCTCTTAGTCCTTTCGAAGCCCTAAAAACATCTCCAATTTAACTAAAGGAAATTTTGAAGGGGCCTGGAACTCGATAAACAGTCTAAATTACAATATTTAAAGTGGTTCTCTGCTACTACTGCAACATAATTCAACATGTTCACGGGTATTTTTAGAGTTTGCTCCTAAAGATTTTTACTTTCTGTTGATATCAAAGTATTTTCTTTAAGTTTCAAATTTCAAGACACGAACTGTCAACTGCTCCTCAGTTCAGCGACTTTCTTCCCACAAAGCAAAACACATTTCCATTTGGTATTGCAAGACATAGACGTAGAACATTTCGCTTATATGGAAAATGTGACCTTTGGCCGTAAGCGACTTCAAGCAACTGAATGTGAGCTCATGTGCACATTTGTCAGTCATAAGTGGGAGGGAGGTTAATAAATAGTGTGGTAACCACAGAGTTTTTCCCTGGCGCGTATTCAAAAAACATGTGTGATTTTTATGGAAATTTCCTCACAGGGAAAAGTGAATTCGTTTGTACTAGAAGTTGCGAGATAGTACTTTTGTCAGGAATTGTTTAAAAGATATTTTTGACGAGCTTTGGCGTTCCATGCCTCTGTAAGATCAATTATTTGAGCTAAGTGGTGTAAATCAAAAACTTGGTGGAGTGAGCGAAGAGGGACTTACAACGGCTTTAATTCAAAAAATCACCAGACAAATTCCTTTAAAAGGTTCCCAATGACCGGATAGAATTTTGGCACCTAACGAAGTTCTCAACCAGCTGTAGTACATGTACTTCTGCCTGGTTTTATTGTCAATGAGCGTTACACAACGAGTATTTTAATGTCAATTGGTTATTGGTTGTGAAGTCTTAAGCAATGCCGACAGTATAATTCTATTGGATTTCGCCTTAGTGCATGATTTATTGTTAGAGAGACAATTTAAGGACTTTCCTTGTGTGCCCATCATCTGAGCTCTCATTTGAAGTAAAAACTGGAATGTTTCATGTCACGGCCGTTAATGTTCACGGACGTCCTTAAGACTTAAAGACGTCATTAAACACTGGGAACTTTGGTTACATGTAAGTCACCCCAGGATACTATAACTACATGACGTCATCACAAACCAGCAATTCTGACCGGTTAAATCGTATTTCAGTTGGTGGAATCTGTTACGGCATAGCGGCTGGAAACGTGAAAATCCAGCTGTGGCACCAAACGTGCAGTGGATACAGCAACTATAGTCCTTACCAAGGCTGGAACAGTTACAGTCGAATTATAGTGGAGGAAGTTAGGCTGAATTCAAAGATCAGTGCATGTAAGTCAAATATTGCCTTCTACACTTGTAATTGCTCCTTCGGCAACAGGAATTAATGAAGGATAAGTGAGAACGCTCGTTTAAAAGGGATGTGAGGACCACGAGCGTTCGAATTTTATGAAGTTGTTTTGGTTTTAGATGTGCGACCAGATGGTACAAGCATCCGTGTTCCGCAATTCAACCTGGCTCATCATTATTGGTACGCCCTAAACGACGACAAAAACGACGGAGTCATCAAGGTAAGTGTTCAAAACTGCTGTAACTTGTGCTATAACTAACAACTTGGTCAAATTGTCGTGCAACCCTTCCCATAGTGAACCGCCTCATTTCGATTACCATCAATTTTTCTTTGGAAATATACATGGTATACATGTAAACAATACATTACCCAATCACAAATTTGGAATCCAATTTCAGGTGCCTAGGAAAATGTGTATTACACATCTATTGCAGGTACCAGAGTAAAAAATTCGTGACTAGTCTACTTTTAGTACACCTAGAACGGTTTATTCCAAGTTTTAAAAGTTGTTGATCTTAAACTTGGTTGTTTACATGTGTTCGGAAAAATGATGTTGAGGTTTAAACAAATAAAGGGTAGTATATTTGGTTTTTGAATATGCTTAATATTAATATTGAGATAGGGGTTGTTTGGGGAAATGTTTTAATAAATTGGGTGGTATCAAAATTCATTTTGAAGTGATGAAGCCGTCTTCGAGCACTATGATCACAAATACGTTTGTTTTGACCAGTGTTATCCAAACCAACCTTTGAGATTAAAATCTCAATGGCAAAAAACTTCTTTGCGAACGTTCACAATCAGAAGGATAACTGACTACACATTTGACATTTCTTTTGTGGTCAGCAACAGCTCCTGTCATCTTAGAACAACGTAATCAATTTTGGGCACGATAGGTACGACTAATGTTAAATATTCCAGTAACTAATTCATTTGGGTGTCCTTCCAACGAGATCGAAATGTGGATTATTGATTACTGTGCATGAAAAGGACTTTACGACTGTAGTAACCTCTTATCGTCCCATTACCAAGCTATACTCCCGTTTGATTAACTTACTTTGTGTTCCATGCAAAACTAGCACGATGTTCACTTAGTTTCGTGAGAATAACAAGGTTCGTACTGTTTTTACTGGATTTGGCTTCTGCGTTTGAGTCGGTTCCTCGTGATCTTCTTTGTAAGTACGGAACTAGTGGAACTATGCACGGCTTAATTCAGTCATATCTTTTAAATAGAACCTATAGATTGAGTGTGATGGTGTTGTTTGTGATGAATCGCCAATTGCATATGTTAAAGCTGGTGTTCCAAAAGACAGTGTGCTGGGGTCGTTGCTTTTTCTAATATTTAATCATGACCTACCTGACAGTCTGTATTCTGAATCATTTTTGTATACTGACGATACGTCTATTTTCTTTCCTTATCCAAAAGACAAAGGGGCCTCATTAAAAGCTTCACACAATATCGACACACTATCTAGACTGTACTTAAATGATGCTATCGTTCCTGTCAGTTAAGCACCTGAGTGTTCTACTAGATCCTCAACTCATTGTGAATATCATCATTGTGCTGATACATGTGTGCAAATTCAAAAACAGTTCAAACCATTCACAACACTTTCTAATCATATTTCCAGTTTAGTTGCCATTTAAAAATTATCTACAACTATTTTAAGTTATCTCATTTTTATGTGAAGGTACTATCTATTACAACGCAAATTTGAATCCACCTTGTAAACTTGAAAGACTTCAATACCAAGCTGTTCTTGAATCACTGGTTTTAGTAGAATTGCAGTCTTGGGATTCTTGATTTAACTGTTGAGAAAACATCACTGATTTTTTATTTACATAAAGTTATTCATGGGATCAACAGTTTGTCGAACGTAGCCATTATTAGAATGTATAATTCTCCGTAATTACTCTCGATCGTTTAAAAAACCAATTATTTGCAGGTTTGCTTTTGTGGAATAATTTACTGCTGGAACTTAAGATAACTTATTTCTTTTTCCTACCACTAAATTACGTTGGTCACCTGAAAATGGATTCGTGATAACCACGAGAGCGGGGTTGTACTTCAACACGCAAAAGCTCCCTCACAATTTTTCTAACTTTGTAGTAAGTGTATCTGCGGTGTAAGTAATAGTGATGCTCACTACTTTCTCACTTACCCCGTAAATACATGCAGCATCTTGATCGTTGCCAGTGCATCAGCTTTGTTGTCAGTTTTGTCGGATTCGTCGATGTCACTCTCGATGTTCAAGTTCTTGCGCCTATTTCGGTGTTGTTGCCATTGTTGTCAGGAATGTCTTCTGCATCGCTGTTGGTGTCATTGTTGTTATCGTCAGTGGCCTGGCTGTCTTTGTTTTCCAGTAGATTTCTCAAAATTTCTGTCCTTAGAGCGCTTTCATTTGTTTGTTTTTTGTTACAGTTATTTACTTTAAGTCACTTAA
>NMRA01000964.1:45774-83306 GCA_002633005.1 Phoronis australis | reverse complement strand
GCAAAAGGTACCCGCTCATCCAAAACCTTAACGGCAAACAGATGGCGCTTCTCATCAATCACGTGTCATTTTATCGCTCAAATAAGACTGTCTGCCAGAGAATCTTAACCAAGTACATCGACCTACATTCTGCTGCTGCTGACTAGCCACAGGTCACGAGTGTTCATGAACCAGACAGTGTATGTCCTGATGAGTGGCAAATTTGTGTGGACAAGAAATCTTTGTGTCCGACATTCCATGTTCATTTCGTGAACACATCCACTACCACAAGAAACTGTAGGAACACCGCATTTTTCCACCTTCACTCTTATCAGGCTTCTATTGTGAGTCAGCATGCGTGAATAATTGGCTGATAAGCCACCTCTGGGACTACTTTTGGCTGAATGTATGACCAGCCCATAAAATGATATAGCCAAGACCAGTTACTAACAACAAAGAATAATGTCGTAGTAACACCTAGCCTTGGTGGAAAGCTGTATACTGTATTGGCTCTAATAAACGCTTAGAAAAATTCATATCTTGGGGAGGGGACGCTCATTGTAGCCTACGGCATTTGAAGCCCGGTTTCCCAAACGGGCCCTAAAATCGGAAGCTAGGATTCATCAAATTTACGCTCTGTGACGTATTTGTAGCCTATGACAGTCTTTCTACAAAATTGTGTTGCATTGCTATCAACATCCGTTGTTAAATTACGATATTTTTTCAAAAAATTGTGCTCATCACAGGGCGAAAACTTGCCGACCGATGCGTCGCTGAATCGCGATCGTCTGTAGGAAAACTTGAACTCTTGAATTTTAATATAGTTTCGACTCAACAAATTACCTGAAATCTTCCTTATGTTTTACAATTTTTAAAGTTCATGTGGAGTCCAGATTAATTGCGATTAAGTCCAAATCTGCGCTACATCGTACCCCACAACACGAGAAAAATCTCTGGACGAACACTCATGTTGTCACGTGACGTTTGTTTTGAAGTTCGTCTGCGTATGAGAGGGAGTGTGTGCGGGTCATCGACGAAAGATTTTTTTGTTACAAAAGGCGGAGGATTATGCAAGAAAATGGCGTTTACTAGATTGTTTTTCACTTAAACGGCTGCAACGTGCAAGGTGAGTGCTGGTTAACTTACAGGTTTTGTGTGCACAGGCCGACGGTCGTTAACTCTACCGTGGAGTATTATAACCAAAGGCTCTATCTACATGTTGGGGACGAGGTGAACTACCCGGGCTGTGTGAAATTTCTGGGTCTAACGGAGACACTGACGCAGTGGACAGCCAGCTCGCTGTATCAAGACTATAGTCAAAATCCAAATTCGTTTCATCGTGTACCTGTCAATAATAACGGCATGCTAAAGCTTCTTAATTTTCGTACTCCAGGAACATGTTTTGTACATATGCGCACGCCGCAGATAACATCTCGGAAATTGCTGATATGACGGATGACAATGAATGAACACTATGAAATTAAACAACGTCGTTTTACAGCTTGTAAGATTCATAATAAACGTGTTTGAATATTGCAATGCATGTGTTCCAAAATCTAAATAACTTGGGTCCTATATTTTTGTATTCGTGTGCGCCGAATGAAAGTAATCGTGAGTGTTGCTGTGTTGCAAAATCTCTTATCCTGGGCCGTTTTGAAAAATTCAAAGTTGTACTCATATTCGTTTTGGCTCCTCTTTTCAAACATTACAGTAAAAACTACATAAAACGATCTCCATAAAAAGTACAATCTGCTAGCTAGATTGTAATCAGCTGATCATATCCGCATGAGCGAAGCCAATTATCCTCGCTCGTGACTCGATGAATAGAGCAGCTTGGCGGCATGCCTTAGATCGTGAGCCGAGCGCGACTCAGCCAAGGTGGATGAATACGGTCTAGTTCAATTTTCCAAACCCCACCGTTTACCTTGACCATTGGGGTTAGGACCAATCTTATTTAGTGGGATTGTTCATAGCATGTTTAAAACTCCATTTGTAATAACTATTTATAACAATAATTAAGATGAAAGTGTTAATAATCTACGCTATTGTGGTTGCTCGGCCTAAACGCTGGGATGAAATATATATTCAATGAACGTGACCATGGTGAGGCTACTAAACCGGGCCCGGCCACTTTTCCGCCCGGCGAGATTTTGGCAACTCAGCAACCATAATTTTAATTAGGTTGAAATATACGGCACTATATTTTTAAATTATGCTTGAATTATACATGGTGATATACATGTTAGGTTTTATTCTCTTGCGATATTTTCTTTTTCGTTCAGTGTCTCGTTAGCCAACAACACTGAGCCCAGCAGACCGGACTGGCCGAGGCACGCCACGGCAGCTGATGGTTCACCAAGTAGAAACGTCTGTATATCTTATGTTCTATCAAAGAAACGCTAAGGCAAAAGAGAGTGGTTTCAACTTATATAGTATCTTATTTAACGAACTGAACCATGCACTATGAACATGTTGGTGGCCATGATTAATAACAGCTGACAATATAAACAAAGAGTGAAGCACTGAGCTCATCGTGTCACGTTTTCACAATGGCGATGTGACGTCAGCAGCTGTAGAATGTAGGTCAAGGTGCTGGGTCAAGAATCAGTTCACACAAGAATGTCACATGACTGTAAGCAGCGCTGCCTGTTAGTAAAGCATCACTGCATCCAGCGCCATCTGTTTGCCGTAAAGGTTTTGGATGAGCGGGTACCTTTTGCGACTAGGCACGTAGGGGACCAGCGAGAGGCTGAATTGGGTGACGTCAACCTGCGTGGGGACATCTGACGAACATTTCGGAGCGGTAGCCTGCTTAGATCATAGCATGCGACCAGCTGGAGTTCCGCCTTAGGGTTGTACGTGAAATAGCAGATCACGTGACCACATACGTGCAGACGAACGTCTTATCACTACAAAACTGGTGGAGACTACTAAAGCCGCCACTACAATACGGCTATTTGACAATCTCAACATTACTAGAGGGCGCTTGTAGTGGTGGTGATTAAGCAGCCTCGATTTCGCAAGCCCTTTTAATACATAGCCACATGGTTGCAGCCCTGCCAACCGAATCTGAGATTGTGTGAAAAGGGTGCTTCTACGAGAGGAAGTAAGCATGACCTTATAAAAAGGTAAGATTTGTGACTAATTTAACAGTTATTACATGTTTACAATACTGATGACAGTCGTCAGAGGTACTGGCCGATCTCGACTTCGCAGCAGTCGCCAGTCGGGTTAAACGTTAACGTTATTTGTTGTGATGTGTTACGATACTTGACGTAGCACTAGGAATCTTTTCGTACATTAAAGCAGTATTACTAATGTTTGAAATAATTTATAACAGGTTTATCAGTGACAGTTACATGTACATCAGTCAATGCTGAATGCTTATGCTGTCAGCTTGATATTGGTTAGTAGGGTAAGATTATACAATTCAAGCCCAAAGGGTACGTGAGAAATATCCATTTTATTATTTGTTTATTCCCTATCCGATGTCTTCTGGACTTCTTTTACACGTTGACATGGAAATACATCATGTCCTTTTTCACCTGACCTTTGTTTTTAGGTTTGAGAGCCAGCCCCGTGCAAAGGAGAAATGCAGCGCTTCTGCTGCAACCGTGTACCTGAATGCACAAAAATTGGTTTTAAGCAGTGACTGCAGCTAACCAGCAAGATCTTCCCATCCAGTGCAGATCAATTGTCAAAGCCTACTTTCTATATCGGAGACAAAGAACAAAGCCTTTGAAAGAGGACAACTATTTTTAGTATGTTAGTTGTTTTAATTCACTTATTCAGATCGTTAGCGGGAGGTTGGCATAGAGGGTAGGGTTTGTAAAATTTGGTGAAACAGAATGTGTGGAAGTAACAGGTGATAGTGTCCGGGGGGGGCAGAGCATTGTAAGGTAATTCTTAACTTTCATGAACTTCTTTCAAGTTTCATGAAACTGTTTTGATATTCATTGTAAGCCCATAAAAAATACATTACATTTTCTTAATGCTCAATGATTGGACAGTCTTAGCTCATGCTTTGAAATGTAGCAAGTCGTTTATCGATTCATATGACTGCCGTTTTTTGTGAAAATTGTCTTTTGGTTGTGAACAACTGCCAATTCGTAAGCAATGGTGCCTTGAGATTTTTAATTACTTTTAAACAACAAAGATTATACATCATTTTTAAATGACCCAAGTGTTCATATCTTGTATTAGAAGAAAAATGAAAAATCTGAGAAACGGTTCCCTCAGCCTTATACCAGAAGTGTGTTTGACAGACCCATGAATATGTAATCGGTGTTAAAAATTGCTGAACATATCAAAAATTCAAAAGCTTGAAAATGGATGACAAAGATTTGAAGCTGTCTCAAATAACTTGCATATTTTGGAGATATACGTGATGCGTAAAGCATTGTTATGGCTAGGAATGAAAAATATCGACACAGTTTTATACAATACTTAGTATATACACACGTGCTTTCTGGAAATAGTAATTATTGAATTTTGTGTGAAATTGTAGAGCTGTTACCATATCATATTTTTGAGAAACAGGGGAAACATTTTTGATCCAGCATGAAGTACTTAATTATTCATGTTTAAATATTTGTTCCAAGTTCAGTGACATTTTAAGGTCATTTCAAGCCGCCTTGTAGGCTAGCTTTGTAATTTCGTTCTCTTCCCACAGCATTCCCACACACCAGCAGTGCTGCATGGCACATTGTACAAGCCAGTGGTCCTAAAGAAATATGTTACGCAGTACTAAGTTACCATAAGAAATTTGCCAGTGGATTGTTTGGATGTGAAGAGGAAACTTCATCTGACTGCTGCCCCAGCCAGCCTTGTTGGTGAGGATGCCCTGCTATAGGCAATGAGTTATGTGTGGACAACAATGGCTTATTTCCTTACCTGGATGAAGCATGAGGGACTGAAGCTAAAGAAGACCTATTAACACTCTGGTCTAGTTCAGGGTCAGATTTTAGGCACAAAGCAAGTCAAGTGATGTGCTGTTGCGTTTACCTTCAATGATCTTATTGTGGGTGTTACTGAGGCTGACTGAGGTTAGATGAAGGAAACTCACGTGTCGAAACTGGACCATAGTACAAGCACTTCTACAAGCCATTGAGACTAGACCCCATTGAAATGAAAACCAAAAGCTTCTAGTATATATACCTGTCCTTTCTCACTAAGTGACATTAAATTTTCGTTTCATAAGAAAGGCTTTGTACTAATGGTAAAACTCTGTACAATTTGGTACACAATAAGGAAAAACAATCCCCGTAAAAAATTTCAAAAAACATGAGATATATGGAAAAGCAGCAATATTTCCTTGGAAGAATTGATGTGATCAAAACCTTTGCTATGTAAAAAATAAATTGTGTTATGCATGCATTAGGTATGCCTCCTAACAAACGAAGGGAGATAAATAATATTATCCATGGACTCATATTGCAAAATGAACCCCCAAGAGTTAGAAGAGATATTGCTGTAATTTGTTGGGAAATAAGGGGCTTAGCTGTATAAGTCCTTGTTAGTAAAATGGAATAAACGATTTTTGAAGGAAAAAATAAAGAATGGGTTATATGTACCTTAAATATGAATTAAAGAAAGTATGTAGGGTGTTTAATCTTAAAATCTAATTATGCTTATAAAAATTTGCTTATAGAAAATTTCAAGCTTTTGTACTCTGACATGTTATGCTCCTGGGGGCAAATAACAGACTACTTACATAAGAATATAAAATTAATTATTAACGCTTTCAACACACAAACTTTTCTTTAAAATAAAATTGAAAAATTACAAACTCTCCTCTCCCAAGCATCAAACATTTCTCACGCCAATGTCCAAAAACTGCCATCTTACGCCTTCCAAACACGGGTCCACGTTTCGAAAATCCACACGCTACAACACCCAAGGGCGGTCTAAGATAACAATGTAAAATTATAGACTTGATATCACTAAGTGAAAATGGGGGACAAGGCCTCTTTGTTCCCTACTAATTTTCAATAATATCGAAAATTCAACATAGAAAACTCACAAATACGCAGTAGATTTAGGAGCATGGTGGAGTCACTATTTGGGATTGTTTCATCCAACCGCACACCGGACCCGTAGCATCCGTGCCTGATGAGATCTCAAATGGGTAGCGAATTTGGGTGGGTTGTCATTGAAACTTGGGGGAACAGGGGTAAGGGGTTGAAGACCGGCAAGAGATGGAGTTCCTGCCTGCAACCTAGTAAACCGGCCTTGTATACGCCCCATGACTATTGAAAACACAGTCTAGTTTTTACGATGCTTTCCAGCTCTCTTAATTATGGTATTTCCATTTTATTAAATCAATTATCAGCAATTAGTTTAGGCATACTCGGCTTACGTTGCCAGGTAAAATTGGCCAATTTTAAAGTAAATAACATGAAAAATCTTAATTTAATGACAACAAAAACCTTAACAAATCACATTGTCATTGAGTGTAACGTGGTTTGCAAGGTAATACACATACTTCCGTAATATCCACCGATGTAGGGCTCAAGTTGCCTTTAAAAGAACACTTCCTTCAACACCTCCTTTGGCACATTATCCAGCAGGTTACCAAACCATACAGTTAATATTTATTATGCACTGAAGATCATATGATATAAAATAAAAAATTAGCACTTCGAAGTGCAGTCAAGATTGCACAAAAAGCGATGCATCCACGCCATGTTTCTCCTTGTGTTGTTTCGTTAAACACCGTTTAGACAAGAATTATTTTATTGAAAACGGGATAGTATGGGACTTACATGTAAATCAGTCTAAAAAGTAAGTGGTGCTGGTGTATCCTAGCCATAAATTTAAATACCGTGAAGTTTCGTCAGAATCTGTCTAGTCGCTTTGAAAAATAATTGACCGTCAAGGAAAATATTGTGGATGCAGAAAAAAATGCTGTAGTAGTGTCCAAATTATAATCATTATAATTATAAAAAGTAAACAGTTCCACTCAATGATGTTTAATCAGGAACAACAAAACAGGCTACTACTGCACCTAGCGAATGTATTAAAAACAATGAATTGGTATCAATGATAAATAAATCATGAAGCATACTGAAAAACAAACATATGAAACTACAGCATAACATTAATAAACTTAGTAAATAAATAATAATAGTAATCCGTTTCGATCTGAATGTATTAAGACTTTAAAAAGAAATGAGAGAAAGTGGTAAGGACAATCAAAGACCATATAATAAACTAATCAGAAAGTACCAATATCATGCAAACCATATAAGAGATCAAATCCAGGGAACACTAAAGACAAGTTCAAATCGTCCACTTCACGCAAAAACATTGTTTCAATCGTGAACATCATCTATTTTAATTATTGGGGAAGCAAACAAGCGTAAGTTACGAACTTTCAATTTACTTTTGCTGTAGCCGTAAGCAATACAGTAAGAACCGTTGCTTTTTTCTTACCGGAGCCGTCATATCCTGCCATATTTGCTTATTGCACACTTCTGCTAGATGTCACCACCGTCAATGAAACAACAGTGTCCGCCAGTCCAATGGGATTTCAGCTGGAAGAATTGTCTCCCTAGCTACGGTCCATGGCCTAAATCGTTGACTATGTTATAAAAAAATTATTCCGACTAACTTTTTCTTTAATTTTGTGAGGAATTTTTTGCAAATGTGATGTGGTTTGAGTTACATTAGGAACAGATTGATCTTCTTGTGATAGCATGACGTGTCGAGAAATAATTGTTTTAGAACTAACGTTGAATTAGAATACACAATACAAAATGGTCATATTTTTCGGATGTTTCTTCAGTGCAATCGTTTGATTAAACAAGTACGCCATCAGTACGTGTAAACTCATCGCTGCAAACAAACCTCATTTTGTATTATCCAATGGCGATAAATCTTTGTGCATTGTAAAGAACACACTGCTTGTCACGCCTGATATATCTTTCTTTCAAACTGAAAGTGTCTTTCAGACTGTCTGACAGAAGCAATTGCTAATTGGATTTTCGCAGTTTTAGGGATTAATCAGTTCAAGAACCGCGGTTGCGGTATGCTTCAAAAAGTTTGGCCTTAAAGTTGATACATGTACATGTAATTGACAGTCCATTGTCCAACCAATATTCGGTGTCGTGACGGCGGCTTCGTCAACAAAGAATGTACGTGCTTCTGTAGAGACGGCACAAACAGTTGCCAGGAGAGCGAAAAGGGACCTACTAAACACGGAAAAGGTTGGTGGTTGCTTTTTCCCAACATTTTTGACCTTTTAGCCGAGCGACATTTTAACATACCTGTACGTTCATGTCGGCCAATCGGGGTCATTTTATGCGAACGTATTGATGCAAATTTCGGTCTTTGTAAATCTTAGTTAGTTTCAGCGTAGCTCAAGGTTTTCAAATTTCATTGATGAGATAAGTAAATACAAAACTCATTTAATCCTGTGCTGGTACGGAAAAAACCCTCATCACAATTCAAAAACCGTCTCTAAAGTGGACGTACATGTAGACATTTTTAGTCAAATTCTCGGAGTTTGCCTTGCTATTTGACTTCCAAACATTGTCAGTAATCGTTTCGTTTTATAAATTAGTTGTTTTACAATCCGTTTTTATAAAAACCTAAAAGACCCAAAGGAGGCCCTAGACAGTTTTTTTTCTGAAAAACTGCTGGTGGAAATAAAGACGTTTGTTTCGGTAACGAGTTCCTTAATTTTGAATGCTTGGGTACAGCAGGCTATATACAATCGATTAGTAAGAATAATATTAACGTTGAAAACATGCTTTGGCACTTTACCAAGACAGTAATGGGCGCGAAGAATTAAATAAAAAATCTTAAAGATTGACAATTCAATACAAAAGTTCAAATAGTTGGGTAATTTGCGGAAGAAGTGGCAGTGTTTGGGTGAGCGCGTGGTTGCCGCAGTGATAACGTGATATATCGTCACAAGTTATCGAGCATGATCTTGAGCTATAGGGAACTGTCAGTTCGGCCCAAGCCCAAGATGAAGCTCTGAATCGAGTGAGGAAAGTTCGCACCAGCGTCTAAGTACTCAATCTAGAGCTTGGTGTTTTCGGACGGCGGGTATATAGCCATTACACAATCATCGTGGATAGCAAATGTACAAGTACGCTAGGCATATGAGAGTTTCACAGTGTTTCGCCCAAGTTTCGCTTGTAGCCTCGGGGGTGTCCCTTATATAGAACATTATTATATCGCGCATTTTTGTGTGACCATTTTTCCTAGTTTGTAAATCATATGGGCGTGCTGTAAGACTTATTTTTATATTTTTTTAAAGAAACAGTCTGGTAGATAGGAACGGTGCTAGTTTTAACAAATAACATTTGCGTCCCTTAATCCAGCATGTTACTTCGAAATTGGAATCTCAAAAACAAACTCCTAAATCTTCACCAAACAGCTAACAAGCCAGAACATAAACTCCGACCATTAAAAGTGGTATCCCAGGTATCTGACAAGAAGCCTGGACTCTTTTTTCGAATTTTCTTCGACGATGCCAGTAGCATCAAATTTTAATTAAATCATCTTCAAGTACTTTCCAGTTGCTTTCTGCACTTGTTTGTTAAAACTGTAACTTATATTATGTTGGCTTCGTTATTTGATTTCATCCGTAAAAATCGTGCATCTTGTCTATGGGCGAATTTCAACACAATCTACATTTATAGCACAATAAAAGCCTGGAATGGCCAATACAACCGCTGAATAACCCTTTTAGTTATTTAATGGCGTTAAACAACGTTTTGTTGGGAAACCCGAGGCCAGTTTTGAACCCGCTCTGAAAACGTTTCGAGTCGTCGACTTTACCACTGCACCAGTAAGCAGCTGACGACATCGAACGTGAAAATAGAATACTAAGTGAGCATGCGCAATAATAGCATGTTCAACAACGGGCATTGTACCGACATTTATACACTCTGGAAAATAAAACCCATATTTTCCATACAGACGATATTTTAATTACATGTAAGTTAAATTTTTCTCTCACTTGTAAATCATCGATCTCCAATTTGAATGCGGTTATCGTGTCGTCGGGATCCTTTGACTTGGGCATTATACTCAGTAACCTGTGGCAACCTAATTTAGCAGACGATATTTTCCCAGTTCGAAGCTAAGTGTGATATAATGTGTAATAAGCTAGAGTAGTTGCTAAACCTTAATTTATAGATTCACTTTATCTCTGTTTTGTTTTAAATTTTCAGTTGGTTTTGAGTAAAAACATTATTTTGACAAAAATTACTCGGCTTTTCTTCAAAGATCACGACCTCCAACCCCGGGCCTCTTACATAGAAAGTAGTAAGAAAAGCCAAGGCGAGTCGAGAAAGCTAGATCGATTCTCGTTCAGTATGTGGTATCAATAGATTAATACTTGTTCTCAGACGTTATCCCCCGTAATCGAAAGCCCCTGTGGATTTTGGAGCATTATCGCCTAAAATCCACACGGGCTCTAGACTAGGGGGGATAACGACTTCGCCATCTAATGATCTATATGTATACTCTCAACACCTTGTTATCTAGATGAATAATTAATTAATTTCACATTATTGAACAGTTTCTCCAAAAAAATTCTATAATGAGAAACAGCCATTGCTTCATCTTTACAGTGACGCTGTTGATTATTTTTTTTTTAGTTATCTTCACAATTGAGCGCACTTTTCAGTTTGCCGGTTTATTGGTCGAGTTAGGTTATTTCCGGCATTATCTATTTCCGGATTTTTAAATGTACTACGAGACTTTTTCACTCAAAAGACAAAGACCTGAACCGTCATCAATTTTACCGTTCGGTTCTTGCCCTGAAATAGGGTACTTAAACTCCCTATCGGTCATTAAAACGAAATGAGGAATAGGAACCTACATGTATGAACTCAGACCAGTTCACACACTTTTTGGCTGATCACTTCTGTAAAATCTGTTCTGAAATTCGGTTTGCTGGTATTAATATCAAAAGTTTGAATGACGAATTGGGGATAAAGAAGCAGGAGCATGTTTTTTTAAAATTCTCTTACGTGTATAGCAAAACATATGTCCCAACTATTTAAAGTGGGGCTATTCATTTTTCATTAACATGCACCGCTCGACGCTTAGCTGAACTCCAAGTCGAATTTGAAGGCCTGGCAAAAATCTCAGGCCTCCAATTGAAGTCTGAGGTCACAAAATTGAAAATCTCCGGCGCCGACAAATTCTAAGGTTTCCTATTCTCCATTTCGGCGAGAAGTTCCCTCGACTGAAAGAAAAAATAACGCCGGCGCCCATTCTTGGTCCGCTATTCCGGTTTCCGCCTCATATTACATACGCTGTACGTTCATTCCGTTGTATAAATCTTACCATTATTTCTCTCGCCAACAACTGGTGACCGGGTACAGAAAGCAGACGATAGCATGCGGGGTGCCGCCAATTTTGTCGAACCTACTCAATTTTTGCCGAACAATTTCGACTTCTGTCTGTTGACTACATGTTATAATTTAAACGTGGTGACAAATGCGCTGAATTCATGAAATAAACGAAACAATTGGGGACAAATATAGGAAAACTTTAATATATGTACCTTAAACTTTGGAAGTCAGCACATACATATACCTTGAAGCGAATTTAAAGAGAATTGTTCTCTGACCTCGATACTCGCTATGGCGACCTCGTGACAACTTGGAATTTTTGCAGGCAGACAACTACAATTTGAGTTCGCATTGGCGACATGCAGGTCGTCAAATCGAGCACTGAAATATGAAACTGTGGATCCAAGTGGTATAATCACAAAGCAATTTAAAGGTACTTGGGAACTACTTTTTGAGATAAGAAATGTTTCAAAGAAAGTGCGGGGTGATTTTTCGGTAGCAGGCGTATTGTCCGATCCCCGGGTTCCTGTTTCGGTTCGTTTCTTTCGGGCTGGTTAGCTGTTGTGAGTGTGCGGGTATTTGATTTCGACACCGGTATATCTGTTTTACACCGAAGTTCCGATTTCGACGAAACTCCTTGTAACCGAAAGGTAATTATTAGAATGATGAAGAAATACCACCAAGCCTTGACGTCGATTATGTTAGTATCTTGCAGTAGAAGTGACAGCAAATAGCAGTTGGATATATTACGCTTGCCTGGCACCTTTTTAAACATAATTTTTGGCTAAGGATGGATGAACTCTTCTAAGTCCACCTTAAGTTTAGAAAAGGGTAACCAATGGGCAGAATTCGAGAATGAATTGTTCAGATTTTCAGTGTAAATTCTTAATGTACAACGATACAAATTGCGATATCTCGAACCCAAGGCATGGCGAGCAAAACAGTATTGTTGCGCTTTTTAACATTAGCTTTGGCGAAACCACTAACCACTAAAGAAAAAAAGAATTTGGTCGCCCACACGTGTCGTCTCTATCCACCCGCTTTTATATGAGTTTAGCGAATAAGATTATGTCAGACGATAACATTTTCATATTTTCAGGCGGATTTGACGAATTTCCATTCGTTGTATTTTCAGGTTTGCTTGGCACCCGCCTCTATATTGGCAAAACCGCTTACAGGGTCATCACGAACATAGCAAATGGTGTGTGTCCTGACTAAAAAAACTCCCCATTTTTCTAGAATGTAATAATACCATCAGAGACGATCTGTGTGAAAAGCATAAGTTGGAACGAGGCTGTTGGCGAGATGCTCTGTCTGTAGTGCCTAAATGTAGAAAAACATGCGGAATCTGTGGAAAAACTATGAAAGGAGGCAGTCAACATGCAAAAGGTAAATGACGATGTTTGAACGTGAAGTTGCATGTAACGCAAAAAGCGGACATGTTTCGTAGTCCGTTAGCTAGGTGAACATTGCATTCAAAATCATTGATGTTTTTCTTCCTTCTTTAGTGCGATCTCAAAATAATAGCACTCGAGATTAACATGGCTCAGACACCGTGACTCAAGGTGGGTCGCACTTGATGGTTTTATGGGACGCTAGCGTGAAGTCGTTAATTGAACACGCTGATTTATTTCGAGAACCTACATGTACATGTATACGTTGCAATGACTTCCATTCTGTGAGATATTCGAATTCCTTCAACTGGAAGCGACGACATAACACGTGAATCCTGAGAAGTCCTTACCGAAGATGATGTATTGTATGCAGAGTAGTTACGGTAATGACCCCTTCAATTATTTTTAATAAGGTGCCATGTTCATATATCTATCGAAGTAGGATATAGGACTGATTCCATGTGTCAGTCCTTCAGTCATACGCAAAAAGTGTAAATGGTAAATAGCACCTACATGTACATGTGGTGCCTTATGCTTTCTGATGTTTACTTGTGTTATACTGAATTCTATTCTATTGTATAGCGCTCCTCCGTGAATCACCGTTTGCCATTTATGATCTCCGGCTAACACACACACACACACACAAACACACACACACACACACACACACACACACACACACACAACAATATATGTATTATCCCACATACTGCAATGTCATTTTGAGTTTCACAGGAAAATGTCCCATCTCGACCGACATGTTGACTCCATGTTCTTTGGCCTGTTGTCTTTTGACGTCATATATAAACTTAATGCATCAATTGGTAAGACTTTTCATTTCGCGATATAAACAAATTAAAACAATGAACCATTCAATAACAATCAAGTTTGCTTGAAGCTTAGAAGTAGTCAATCCCGGAATATAACTTTGAATGATTAACAAAACAGTGGTCCAGCAACGTGACGTTTAGCTTCAATGGATTTCTTAATTTCTTAGGTTTAAGTTTGGATTGTTAGCTTTCAAAATTGAGACAGTGGTAGACAATTTCCTCAGTTGATCGCTAAACGTGTTTGATGCATTGGCTGATTCGCGGAATTTGAGTTTTAGGGTGGTTGCGAGAAAAGGTAAAATCGAGGAATGGGCGAGCAAACGATTGTGTCAGTCAAAATATACACTCGATGATTAGGTCATAATTTCTTGTAGACATATTAGTTTACAATGTAAATATACCATATATTTATTAACAACAACGCCCTTTAGTTCGATTTGAAATCGTTTCTGCCTGCTTTTTTGGGGATGTTTAGTAGGCAACTTACCCATTTTGATGACCCAAATTGAAATACTGGTCTGGTCACGATGCGTCGGAAATTTCGATTTCTTCTGAAAGCATTTGCTTTTGGAGCAGTGAAATCCTTTTTCAGGAACGACAACTTGAATGAATGTATTGCATAGCCAAAATAAACAAGGCTAGTCAACATTGTTTCCGTACACGAGAATTGTTTCACCAGGAGACTGTGTCACCCTCCCTGATTTACCGTTGTATCCTTAGACAACGCATTGGTTCTACTTTCGCGTATTCAATAATGTTTTCCATGTATGTATGTATGTTTGTACGTATTTATGCATGTACGTACGTATGTATGTCTGTATGCATGTATGTATACATATACATATTTGTATACATGTACATTCAACTGTTACCTCTCGCGCGCGCTCTTGTAGACCATCGTTTGAACGAGTGCAGTCTACTCATTTTCGAGATGAGATGTTTGCCACGGTCATTTTACACACGTTAAATTTGCATAACTTAAGTCAATGTATACAGGATATCCGTTCACTGTTGTCTCATGGAACGGGTATGGCATTTTTTCTTGTTGATTTCTCCCAAATAGCTGTCCCCTAAATTACATTTTTACCGATGGAAATCATGTGAGACTGACAGTGAGGAAGTCAATAACATGCGTTCAATCCTGACAGATAATCTACAGGGATCATTTTCTTTGTCTTTCCAGGAAATTGTAAGAATCCTCTGGGTGACGAGCAATGTTCTATTTTGGCAAATGCTTGGTACTGTCACCTTGTGCCTGCCTACATGGTGGTGAACTGCCCACAAGCTTGCGGTTGGTGCAACAGAAAGGACATGGGTGGGTATAACCTGCTATGCACTGCCTGTGCTTGATTCACTCCTCCCAGTTCAGCTGGATCAATTGGCTAGACGTCATGTTAATCTGTAAGCCAGATGCATTACTCTTAGTCACAGCGCCGCCTATAATAAGGGAGACTTGTGCCACTGCAGGAAGAAAGCATGGTGTGGTACAAGCAGAAATCATTAGTTCCTTCGTATCCGATGCCATCATCAGAGTGGCCCTACGCATCACAACGCTCGTCCGTAACAACACGGGTATTTTCCGGTTTAGCCTCAAATTATCTCTCCGATATGTTTCGTATACGCACATGTGCTCATTCAGCAACGAGGTTAGGTCAAGTGAGGGTTTTTTGGTGACTTTAAAAATATGTGATTTTGAGTTTGAACTGCCAGGTATTGGTAGCTCAACGGTCTGCTCCATATAATGTACAGAATCTGAAAATATGAACAGTACAATGGGCCGAAGATTTTGAAAACATCTAAAAAAGTCTGTTAAAACTGAATCCAAAGTCAATCTTTCCATATTTTACGACTACCGGATATGCAGCCGGTTACTGAAATACGAGCAAAGTATACTAACTGTGTACTATTTCACCCCGAACAGACTAAAAAATCATTCGTAGCCTTCACATGTACACTGTAGCACAGAACCTAAACAGTGGTAAACTAGCCCTGCAGGGGACATTTGTAATTGTTGAGATTGGGCCGGGGGAAGCAAATTCAGCCGAAATTCAAGAAACTATTGAGCCACCTAAAGTTATGCCTTGCAGCCTAACTCTTGAAAGTCAGAAGTGTCGTTATTTTTGATCTACAAATCTTCCTCATTGACGTTTGCACATACAGAAAAATGTTACACCTCCGAGGACTATATCGTGGCTACGAAAACACCCGGTGTGATCACATCAACGGAATCGGGTGTACATGACTTTGAAATAATAATAACAATACTCTGCGATATACACGTAACTGAGCCTGCTGACTAGGGGCTTCGAAGTCAAGAGCAGTCTGCGTTGAAGTCTCCAATGCGTTAGGCAGCGTGGTTTGCTACCTTTCTGCAGCTAAACCTAAACAGCTCATTCGTTTTTTTCCAGTTAGATAAGAACCACTTGGTGACTCGGTTCGGTCCACACGTGATCTGTTGCAGTAACCTACCTCCACTGCGGCACCCCTGCTTTTGCAACTATGACCGCTTGTTGTCATCATGAAAATGTGCTGCGCTGAATCATTACACACACCAAATGCCCCTTTCATGCAATGAGAGTATTCGATAATCTTGACATTACAACAGGGCGCGCGTGTACTATTGGTGATAGATTAAGCAGCCTCGATTTCGAAAACCCTTTAAATGCATGGAGAAATGGCTTGCAGCTGTCCCATTTCAATCTGAGATTGCGTGCAAATGGTGCTTCTATGAGAGGAAGTAAGCACAGCCTTGTAGAAAGGTAAGGTTTGTGATTATTTTAACGATTGTTCCATGTTTACAGTACTGATAGCTGATACTAATAGTACTGGCCGATATCGACTTCGCAGCAGTCGCCAGTCGGTGAATCATTGTTTGTTGTGATGACTGATGTGTGTTACGATACTTGACATAGCACTCGGGATCTCTTCGTATATCAAAGCAGTATTATTAATGTTTGGAATCATTTCTAACAGGCTTATCGGTCACAGTTACCTCAATCAATATGGTGTCAACTCAATGTTTGTTAGTGAGGTATGATTATAATTCAAGCCCAAAGATTCAAAGGGTACGTCACAAATATCCATTAGACTATTTGTTAGCTACCTATCCTATGTCGTCTGGAAATCTATTACACGTTTACGTGGAAATATATCACGTCTGTTTTCACCTTGCGTTTGGTTTTAAGGTTTGAGGGCTAGTACCGTGCAGAGGAGATATGCATCGCTTCTACAACCGTCCCTGAAAATACAATATTGGTCTTAAGACGTTGACTGCAGGCAGCTAACCAGCAAGATCTTTCTGCCCAATGCAGATCTGTTGTCAAAGCCTACTTTCTATGTCGGAGACAAAGAACAAAGCATTTGAAAAGGGACAGCTATTTTTGAAGACAGGTATATCAGTTGTTTTGTTAATTTACTTGTTCAGGTCCTTAGCAGGAGGTTGTCATAGGGGCGTGGGGATGTAAAATTTAGTGCAACAGAATGAGTGGAAATAACAATAGTGTCCGGGGGAAAAACATGGTGAGTTGATTTATATACTTCATGAAGTTCTTTCGTGTTTCATGAAACTGTTTTGCTATCCACTCTAAACCCCTAAAAATATATTACCCACTCAGGGTAGACAGGTAAATTTCTGAGACGTGATAATCGGTCACTGATTGCTGGTCACCGCCGAATGTTGTCACCTGAATTCTTTCCTTACAAGTGGGTCGCAGTTGTAACTGGGAGGCAAGATTTGTTGTGATGAATGATCGTTGAGCGCCTTCATCGAATAAAACATTAGTGGACATCGAATGATGATGGCCATCGCTAACGCATGCTGTGGCTGTCTTGAGGAGTACAGTATTATGTGACGAAAGATGAGTGACTGATGCAGCGGCATTGGTGTTGTCACGCTGAGAGTAGTCGTGGTGAGCATGGTTACCAGAGGAACGGTCGGTCACGGGCGCGATCCTAGTTTCGTTAGGTGCAGTGTTGTTGGCGTCTGAACAGAGACTACTATGGTGTTTCTTACCACAGGTACGACATCGAAAACGCGATTTGCATGCTGAGACCATATGATTTCCCAGGCAGTTAAAACATGCTTTGCTGTGTCGGATTTTGGCGAGCTTCTGGTCGTGTGACTGAGTGCATTCGATAGTCTTGTGGGAGTTGTTGACACAGTAAAAGCATGACTTCAGTGGTGGTTTGCAGTTCCGTTTGACATGCGTATGGAATGCACTTGCAGATGGCGTGTTGTCATGGAATGCATGTAGAATGTCGAGTTCAATTCGCAGAAAGTGTCGTAGCTGGTTGAGGGTTATGTCCAGGTTACCGTCGGTGCGCCGTGCGATCGAACGTTTGATGGAGAATGGCAGTTTGTTCATCAGAACTGGCACAAGGAGACTGCCATCGTATGAACCGATAGCAGAGAGTTGTCTTAATTTGGTTTCCAGCGTGTCGTGGAAGGAGCGCAGTGTCGATGGGTGGTTGTCCGGGACGTCCAGTGTTGTAATGGACTCGATGAGGTTGGCTCGCAGTTTCGATGTACAGCCATACCGCTCTTGCAGGAGTTGGATCGCGATGGCGTAGTTAGTGTTGTCGATTGGGAGACCATCGATCAGTTGGAGTGCTTCGTCCACCAGCAGCGATTTGAGGTATACGAATTTTTGCACTGGTGGCAATGACTGAGAGTTGTGTATGCTGGCCTCGTACAGGTCCCAAAACGTTTGATATTCCAGGATATTTCCGCCAAATTTCTGCAGCTGTAACGTTGGCAGGCGAAAGGTGGAAGACGGTGTAGAAGTGTGGTTGGGCGTTGAGGATGGCGCTATTGCTGGTGGAGGTTGCTGTGCTGATGAGAAATTAAATTCAGCTATTGTCATTTGGATGTCTGTCACGTAGGAGTCATCGGTGAGCATTTCCTCTGCCGCTTGCTCGTCGTTTTCTATGGCTTGGTGGATTTGGTCGTTGAGGTCCTTGACAGCATCCAGTTTATCATTCAGGGTATCTAGAAGTGGTGTTGCTTGATGGGAGTCGTTCGGGAGGTTGGTGAGACGATGGAGCAGCGTTGTGATTTGCCCCTTCTGAGCAGTCCGTTTTGCCTTTAGCCGTTTCACATCCATGAGTCTAGAGTTGAGGGTCACGGCACCAAAAAATGTGGGTTTATATTGTACAAAGATGAAACCCGAGGTGGTTCGTATGATGTATTAAAAGCTTCTGATGTGATAGTACAAAAATCTAACATATAGCATGCAAGTGAACCTATTCGACCAATCAGAATGTGCGCCAAATATAAAACTGACCAATGGAGAAGATAACCTTGAACTGAACAAGAGCAGTAAACAACCAAGCTAAACATATATCAAGAGGCAACAAAGATAACCTTGAACTGAACAAGAGCAGTAAACAACCAAGCTAAACAACCAAGAAAATCTGTCACAAACACATTCCAAAAAGATCCATGAATCTGTAATCGGTGTTGATAATCACTGAAGGGAATCAAAAATCAAAAGGCTTGAAAATGGTATCGAAAATTTGAATTAGCCTCAAATAACTTGCATATTTTGCAGACAAGTGTTGCATTAAAGCATTGTTAGGGCTAGGAATGTAAAATAAAGACGCAGTTCTATACAAATCAATACTTACTATATTATACACAACCTTGCTTTCTGAAAATAGTAATTGTTTAATTTTGTGTGAAATTGTAAAGCAGTTACCATATCATATTTTTGAAAAACAAGGGCAAAGTACATGTATTTTATGCAACCCGACGTACTTAATTATTCATGTTTCAATAGTGTTCCAGGTTCAGTGACATTTTTAAGGCCATATCAAGCTGTAACATGGACAAGAGTTGTTACTCCTTTCTCGTCCCACAGCATGTCGTCTACATACCAGCAGTGTAGCATGGCACAGTGTACAAGCCAGTGGCCCTGGAGAATTTTGAATAGCAGTACTAAGTTACCATACGAAAATGTGCCTTTGGATTGTCTGTGTGTGAAGAGCAATTATAGCTGACTGCTACACCAGCCAGCCTCATTGGTGAGGATGCCCTTTCATAGACAATGAGTTGTGTGTGGACAACATTGACTTATATCATTTCCTGGAAGAAACATGAGGGACTGAAGCTAAAGAAGACCTAGTAACACTCTGGTCTAGTTCATGGTCAGATTTTGGGAACAAAGAGAGACAAATGATATGATGTTGTGTTTTCCTTCAAGGATTTATTTGTGGACTTTACTGATTCTCAACGAGGTTACATGATGGAAAGCCACCTGACTAAACTGGACCTTTTTGTTGTGTACTTAGTTACACAATAACAGGATGAGAGCAGGTTGTTATTGTTTATGAGTTTAGTAGTTTAAATGGTATGATGTCATGCGATTCCTAGTACAGGAAGTGTGTCATAGGTAACGCATCATATGTTGTTATGTAGTTGTGTGTATATATATTGTTATGATATGTAGAATAAATCAGTTCAGTGTTCAGTTCAATTCTGTTCGTTTCACTGCGTAGTTCATGGAGTGCCCAGTGGCACTTTATTTGACAAAGTAAGATACACAACATTTTTACTTGCGCTTCTATAGGCCATTAAAACTCGATCCCAGTGAAAGGAAAACCAAAAGCATCTGGTATAAATACCTGTCCTTTCTTTCTGAGTGACATTAAAGGCGAAGGCAACCTTTTTCCATGTCATTTTGAGCTAAAATAAGGTTGGTTGGTTATCCTAGACATATTTTCCACTTAATTACTCGTCCACTACTGCAGAAGTGACGTTTTAGGAGACAAGCATTTCGCGCCAATTTCTTTTCATATAGTCTGACTGTGAGAGCTGCCGAGTCAGTCATTGTTCTACATTGGTTGTATTAAGTTCCGTCGTCGTTTGCTTTCATTTACAGTACTAGTCAGTCAAGATGCCACACTGTTGCTGCGTACCGGAATGCACTAATTGTCGGCTCACGCGCGCTTTGGGAGTACCTTTGCATCGCTTTCCGATGGATGACACACTTCGCCCTACTTGGCTCGTTCGTGTGCAGAATGCAGAGTTATCCGTCCACGTAACGTACAAAGCAGTGGCGAATTACCGTGTGTGTTGCAAGCCCTTTCTGCCCTCCGGTTACGAAAGGGATTTGTACGCTGAACTGACGAAGGTCCCTGCGAAACGACGCCTGAAGAAGGATGCCAATCCGTCTGTGTTGATTCCCGGCAGTGCCCCGTCACCACCCCCGAGAAGTGCGTTTTTGAAGAGAGAAGCCTCGCGAGCTGTGGCCAGTACAGTGACTGGAGCCAGTTGAGGCACTTCATCTACTGTCACGTGTGCCTCCGAACGTACGCCAGAGCGTGCAAATCTTGAAACCAGTAGTGATTCGCCCTGTGCTGTTTTCTCCAGCCCAGAGCCTCTAAGCAGCCCTGCAGCGATATTGAGTAGTGGGAGTGATTACAGGCCCAGGATCTTTGATAAGTTTATTGTGGACTTGTCTACTTAGAAGGTGCCAGGTGTGTGGCGAGGGAGTCACACGACACGATGGAAGCAGTTTGGATGCTCATGTCACCATCCAGTGGGAGTGTGTCGCGGGACACTCTGGCAAGTGGGACAGTTGTTCCTCTGTCCGTGGTATGCCGGAGGTCCACTTAACCATGTCCAGTATTGGGTTGGCCTCGTCGAACTTTGAACAGCATAAGCATTCCATTGAGGTAGGCATAACAACGCACACAGTGCATTTGCACAAGATGTGCCACCACGTCTGTCCTCAGTAGCAGCCTCGTTTCTCTCAACAGCTGCATGTGCCTGTGCGCACTCTGCCTCGTTATTACTCGGGCTAATCGGACTCAAACATGTACCCACGCACTGAATGTCCGTGAAGAAATTCCTCGTCACCACTGCTGTGAACAAGGTCTCCGTCACTCACACTACTGTCACTGTGATACGGGTCACCGACTCCAGCCATTTTCACCTTACAACAGACTAAAATCTCTAAATCCAACGTAGTTGAGTTCGCTATTAACTTATCTTGCCGCAGAATACTCGCCGATGGAAAGTGGTGGCGACAATTGTTGAAAAACAGCACAAAACAAAAGTAGAATTTTAAAGATTCGCACGGTAAAGTCAACGCAAAACCAAGTGGCGGGAAACGCTTGCCTCCTAAAACGTCACTTCCGGAGTAGCGGATGAGTAATTAATAAAATTATGAAAAGCTGTAATTAAGTGGAAAATGTGTCTAGGATAACCAACCCACCTTATTTTACCTCAAAATAACATGGAAAAAGGTTGCCTTCGCCTTTAAGTGAAGGAAACATGCAAAGCCATAATATTCAAGATCTTTCTGTACAAATAATAGAAAAACTCCATCACCCCAGTACCCCTCACAGACTCAAAAGAGAATAATATTGGATAGACAAGCTCAATACAATAGAACCTGATGGATTGAACATAAAAACTTCTTAAATTATATCATTGATTTTTTACGCAAAATGTATCATATTCATTACGCCACATCTTAAATGTTAATTGTCATATAGTGTTTGATTTTACTTTATTTCTGTTTCTGTTGACAAAGAACGTTATTACATCCGGAAATTTCAGTTGATCCATTCTTGTTGTTTTATTTACCTATTAATAATAAAAGTACGTGTATCTCCTCTCAGTTACATGTAACTTATTACACGATCTTTTGAGTATAAGATTTCATTGCCCGGTGTTTTTGGCAACAATTAAGTTAAAAATGTCGTACAGGAAGCTTACACGTTTCACAGGTGCAGGTCTTGAGGCACATTTTTTGCATGTAACTGTTTCCGCCGAGGCCACCAGCCGACCATCCTTTACATTCGCGATCTGGGTTATTGGCATCTTTCGAAATGTGTAGATTTGAAACGTGCGAGCAGTCTCGTCTGTCTCCACTCACAACAACATTGTCTCCGTTTGGCACCGGCTGAGTTGAAATTGGTGCACTCGTGATTCCTCCAGATGTCTTCTGGTTTCCTTGCAAAGAATAATTGTTATTACATGCATTTCATTGTTGTTTTCGGCTGCACTGTATAAGCACTTATCTTAAGGGGCGATTAAATACGGATGTGATCCACAAAATTAAATCGACTTTTTGTGAGCATACAGCATGTACATGTACAAGAACAATTCATGGTCTTGCAGGTGCCAGTGGAACATACACTTGTTTCCTTTGCTTGACTGATCGGCACAGTTTACAATTTAACTTTCGACAGAGAGGTAACGGTCCTAGTCGAACAATTTCGCAACTGAAACTTGATTAGGAATGTTTTTGGAAGAGTCCGGGGGGTGATAAATCAAAGCAAAGTCGATACGATAATGTAGTGTATGAACCGATTTTTGAAATACCTCTACACATCTATTGTATTCCTTATTTACACATCATGTTAGGAGTGATCAAAAAGCATCATGATTTGCTTGAAATTGAATGCCATGAAATTGATGAGGAGGTAGCATGGGATATGGCTAAAAGGGGAAAGAAACAAATGGCACATTATATAACTTGTATGTCGAACGCCTGAAAAAAATATTGTACTTAAGGAGAGAAATTAGTCACCTGGAGGGTGAATTCGAGGAATTAGAGGTTGGAGAGGAGGTATTCTGTATAGCGCAGTTAGCCAGAAATAACTCTAGAAAACAGCATATTCAGCGGAGACTACCTGAACTTAAAGCACATTTAGAAGGCGAATATCCAAATGTAAATTTATCCTATGGAGAAGGTCATGTGACTAAACACCTTGATGTTGCATTAAAGCATCTTGGAATAGATAGACAAGCCTATCACGGTAAATCGTTCATTGGCAATCACTGCAGCACGTACATAACTGAATATGTATACTCAGTGCTATTCAACTCAATTGTGAACAAAACACAGGCTCTGACAACAAACAGGCGTATAATAAACAAAGCAGTGGCAATCAGTACTAAATTTTCTAAACTGACCAGACTGTATTCTAGTGTTCATAAAAGCCTGTCACATAGTAATTACATGTCAAATGAAGAAATAGACAATTCTCACCCGTTTATCCGAAAATACTTGAAATATTATAGATATGCATTCTCTGATTCTCGCATTTTAGTTAAGCAGCACGTACTGGAGGATCATGTCATACCATTTTTGAGAGAAACCAGATTTGGGTTAGGACTGCTTGGAGAGCAAGGTGGGGAATCCATACATAAAACATTCAATACATTTAAAATAACATGTGTGGGAATTAGGAACCCATTACTGCAGTTAACTTCAGTGATGAAAAAGCACTGGACAAAGAATTCACCTGAGCTCAGAACAAATTACAGCCGATAACAATTATGGTCAACTGGACTTACCTTCTTGCTCTGACCTCAGTTATTGTACGCATATCCTATTTGTTTGAGTTAGAAAGACGTCCTAATATACATTTTGTTACTGTCTAATACTATAATGTAAAGTTCATTTGCTGTTTGTCTGTTTGGACTGTAAATAAAGACAATGTGACTCCCATCACTTGTTTCATTGACTGGATTTCAGGAGAGTTAAACTTGAAATGTAGGGGGAACGCAGGCTCTACCATACTAATTTGACCTATGCCAACTACGTGATCTTTATTTAAACCAGCTGGAAAAAGATTATAATTTTGTTGTATGCTAACAGATTATCTAGAAAAACTTCTGTTTATGAAAAAATTACGTTTCAAATGGCGTATTTTTGATGCAAGAGTCTATCGATCAATTTCAACATTGAATTTCAACCTTAACCCCCCATATATTTTAGACTGGACCAGCCAGGAATGTTATTGCATGCTTTGGCTATAATTTAATTATGTCTGCAGTGTCAACTTGTCTCTGTCTTACGTGCAAAGGCCTTTGAACCAATTTGGGTGTGTTATAGTAAAAGTTTCTCCAACAGATGTCGCCCCATTAGACTAGGCAGCAAGCCACACGTGATTACATAACCCTGACTTGACTAAATATGTTGCTGTGAACAGCTTAGTCACACAATATCAGGATGTTTGTAGGTTGTTATTGTTTATGAGTTTCGTAGTTTAATTGGTATTATGTCATGCGATTCCTAGTACAGGAAGTGTGTCATAGGTAACGCATCATATGTTGTTATGTAGTTGTGTGTATATATATTGTTGTGATATGTAGAATAAATCAGTTCAGTGTTCAGTTCAATTCTGTTCGTTTCACTGCGTAGTTCATAGAGTGTCTACTTTATTGGACAAAGTAAGATACAAAACACTTTTTACTTGCGCCATTAAAACTCGATCTCAGTGAAAGGAAAACCAAAAGCATCTGGTATAAATACCTGTTCTTTCTTTCTGAGTGACATTAACTTTTCCTTTCAGAAGAAAGGCTTTATACTAATGGTAATAATTTTTCAACTTGGTACGCATTATGCGGAAATGACATTCAGGGACGATTGTCTTTGATTTGTTTATGTGTGAAACTATTTAGATCTTTCTTAAGAAGGTTTTGAAGAGTTTTAAGTTTTGTGTCAACTTGTCTATAACAAAAGTTCCACATGCAAGCAAAGTATAGTTTCGTTTGTAACTATCTGGATAAGAATCTGCCATGAACAAGATTCCAGAATAATCACTGTATTGAACAACCGTAAATGTATATGTACAACGGAAAAACATTATTTGTTAAAAACAATTGTAATTTTCACAATGTAAATGAGTCCATAATCAGTGATATCAATGGCTGATTTTCTTAACTGAGATGTTCAATTCCCTTAGGTTATTGCTGAAGGACTGCTGTTTCACTTTGTCGAAAGGTAAAATGACGGTGAGGCGGCTGGTTTCGGTCGTTTTCTCTCACCTGCAACAGAGAAATATTAGGAAATTATAAAAGCAAATACAAGACAAGACTACTTTTGCAATGCAGAACATACTTGACATTCCATCTTCATATTTATATGTAGAAACTAATAATATTTGTACCCAAGCCTTGTTTAAGATCTGAATTAAAATATCTGAAACAAACAACAAGTGATTTAATAATGTGTATTTTTCATGAGGCCTAAAATGTGTTTCTGATCTCAACAAATAAAGTTCATTCTAGGTGACAATATTTATTCCAACGCAATGTTACGAAGTTACTGACTAGCTCATTTACGTTAATTTGGTTACTAATTTGGTAATTTTGGGGTGGGGTCCGCAATCAAGTAAGAAAACTCACTAATCCATAGAATTTTATTGTACATAGCATAGCTTTGAAAAGTAACTGCTGTGAAAAAGTCACCATTGACTTCTGGGCGGCACGTCCCATACACCTCTCATAATGGGAGCACTCCCACCCCGGACAATAATTATGTGGATACATGTATGTGCTGCTAGCCTACCATCTGGGTACCGAGTGAGTTTCTGAAGAGAAACACTTAGTTCCACTGAATAAACCCCTTGTTCAGTGGGGTAACTGGTGGGCATAGCATCACTGAGCGATGTCGATAGAAACTTAATTGCTAAAAACTTACCAAGAAACGTGATTATGTAGTTTCTCAAAGGAAATGCATAGAGCAAACACACGGGGCGTGAGGCTTCGTCATCCACGAACTTCTTGTGACTTGGTGGACCCTGTTGACCGCAATTTTCCGCCCTTGCAGAAACCTTAGGTCTTTTGGGAATTTGGGACCACCTGTCGAAGATTTGCAACCGGGGAAATAGCAATAATAAGGCTTATCACGACGACGTATTTTGGTAACAATTCCGTCTTTTTACCAGCTGTTTACATGCAGACAATTCAATCACCAATAGTACAGCAGCGACACCACGTCAAATAGCCCCATTACACCGGTCTTGAGATAGACCAAATTCAGGCAAGGTTAAGAAAAATATTCATTGGCAATTTTTTATGAAATTTGTAAGGATGAAAATTAAGACTACTTAAGATCGGACTATATAGCTCAACTTCGCGACAGCCATTGCTGTGAGCTGCTGTGGACCAAGTCTTGTTGATATTTGTCCAATGTACGTCTTACAGTCTAAGGACCCACGAAATGTCAACTTGAAAGTGGTGTGCTCTCGATTCGAGAACCGACAAACAACTGCAGAGATTCATGCAGACCGACATAAGTGATGTGTTTCAGCTACATATGTATCTGGGTTTTTTCAAGTACAGATCTCAGTTGCATTCAAACGAATCCCCAGTTAGATTTCCAAGAACAACATTAGTCTTGAAACCAATTTGGCGGGTCATATTTTTGAAATCGTTTCATTGTTTTCACGTTAAGGTTTTTACTCTTTTAAGACTAGAGGAACAGGTCTCACTTAAGATACACCGAATTGTGTAACTTAACTAGGACCTCTCGTCGAGTGTGCGTATTTAGTCCAATATCTAAACAACATAAAGATTTTAACCATTTAAAGTATGGGTGTTCTGAAAGCACAAAGTTGAGAATTTACTTTTGGCTTAATGAAAGTTTTTAAAATATGGTTTTTGACGTTATGTTGATCTGTAATGCATTGGATCTCGAGGCCACATCCCTTCAGCAAAACTTATCGGGAATCCGTTTTGATAGCCGCTCATATTAAAGGGGTTATTTTAAAACCTTTGTCAATCAACCTTTTGGAGAACAGTGCGCAAAGCATGGTACGGGCCTTTGGACTGTCAAGGATGTGGTACATGTACACTGTATATTTACCCTCTCGGAGCCTTAGTAATACGTTTTTTTTTACAAATTACGTCGTCTCTTTGCGCTTTTGCGGATATACACAGTAGCGCTAAAATGGTAGTCTTTAGCTTTTGACAGGGCAAATCCGTGTAAAACATCGTCTCGGTTAACGAGGTGTTCCTCTAATGTAAAGAATATCTCAATTTGTTCAGAAAAAATTGTGGCGGTTAGTCATTTTTTACGTGTTATATGACAGTACGTTCAAAGGTAATGCAGAAAGTGATCAAATTCTTTAATTGTGTTTGCATCGATTTGCAGGTGTGACTGTTCTGACGCACCCGCACTAATTTCCTTCCAACGGCTTTGTTGAAACTTGTAGAAATGGTGCTATGAGTGATGCTCAAACAACAACAGTGCCACCATTTTTTAATTCCTTTTTCAGCAGGTATTTGTGAGAATCTGTGGAGTTCCAAAGATTGTGACATGTTTGCAAACTTTGGCTATTGCCGTTTGGAAAGAGCTTGGATGTTGGCACACTGCAGGAAAAGTTGCAAAGCCTGTGATATCGTGGACAAAACGTGCGTCAACGAACACAAAAACGAAGCTGAATGCTACGCATGGGCTGTCGCCGGAGAGTGTCATGAAAACATCAGATGGATGTACAAGAATTGCAGGCTGGCTTGTGGCAGATGTGGAGACCTACCAGGAGGTATGAAACTATACGGAATACACGTCAGATTTTTAATTTTTGAAACACTTGTATGAAATTGCCAATAATGCACAGGTCCGTGTCCACGTAAATCAGTGATAACTAACGGGATTCAATATAGCCGCAATGCTGGATTTTTTGTGTTTCGATGACTAAGATGCAAAATCGAAAGCCTTTTACACAGTGCAATGATAGTCGTTACTGTGTTAAGTTTCCGTCACCGTCACCAATTCACGTTGCAGGCGTTAATACTAGTCAGTGCTTAATTCTTGGTGTACCGAATAGCATTGATGCGTAAATGTGTCATGTTTAAATTTGCATTTTAGGATGGTTCAGCTGAAAGAATCATTGAAGCGATCTCGTTTGTCGATACAGGGCTCGACGCTATTAAAATCGCCAGGTCACATTTTGCGACCTAGCCAAAATCCCAGGTCGCATTTTCAAATTCCAGCTCGCATTCATAACTGCCAGGTCGCAGAATTTTCCCGCTATTTTTACTCTCCAAAATTGATTTTTGTATCATCGAGAAAATGTTTAAATAATATGCTCTTACCTGAAGCGTCAAATACTCACAAATTTCAAATCGCAAAATTGAGTTCGTTCATGTAGGTACTGTTCTTCGCCACCGCCATTGAAATGCCCTAGAGCGCAAGGCAAATTGCCGACGTGAAAGTTTAATCAGTGCTCTCTAACTGACACGTGCATTCGAGTAGCTAAGTTTGCCATGTGAAAAGGGAGAAAATACCCGTTGAAAAAGTATCCGCGATTTTGCTAGGCCTGACCTGCTACTGGCTGTCATCAAAGTCGTTAAAGATCTCAACTAACTCGGCAAATTCCCTCTACTTTTTGTTCGCAGCCCAAATTTTGCAACTTAACTCGTCGTTTGAAAAGCACTGTCGAAAACACCCGTGAAACGATGCTCTAAACGATTGATGTATTTGGATGCGCGGGAACAATTCAGTGCAAATTTCGCAGTAAAAGCGTGGTACGTATGCTGTTCACGTACTCAACAATTAGTTTTCCATGAAATGAATAGTATCGAAATAATTCCCGACTCCGTGAGGGTTGCCATCAGGTAATTCAAGTTTGCTCCTCAATACCTGTCAAGTACGGGAATGCAGTCACGAAACGACACGCAAGTCACTAGTTTAAACTTTCTTTCGGAGGTATAAAACAAAGCCGGGATTTGGTTTCTACCTAATGAGAAAAGACGCTTTTTTGAAACTGACTTTGTTGTGTAAAATGAGAGTAACACACTATTTTGGCTGCGTGTTCGTTTTAAACCACGCGCGGTCGTTTGTAGTGCGGTATGATGGGCGCTAGCCTGAACAGTGGGCGCTTAATTGGAAATTATCAAAAGTTGAGGGGGGAAGCTTAGTAGATTACTGAGTGCTTATGAAGCGCTTCAAATGTAGGGAGTAGGCTTGTGCGTGAGCGTAGTCGAGTGTTTGCGATAATAAGATATTAAAAGACTGCAATGGCAAGAAACGTTAAAATAATACGATTTTGCGAGGCAGACTCCATCTAGTAGGGGTGACCTACACTGTACCCTACACTGCCTGCTTCAGCCCGAACAAGATTTTTTTCTATTGGAGTCTGAACATTTTACGGCGACGGTGGTCCAGCAGGCAGCGAAAAGTTGTCCAGGGGGAGGGGGTGTATGGTGAGAGGAATGAAAAGTTCGCTAGCCACAATTTCGCATCTAGTACCCGTTTAGTTTCAAGAGCTGGCCACTGCCATAAAATATAGGGCTTAGGGAACATCGACCTCGGGAAACATCGGATCAGGAAAATTTAAGTTCTGAGTTCTATCGGTCCCGGGGAATGTCGAAAATCACATGGTCTTTTGTAACCGCCAGGAATGTATGAGTTCATCTTCAAATAAACCACTGGCATCCGGGTCCTTAAAAGAGCCAAACCAGTATACTACAGTATACTGTTTCATTTAGGCCAGTCACTATTCTCTTTTGATGTGCATTTTTGAAGTGGTGCGCACGCGTGAGTTCACGCACTCGAAACGCTGGAGTAGGCCTACATTTTACTTTGGCAACAACGAATGAAAGACCAATCACATTTTGCAGAAACAAGTAAAGGGGTTTGAGAATTTCTTGGCAAGTAAAAGTCGTTTGGCGATTAATAGGTTGTCATTTTCACTTTGGCTGACTTATGTGATAAAAAACGAGACGTATATCTCCAAGTCACCATTGTCTGCCGGGACCGCTTGGGCGCAAAAAACGGGACCGACCAGTGCCGCAGTGCAATATCAGGGATATTGTCGTCGGTTTTTGGTATAGGGAATAAGGACATCTTACACAAAAGATAAAAATATTTGTCCACCGCAAAGTATGGTAAGTTGACCGCTTAAGAATTAGTAGAAACACCGCTTTGTGACGTTATATCACGTGCTATCAGGAAGAGATAACCAGGAAGGGACAACTAGCTAAACCGCCGTTTTTGGCCTCCTTCCCACGATTAATTTCAGGACTTACGTTTCGTTTAAAAGGAAACAGATGATTTTATCAGAGAGATTAAAGCTTTTTCTATAGAAGGATATCAAAAAACTCACTTTGCAACCCTAAACAGTGGTGTAATTGTACTTTGAAAATATCGACTTCAGCGCACTCAATCGCAACTTCCCAAACGCAGTCACGGGTATTTAAGCTTTTCCGTCGATGTATAGATGTTTCAATAGTCAAGTACTCCCTCATTTGCACATAAATTTGCATGTGGGAGTTCTGAGACTCTCGTCAGTTGTTGGTCGAGCCCTTGAGCTAATAAAGCGGTGACCTCCCGCTGAGAGCACGCGCTGATGAAGATACCTCAGCGAACTCGATCGCTTTGCAATCAGGAGGTGAAAACACTCTCACGACCGCAATTCTGAATTCCAGCTAAGCAAGACCTATTTCGAGGAGCGGACTTTGAATTGGACTGCAGAGAAGATTAGAATGAGCTCAACATCGAACTTAGTGCGGCTACCTATCGTGTTGAGAAAAGTTTGAAGTGTCAGAACAATAGACGGAGCGCGCGGGTATTCTATGATTCCTGTTCTTCTTCAGTTGACGAAAACATTGCTATCGGCATAAAAATGACCTTGGGAAATTCATTTTGAGGTAGATACCTGTGTCCAAGAATAAGTAATAATACTCTGTAATATCTCACCCTCCGCGTTTCGTTTCTTTGACGTTATTTGAGGTTACGGTATCGTGAAACAACGCCGTCGGGTGAGAGAAGTTGCACCGATTAATTGGAATTGGCTGCACTTCTTCATTTAGAATGCCCGGACTCAACTGTGCCGTTTTCTTGCCAAGTCTCTTGCCTGCCGAAATTGTTTTTGAGTTTTGAGCATTGAAGACATAGGCCTTCTCCTGCGCCAAACAACCTTTTGTCTGCTACAGAAATGTTATACCTAATTTTCTACCATTTTAGCACATTTTGTGGCTCTGCTACAATTAGCACTGCCATAATCGTATTTCTTAATTCCGCCACAGTATGCATACTTGGAAGTTAGTTTTGCTAGATGTTTTTCCAAATTAAGCCACAACAGTTGTTCGTCATTAAATGCTTCAAATTCCTCGACGCCATGGACATTTCCGTCAACACAAAACGCACCCTTGCCATTCTTAAAAATCCGTGTATATGTGCTATAATTGCTTAGAAGGACCGGCAGTAACCGTGGCTGGAACGTCGGCAGCTTCGTTACTAAGTCTAAAACTAACTCCTATTGAAATTCTACATACTTCAAGATTCTTGTTTGCAGGTGCTGGTGATTGCCATTCATTGGTTTTCATAATATGAGACTAGAAATCCGAGTTGTCACACACGCCCACTGGCCTGGTGCTGCCTTACATTTTCACTGGCCTCCTTGCTACAATCGACTTGCGCATGATAGACGAATTAGTGCCCACATTTGTGGTCACTTGCCGGGTACAGGCCCATGAGACAAGTTGCAGCAACAAATTCAGTACGAATCCATAAACCTTTTTACACGCAAAATTAAATGCGCAAAAATGCTCCTGTATTTCTTAAACCTTTAATTTAATGCTCAAGCTATACAACGAGTGCGTGTTGAAACACAACATTTACCTTGGACCAAAGATGGACTCCTTGCATCAGGACCTTAGTAAGCGGGGGGAGGGCGAGTCCAACCCCCCAAAAAATTGCATGTCTCAGGGTCAAACCATGGCAACCGACAAAGGTGTGGGACTGGGGAAGGACAAAAAAGAAAGACTTCGAATACTGATCAGATAGAAAATTCAACAGAACATTCACAACTCGGTATCAGTGTATGGTTTACCATTGCATTTGAGGGCCCTAGTGTCCAGGACAATTGTTGTTAGGGTCTCCATTTTTGCAGCATAGGTCGCCTAAGCGCCCTTGAAAATGTGCACTTACTCATTTATACGTGTATTTCTAAAATTTGAGAAAATTTGTAAAGCAACAGTTTTGCGGAGCGTATTAATTCAGTCCAAGTTTTTCAATGGTCCATAGGTGGTGCACTACGGNGGGGGGGGGGGCTGAGAGGGTTTTAGCCCCACTTTTCTCAGCACTGCGCCCTCTATACACCTCCGGCATGACTGCCAACTACTCACGAGGGGGACTGAGTTAAGATTCCAAATTCATCAAAAACACACAAAATTCGTGCACAGCACAGAAGCTGTCTTGAAAGAAATGGCGATGCGTCACCGAACTTAGTTGAAGCCTGAAGGCCGACTTGCAAAAATTCTATCCATCATCAGACCACCGCAAAGAAGGACACTAAACGATAACAGTGATATTCATGAATGTCGGGCAGCTCTAAATGCTTTATTGAATTAAAAACTAGACTAATGAAATTCAAAAATTTACAAACCGTAGATCGAAAAAGAAGTTCAAGTCATTGTTCATTTGGAAAGAAAGTTGTCTTTGCACTTCCTTGATGCTTGCAGTTCCCAGTAGTATAGTGCAATGAATTTAGGTTTTTCTAAACCGAATCGTTTTCTTGCCATTCCCGTGCATACTGACTGCAAAGGCTGGACACGTCGTGACTCAGTGACACACCCACGTTAAAAATAAGTTGTAGTCATGCCACCAGTAGGCTGCCCGCGTAGAATCCGCGCACAGTGATTGACGGGAAAAGAACTTGAACTGCACTGAGGGGTTGAAGTGTGTGCATTTTTGGGACACCGCGTTCATTTTCCCCAGCCGCCCGGCAGATGTTGCACCAGCGGCCGTGTTTCAACAAGGAATTTTGATACAGCTCTATAGGCCAAGGATTTCGGGATCATATCTTTCAAAAACTCTTCAGGAAATGACCGTATTAAAATGAACTTTTCCCGAAACTGGGTCAAACAAAACGAACTTGGAGCCAGAACAAGGGTAGGCCTATTGGTTCGAGTTAAGCCGCATGTCTCCAATGAATCACAGTGGAGCTGACCAGCGACAAGCATTAGTTCGTCGAATTGGGCATGAATCATAGCAGAGCTCACCAGCGACAAGCATTAGTTCTTCGAATTGCGTATGCATGGATCAGACTTCCCTGGAACGCCACGACACCGGCCACCGTGGCGGGAGCAGCGGATTTCTTGACTAACACCTGCTGGATTTAAGTTAAATGACGAAGTCTACGCATACACACATGCAAGCGTATCCAAATACAATTAAATGTATTTCCATGTGAAACCATTTAATGTTCTTTGAACATTGAGTTGTGTGAATTCTTAATTTTCTTAGATCTGCCCAATCAGGTAGAACTGTGTTTCAAGTCATTGAGGTTTCAAATTGGAAGCTCGCGTCGTATGACGCCGTGTGACGTCATATGGCGTAGGAGATGCGAGCCTCATTTGCATATATTAGTGACATCTGTTGGTTCAAAAAAGAGGATCATGCCTGAGTACATGCCTGGGAAGAGGCATCTTTTGGAAGGGTAAAACAAGTCAAGTTCAAACCATCCTAGTGCCATTAATATGCAGTCTTTGGGGACCAAAGTGGTGTTATTTTATAGCTAAAGAGTTAAACTTTCAAACACAATGCTTGGATTCCAGACGACTTTAACATTTAGTTTTGAAATAACCTTTGAAGACACGTTAAAATGCGGTAAAACAGTTGTCCCTTCCTGGTTATCCCTTCCTGGTGCTATGCAGTGGCCCGAAACTTCCTTCGGCGAATCCTGAAATTTGCAAAAGTGGCCGAAAATGTTTGCCAATGAAGATCGATTCTGCATATCCCATGTTCACGCGACCTGCTTACACTCATTGGGAGGGTTATTCTCTATTAGTGTTCTTTTGAACTTGGATTTGTCAGGAACCAAATAACGTTCGGATTAAAAAGTTTTGCTTTATATCTGCCCGGTATCAGCCGAGAAGTGTAAAAACACAGCTCGCATACGTTGGAAATTGAAGCTCGCATTTTGCAACTTGGTACGAGTTGACAACAATCTCAGCTTGCATTTCCAAATTTCAGGTCGCAAATGCGACCTGCAGCTCGTTAGGGCGAGCCCTGTGATAAAGGTTTCGAGTTCTTGTTGGTAACGAAAATAGAATACTGTCACGGTGTGAATTATTATGCGACTGAGTTCGTGACAGTAAAAGGCACAAGTCGATTTTTATATGTATCCAACTGTACACGGCGAAATGTCGCTTTACAATAAACTACATCACACAATTAAATGATGAAATGTTCAGAAAATGAATATGCACGATTAATTTCGTATGTTGGTTGTTAGTAAATTTAATCAGGTATCCATTAATACACTGTTTATGTTCAGGTTCAGCAACTACTGCACTTTGTACATAATGCAATTATTCCAGCTCAATGTAGAGACATTCACAGCCCTAAAGCAGAGTGTAAAAGAAGCGCACATGCGGGATCCTGCACGGAATTCTTTCAAACGCACTCTATGATGGAGAGCTGTTTGGGATCATGTAAACAGATTTTGCAAGAGAGATGTCCTGGTATTGACTGCACTGACGATAATCCGAGGTGTGAATCGTGGTCAAAGCTGGGGGAGTGTTACATGAATCCGAGATTTATGATGATTTCATGTTCAAAGTCTTGCTCAGAGAATATGTGTCCAAGTAAGTAATACATGTGCGCTTTAGCATGCATATTCCATTGAAAATGTCAGAGATGTCATCCAGGGCCAGTAAGGTTGAAATCAGGTTAAACCTGGAAACAGAAATATGTGTCACGTGTTTTGCAAGGTCTTTTGCCATGGAAAACTGGGTTGGGCTGTTTTAATTTCTAGGCATTACAAATTGTTGGACATTTGACAAAACCCCTGTTTATCTTTAACATATCTAAAAATTCAGCTTTTGAAACTAGTAGACTACGCAGACTGTATGTAGAAAAGTGGGAAACGAAGTGTGCTTCGTTGACAAATACATGTAGGGCGATGGCAGAGCATTTGGTGGTCCATTCCTCTATTACAAATGAACACTGTTAAAGGAGCATGCCACCCAAAAACAAACCTAATTTGTATCAATTTAGATCAAGTAGTTCTACTCGATAACGTCACGTACGGTTGCGTTACCTGACACTTGACGGCAGACGGAGGTGTTGAAATTATCCAGTGACGTCATCGGTTTCAAACGCAGTCTGTTCAGCAGTTCACAACACGGGTTACTGGAGTTAGCTTATCGCTTGAAGTTATCGTTTAACACCAATAAATCATCAAACTTCGATGTAAAACCCTTAAAAATGCACCGAGTTCTCATGAAAACGTGTTTTTTGTTTCACTCTTTCGGATTTATTGGTACACCTGTAGTTGGACAAACCGTAGCCTACAAAGTTCGGCAGGCCAATAAGGTCCGTAGCAGGAGTTTGGGGTCTGTTCGGAGATAATTTCGAAGTATATTTCGTGATATACAGACAGGAGAACCTCGAGCTGTTGTTTAGACTTGTGATTTTTTGAGTTCTAAACACAAAACGCTTGTTATCCTGGCCAGTGGCTCGGAGCCCGATCAGGTCCGTCGCGGCCGCCCGGATGGACTCGGCGTTATCCCGGCCAGTGGCTCGGAAACTGATCAGACATCACGAACATAAACCAGCCAAAGTTCAGTGGAAACTAAACTTCCAGTCAAGAAAATACTGTACTAGTGAGCCAAACTAATGTGCACGTGATTATGTTGGTGAATTAGCTACGAAACTGCAAATTTTCTTACTCGTCGGGGACCGCGAATTCAGGTTCCGCTTTGACCACAGCACCGTCAGGGCAGACGTTGTACATTGACAATCCTTAATTGAGTAACGTAAATGTAAATAAATCTTCTCGTAACACCTGGCGGTGGGATGGAAATCGAGTTGTTTCACAACAGTTTCTGCCAGGAAACACTAAATTAGCATGAGCTCACACGACCTTGGTGTCCCATCAATTAGTTTTATTGCACCTAAAGCCGGCTTTTCAAATCATTTACCCTCTCAAACACTCCATAGGCATTACAAACTGCATCTAATGAGACAGACATTCTTTCAAATTTATACAAGTATTGGTTAGGGTGAGTATAATTCATTTTGAAACAGAAAGCTCAATAATAAACGCCATCATGGCAACTCGCAATCCCGACTTAGAACGAGCTATAGCTCATCAGTCCCGACTTCGCAGGTGGATAGTTAAGTTTTACAGGCTATCAATTCGAACAGGAACACAGTGATGAAGAAATACTAGAAAGACGCCGTGAACAAGCTCAGACAACGGAACGTATGGAGTTATTTGGTAAGCTGGCGTTCATCGGACACTGTCGACGTCTGCAGGCCACAGACACGGAGATGTTTCACGGCCTCATACTTGCTATTTACAGCGTACATTTCATTATTCACTACCATGAGCCACTTCCTAAGCATTTCGGACTCTCGAGGAAGTAAAAACACGACATACCCGCTTTCATCGCAGCTGCTTAGTTCGGACAAGCGGGAATGATGCACAGCAACACAGCGGCCTTTACTCTTCATATGAACCACTAACGTCGCTAGCGTCGTTTCTCACCTTCCTCACAGGTTAACGCGACACCTCTTGGCAAGGTAAGGTCGACCGTATGCGAGGCGATGTGGATATAGATCGATTAAGACGGCAAAAAAGACTAATTAAATCGGGTGGCATTCTCCTTTAAAGTTATTTTATAACGTGTTATGACGTACATACAATGTATATGCTCAACAAAAGGAATGGTACCTGGCACTGAGTTTAAGTACATACTACTAGACTCACACTTCCTCAATCAAACAGGTTGAGTTACTTGCAAAAATAATAATTAGATTTCTTTTTTGAAAAGTATTTTCTTTCCTTTTAGAATGGGAGCCAGAAAATCATTGCTCTAACAAGCTAAGCGAAGAGGAATGTTGGAGAGATGTATCATATTGTGGAGTTCATATTAAGGCAAATTTGAACTGCTACAAAATGTGTAGCGGATGTGGCAATGACGGTAAAGAGCGTGAACTACTCTGGTGCATGTTGTTCATAAATACCTGGGTTTGAGTGACAAGTATTATTTGTTAATTGAACTTTAAAAAAATTATTTCCTGTACGTATTTGTGTTCCACAAGTGATTTAGATCACTTGTCGTGGTAAAGTTGATCTCACATTGTTTCGTGGTAAAATGGGGGGCGGGGGGGTGCCGCCGGAATTCAAAGGAAGTGACAATTCGTTTTGTTTTTCATTCTAGTTGTACAACTTGCCGGGGATGCCGTGGCGGGTCATGTTGTGCAGTACGTAGCGATAAGTGGTCCAGCCCGAGAGTTCAGTCGATGAACGGA